>OY740826.1:6924326-7241826 GCA_963514005.1 Raja brachyura | reverse complement strand
TACAAGGACGATCCCAGGAATGAGTGGGTTAGCCTATGATATGGTGAGCGTTTGTCGGCACTGGGCCTGTACTCGCTGGAGTTTAGAAGAATGAGGGGGGGGATCCTCATTGAAACTTACCGAATAGTGAAAGGCCCGGATAGAGTGGATGTGGAGAGGATGTTTCCACTAGTGGGAGAGTCTAGGACCAGAGGGCACAGCCTCAGAATTAAAGGACGTTCCTTTAGAAAGATGAGGAGAAATTTCTTCAGTCAGAGGGCGGTGAATCTGTGGAATTCTTTGGAGGCCAAGTCAGTGGATATTTTTAAGGCAGGGGTGGATAGATTCTTGATCAGTGCGGGCGTCAAAGGTTATGGGGAGAAGGCAGGAGAATGGGGTTGGGAGGGAGAGATAGATCAGCCGTGATTGAATGGCGGAGTAGACTTGATGGGCCGAATGGCCTAATTATACTCCTACTCCATATAACCTTATGAAACGTCGCCCATTCCTTCGCTCCGCCTGTCCCGCTGAGTTTACTCCGCCATTTTGTGTCTACCTTCACATTAATAAGTTCAGTTTAGTTTATTGTCAGGTGTACCGAGGTACAGGGAAAAGCTTTTGTGGTGTTATGCCAGGTTATACATGGAGAGGACGGGTTTGGAGGGATGCGGGCCAAAACGCAGGCAGGTGGGACTTGTGTAGATGGAACTCATTGTTTAGGCCGACATTTCGGGTTCGGACCCTTTCCCAGACCGGTGACGCACCAGGTTGTGCCAGAGACCCGGGTTCGATCCCGACCACGGGCTGCCTGTACCGAGTTAGAAAGAAAAACATCGAAAATATTTGCAGGAGTAGGCCTTTCGGCCCTTCGATCCAACATCGCCATTCAATATGATCACGGCTGATCATCCACAATCAGTTCCCCCGTTCCTGCCTTCTCCCCATATCCCTTGATTCCGTTAGCCCCAAGAGCTAAATCTAACTCTCTCTCGAAAACATCCAAGTGAATCGGCCTCCACTGCCTTCTGTGGCAGAGAATTCCACAGATTCACAACTGGATCTGAAAAAGTTTTTGCTCGTCTCAGCCCAAATGGCTTTCCCCCTTATTCTTAAACTGTGTGATTCCTGGTTCTGGACTCCCCCAACATAGGGAACATTTTTCCTGCATCTACCCTTAAGAATTTTAATGCGTATATATTTTGGGTCGAGGCCCTTCTTTAGACTGAACGGATGGATGGTGGTTGGCTTCAGCAAGTTGGGCAATAATAGACAATAGACAGTAGGTGCAGGAGTAGGCCATTCGGCCCTTCGAGCCAGCACCATCATTCAATGTGATCATGGCTGATCATCCACAATCAGTACCCCGTTCCTGCCTTCTCTCCATATCCCCTGACTCCGCTATAGAAACATAGAAACATAGAAAAATAGGTGCAGGAGTAGGCCATTCGGCCCTTCGAGCCTGCACCGCCATTCAACATGATCATGGCTGATCATCCAACTTAGTATCCCGTACCTGCCTTCTCTCCATACCCACTGATCCCTTTAGCCACAAGGGCCACATCTAACTCCCTCTTAAATATAGCCAATGAACTGGCCTCAACTACCCTCTGTGGCAGAGAATTCCAGAGATTCACCACTCTCTGTGTGAAAAATGTTTTCCTCATCTCGGTCCTAAAGGAATTCCCCCTTATCCTTAGACTGTGACCCCTTGTTCTGGACTCCCCCAACATCGGGAACAATCTTCCAGCATCTAGCTTGTCCAACCCCTTAAGAATTTTGTAAGTTTCTATAAGATCCCCCCTCAATCTTCTAAATTCCAGCGAGTACAAGCCGAGTAGCCGAGAGTATCTTTAAGAGCCCTATCTGGCTCTCTCTTGAAAGTATCCAGAGAACCGGCCTCCACCGCCCTCTGAGACAGAGAATTCCACAGACTCACCACTCTCTGTGAGAAAATGTGTTTCCTCGTCTCAGTTCGAAATGGCTTACCCAAGAAGGGTTTCGGCCCTGAAACGTTGCCTATTTCCTTCGCTCCATAGATGCTGCCTCACCTGCTGAGTTTCTCCAGCACTTTTGTCTATCTTAAACTGTGTGGCCCCTGGTTCTGGACTCCCCCAACATCGGGAACATGTTTCTTGCCTCTAGCGTGTCCAAACCCTTAATAATCTTATATGTTTCAATAAGATATCCTTTCATCCTTCTAAACTCCAGAGTGTACAAGCCCAGCCGCTCCATTCTCTCAGCATACGACAGTCCCGCCATCCCGGGAATTAACCTTGTAAACCTACGCTGCACTCCCTCAATAGCAAGAATGTCCTTCCTCAAATTAGGGGACCAAAACTGCACACAATACTCCAGGTGTGGTCTCACTAGGGCCCTGTACAACTGCAGAAGGACCATCCCGGGAATTAACCTGGTGAACCTACGCTGCACTCCCTCAATAGCAAGAATGTCCTTCCTCAAATTAGGGGACCAAAACTGCACACAATACTCCAGGTGTGGTCTCACTAGGGCCCTGTACAACTGGTAAACGAAGCGAGTTTAATGGATGCTACTCTTCTCCACGATGGGTGGTTGTAATGAGGGTTGACTGTGCGTCTCTCGTTCTCTCAGGGTACACCTCGGGCTCTCTGATGACGAGATGGCTGGAGTCCAGGACCCAGTGAGTGACCAATGCTTCCAGGAGATCTGGAACGCCAGGGCCACCACCAACGCCAACATCTACGACCAGGTAGGTTCTGGGGTGACGGGGGGGGGAAGGCAGGAGAATGGGGCCTGGATGGAGAGACAGGCCAGCCACAATTAAATGGTTGTTGAGATGTCCAGACTCACACATAGCGATTATAATCCATTGTCTTTAATTAGGAACTCTGCGGAGGAAACACTCGGTGCTTTCATCTCCACGCATTCAGCTAGTCTAACTAGAGAGAGAGAGAGGGAGCTCACTATCAAGCCTGTGGGCGGATCAGAAGGATGAGGGACATAAATGTTACCCCTCAGATTCCTATTAAATGGGATGTCAGGACTGTCTTATGAACAAAGACTGCATAGACTCGGTTTATACTCTCTAGAATTTAGGAGATTGAGAGGGGATCTTATAGAAACGTACAAAATTCTTAAGGGGTTGGACAGGCTAGATGCAGGAAGATTGTTCCCGATGTTGGGGAGGTCCAGGACAAGGGGTCACAGCTTAAGGATAAGGGGGAAATCCTTTAGGACCGAGATGAGAAGGACTTTTTTCACACAGAGAGTGGTGGGTCTCTGGAACTCTCTGCCACAGAGGGTAGTTGAGGCCAGTTCATTGGCTATATTTAAGAGGGAGTTAGATGTGGCCCTTGTGGCTAAGGGGATCAGGGGGTATGGAGAGAAGGCAGGCACGGGATACTGAGTTGGATGATCAGCCATGATCATATTGAATGGCGGTGCAGGCTCGAAGGGCCGAATGGCCTCTACTCCTGCACCTAATTTCTATGTTTCTATAAAGGGCCTGTCCCACTTTCACGACCTAATTCACGACCTTTTTTACTTGTGGGCATTTTTCATCGTGCTTGAAAAACTCCCCGACCTACGTGATGCTACGACTAGCATCACGGCCCGCTCCGACCGACCTACGACCTCGTGACGACCATGCTGCGAGTATGCGTGAAGGGCAAACTCGGCAGAGGTCGTGAATCAGGTCGTGAAAGTGGGAGGAATGTGCAGCCTACATAATCTGTGCGGTAACATACGTGTATATATATAGTAGTCTGTTGATCACGTGCTTGATCAATGGTGTTTCATCATTAATGTTTTATTATTATTAAAGTTTAGTGTTTTCTGAGTCATTCGTAACTGTCACTGTACGTCATGTTGTTACTTGTGGGCGGAGCACCAAGGCAAATTCCTTGTATGTGAATACTTGGCCAATAAACTTAAGGGCCTGTCTGTCCCACCAGCATGCAACTCCATGCGATGAGCGCGACCTAACGTGGTCGCTTGAGCCGTCCGGCGTCGCGGGGCCGGTCCCACTTCGATCGCCGGAATTGTGCGGAGTTCGTCCCGACATCGCGCGGGGCTCCGAAAAACTGACCCTGTTCAAAAATTCCGCGCGGCAACGGCTTGTCGGCTCGCAGTCGCCTCGACACATTACACACCGCCTCGACGTCGTGCCTCCGTGACCCTCTCTGTAGGTGCCTCCGTGACCCTCTCTGTGTGTGGCTCTGTGGCCCTCTGTGTGTGTGTGCCTACGTGCCCCTCTCTGTGTGCCCCTCTCTGTCCTGGCGAACTTACCTTTAAGACTTCGCTCCAAGTTCGCCTCACTTTGCGCCGCGTTGCGCCACTCACCCGACCTCCGCGCGGCCCTCGCTGCCGGTTTGGTCGCGCTTGCCGCGTGCAGGCGCATGCTGGTGGGAACGGCCCTGTACAGGGGATCACCCGACCTCCGCGCGGCCCCCCGCTTCTAGTTTGATCGCGCTCACCGCATGGAGTCGGATGCTGGTGGGACAGGCCCTTTACTAACTTGTACTAACTAGCTGCAGTATTCCAACCAGGGGCCACAGTTTAAGACTAAGGGGTATGAGGAAAAGCTTTTTCACCCAGAGAGTTGTGAATCTGTGGAGGCCGGTTCTCTGGATGTTTTCGAGAGAGAGCTGGATAGGGCTCTCAAAGATAGCGGAGTCAGGGGATATGGGGAGAAGGCAGGAACGGGGTACTGATTGGGGATGATCAGCCATGATCACATTGAATGGCGGTGCTGGCTCGAAGGGCCGATTGGCCTACTCCTGCACCTATTGCCTATGTATCCATGTAGTCTTGATGGGTCGAATGGCCTAATTCTGTTCCTCTCGCTTAAGACCTGAGGAACTGTATCTCCGAAGTCTAATGTATGAGTTTCCGTGCGTGAACGTTGTGGAACCAGGTTGTAGGTGTAACAGATACAGCGCGGAAGCAGGCCCTTCGGCCCACCGGTTCTGTGTCCGTACTAGCACTCTCCATCACACAATTGTACAATTGTACCAATGCCAATTAACCTACAATCCCGTGCGTTTTCGGAGTGTGGGAGGGAACCGGAGCCCCCCCCAGAGGAAGCCCACGGGTAGAACGTGCAAACTCCGTACAGGCAGCGCCCGTGGTCTCTGGCGCTGTGAGGCAGCAGCTGTACCCGCTGCGCCACCGTGCCACCCTGAGCAGTCTTTACCAAGAGTGGATCCCGGAGCAATGGTTCCAAACCCGTGTTGTTATTCACAAGTATTTTCTATGTACACGGGGGTTTGGCAAGCTTTAATTACATTTGTATTTTAACCCCCCCCCCCCTCTCTCTCCCCCTCTCCTCTCCCCTTCCCCTCTCCTCTCCTCTCCCCTCCCCTCTCCCTTCTCCTCCCCTCTCCCCTCCCCTCTTCCCTCTCCTCCCCTCCCCTCTCCCCTCCCCTCTCCCTTCTCCTCTCCTCTCCCCTCTCTCCTCTCCCCTCCCCTCCCCTCCCCTCTCCCCTCCCCTCTCCCCTCCCCTCTCCCCCCTCCCCTCTCCTCTCCCCTCTCTCCTCTCCTCTCCCCTCTCTCCTCTCCTCTCCCCTCCCCTCTCCCCTCCCCTCCCCTCCCCTCTCCTCTCCCCTCCCCCCTCCCCTCTCCTCTCCCCTCTCCTATTCCCTCTCCCCTCTCCCCTCCTCCCCGCCCCTCCCCACTGCAGGTTTTCAAGTGCGTCCCCTCCAACTCGGCCCCCAGCCTGGCGGACCTGCGGGAGATCGCCTCCGGCCCCGACCTGGCCACGGAGAACCCCGAGGAAGCCCGGCAGAAGCTGGCGCGAGTCCGCGGCTTCCTGGTCCAGTACCCGCTCTTCTTCCTGAACGAGGAACACCTCCTGCCTCCCCTGAACTGCAAAGAGGGGATGGTCCCCATGGAAGTCTGGACCTAATGGCAGTGGACCACCTCTGGCCAACCCCACCTGTACCCTTTGGAAGTATCTGGACTCACTTCGGACCTTCATCCTCCAAACGTTGCTCTGGTACTCTTATCCCCTCCATTGATGGTCCACGTGAGTCAAGCTGGAGATGGCTTGGAGAACATCTGGCCTTGGACCTTGTATTTGAGATCTCCTAGCCATGGCCCTGTTGTTGGAGATCTTCTCACCATGGCCCTGGTGTTGGAGATCTTCTCACCATGGCCCTGGTGTTGGAGATCTTCTCACCATGGCCCTGGTGTTGGAGATCTTCTCACCATGGCCCTGGTGTTGGAGATCTTCTCACCATGGCCCTGGTGTTGGAGATCTTCTATCCATGGCCCTGGTGTTGGAGATCTTCTCACCATGGCCCTGGTGTTGGAGATCTTCTCACCATGGCCCTGGTGTTGGAGATCTTCTATCCATGGCCCTGGTGTTGGAGATCTTCTCACCATGGCCCTGGTGTTGGAGATCTTCTATCCATGGCCCTTGTGTTGGATCGCAAGTCTACCATCTCAAGTCTTCCAATCTTCTGATCATCTACCAATGGACCATGACAAGGTTTCGAGCGAGGGGAGACATGGGGAGAATTAAATTTTCGAGATTGAGTGAGAAGGTCCGGAAGGCCTCCAAGTCACCGTGCGACCGAGCGCAGGGGACTCGGAAGGTCTCCCGAGAGGACGATCCCGTCTCCGGAGGCGCAAACCTCCCGCTGTCACCTCCGTTTCCGCCCTCTCCGCAGTTTTACCAAAGGCGTTTTTTTTTTTTTTCTCTCTCTCTGTCTAACGTTACATGTGTCGTAGTTTTTAAAAGGAAAAAAAATGTAGATCGTGCAAATCCAAGGTTGCGGGAACAAAATGATGAAAGCAAAAAAAAGGGGCGCGCAGTGGATTCTCTCTCTGAGAACTGCAGATGCTGGTTTGTACCACAATAAGGCATCTAGTGCTGGACTCACTCAAAAAGTTCGAGAAGGAATTGCAGATGCTGGAAAATCGAACGTAGACAAAAATGCTGGAGGAAATAGGCAACGTTTTGGGCCGAAACCCTTCGGTTTCGGCCCGAAACGTTGCCTATTTCCTTCGCTCCATAGAGCTGCCGCACCCGCTGAGTTTCTCCAGCTTCGAGAGGAGGGGGGGGGGGGGGGAAGAAAGCTGGAAGAGAGGAGGGGGCGGGGGGGGGGGGGGGGCGGGGAAGAGATCGGTGTAGAGTGCGGGAAGGAAGTGCAGGTGCGGCTTTACGGTAGGCCGAGGTTGGACCCAAAGCGCTGGAGTAACTCAGCGGGTCAGGCAGCGTCTCTGGAGAGAAGGAAGGGATCCAGCCTGAAGAAGGGTCTCGACCCGAAACGTCGCCTGTCTCCTTCGCCCCTTAGATGCTGCTGCACCCGCTGAGCGTCTCCAGCTTTTTGTGTAACCCTCGATTGTGTAATCCAGCATCTGCAGTTCCTTCGTTAACACCAGAAGGAATGGGTGACGTTTCGGGTCGAGACCCCTTTCCACCCAAAACGCCACCCGTTCCTTCTCTCCAGAGATGCTGCCTGTCCCTCCAGTTTTTAGTGACTATCTCTGGGCTAAACCAGCATCTGTAGTCCCTTCCTACACACATTGTTCATCAGGTTGTGCTATTTAGTCAGGTTAACTAACCATCCCTCAAACGTCATCATGAAATTTTATGTTTTTGTTCAATCTCAGTCTTCCAGAGCAAGACAGACACATGCTTCACTCATTTTTTTTTACACATGTTTGTAATAAAAGGCAATGGTGCCCATGGTTACAAATATCAGTCCGTAGAATATCGAGCTGTATAGTTATCTTCTGAAAACATTTTTTAAATGGGTGACGTTTCGGGTTGGGGTCCTTCAATAAGTGGTATTTTGGGTCGGGACCCATTGATAAGGTCATTCTAGTTACTTGCCCCTACCGACCAAGATGCCCATTCTACACTGGTCTAGTACATTTCCTATAGAGAAGCCAAGATTCATCTCACTGGGAAGGGAGACAAAATGCTGGAGTAACTCAGCGGGACAGGCAGCATCTCTGGAGAGAAGGAATGGGTGACGTTTCGGGTCGAGAGCCTTCTCCAGACTCATTCTGCTAGATCTTACTATCTGCATTGCAAACCAGCATCTGTAGTTCCTTTAGGTAGACAAGAAATGCTGGAGTAAAGGGGCCTGTCCCACCAGCATGCAACTCCATGCGATGAGCGCGACCTAACGTGGTCGCTTGAGCCGTCCGGCGTCGCGGGGCCGGTCCCACTTCGATCGCCGGAGCCGTGCGGAATTGTGCGGAGTTCGTCCCGAGTTCGTCCCGACACCGCGCGGGGCTCCGAAAAACTGACTGTCCAAAAATTCCGCGCAGGCAACGGCTTGTCGGCTCGCAGTCGCCTCGACGTTTACACACCGCCCCGACATCGTGCCTCCGTGACCCTCTCTGTGTGTGGTTCCGTGGCCCTCTGTGTGTGTGTGTGCCTCTGTGCCCCTCTCTGTGTGCCCCTCTCTGTCCTGGCAAACTTACCTTTAAGACTTCGCTCCAAGTTCGCCTCACTTTGCGCCGCGTTGCGCCACTCACCCGACCTCCACGCGGCCCTCGCTGCCGGTTTGGTCGCGCTTGCCGCATGCAGGCGCATGTTGGTGGGAACGGCCCTGTATAGGGGATCACCCGACCTCCGTGCGGCCCCCGCTTCTAGTTTGATCGCGTTCATCGCATAGAGTTGCATGCTGGTGGGACAGGCCCTTAACTCAGCGGGTGAGGCAGCATCTCTGGAGAGAAGGAATTGGCAACGTTTCGGGTCGAGATCCCTGCTGCACGCTTCCACTGTGCCGTTTGTTCGTGCTTCAGATTACTGATCAGCGATCGCCGGCTGGACATCACGGTTTTTAATCTTTGCAACTTTTGATATAAATCTAACTTTGTATAAATCTCAAAAACGTCCATTCCCCACCCCTACACTGCCACCTAGTGTTGAGGTCAATGGCCATTCTGCATTCAGTAGACTTCAATACAGTCAGGCAGCACCGACAGAGGCCCTTTGGACCATTGAGTCTAAACCGACCATCAGCACTGAACCATTTTAATCTGCTCACACTGCCGTCAAGTACTTCCAACGCACACTAACGCACGCACATGGACACACTGTGCACACACTCACTCATGCACACTTCCACGTTCACACGCACATGGACACACGCATGCACACCCACACGCACTCACCTCCCACACGCTACTTCCCACACACTCACACGCATGAAGGCACACACTCACATGCACACCCGCACGCACTTATGTCCCGCACGCATGTACACACTCACAGGCACATGGACACGTGCACACACTAACAGGTGCATGCACACACTTGCATGTACTCACCCATACACACACTCACACTCATACACACACAATTAAACACACACATGCACACTCACACACACACAAACACACGTACACACATAAACACATGCACACACGCACAAACACACACACGCACACACACACAAATGCACAAACACACACACACACGCGCACAAACACACACACGCGCACAAACACTCACACATACGCACAAACACATACACACAAACACACGCACACACATGCACAAACACGCACACGCACACACGCACAAACACTCACACACGCACAAATGCACAAACACAAACACACACACACGCACAAACACACACATACGCATAAACACACACACATATGCACAAACACACACATACGCACAAACACACACACATACGCACAAACACACACATACGCACAAACACACACGCACAAACACATACACACAAACACACGCACAAACACACACACACACGCGCACAAACACACACATACGCACAAACACTCACACATACGCACAAACACACACACACATGCACAAACACGCACACGCACACACGCACAAACACACACATACGCACAAACACATACACACAAACACGCACACACGCACACACATGCACAAACACGCACACGCACACACGCACAAACACACACGCACAAACACATACACACAAACACACGCACAAACACACACATACGCACAAACACTCACACATATGCACAAACACACACACACATGCACAAACACGCACAAACACGCACAAACACATACACACAAACACACGCACAAACACACACACACACACGCACAAACACACACACACACACGCACAAACACACACACGCACAAACACACACACATAATTAAACACACGCACGCACAAACACACGCACACACACGCACACGCACAAACACACACACAAGCACAAACACACACACGCACAAACACTCACACATACGCACAAACACACACACATGCACAAAGACACGCACACACACACACACACACACAGTGCCGTGCCGTGGGTCAGGCTGGTAGCCGGGCGTGTGGGGCAGTGAGGCGGTGGTTCGAGCCGCTGCGCCACAAGTGCTCTGTATTTCTTACTGAGTTTTCCTTTTTTGAAAGACTCTTGCCTCGTCTGTCGTTCCATCCTGTAGACGTCATTGTCACCAGCAACATGCCAGTATTTTGTAACAAGTATAGTTATGGAGTTTAATGGAACAGGGGGACAAAACTAGATGTGAATAAAACTATGATGGTTTAACTTGGAGTCCAAATGGCCTGGGGCTTGGTATCACAGTCGTTCAGTGAAGTGGTGGCACAGGGGGTAGAGTAGCTGCCTTATAACGCCCGAGACCCGGGTTCAATCCCAACTACGGAGTTTGCACGTTCTCCCCGTGACCTGCGTGGGTTTTCGCTGAGATCTTCGGTTTCCTCCCATACTCCAAAGATGTACAGGTTTGTAGGTTAATTGGCTTGGTGTAAATGTAACGTCCCTAGTGTGTGTGTGCGGGGATCGCTGGTCAGCGCGGACTCGGTGGGCCGAAGGGCCTGTTTCCGCGCTGCATCTCTAAACTCAACTAAATAACTGTTGTGCAATACCTTCTGCATGTCCTGGATTTTGCCTGACATGTAGGAGGAGGCCATTTGGCCCATGGAGTCAATGCTAGCTCCCTGAGCAATCACATCTCACGGTTTATTTCCCTGTGCCCTAATCAATCAGGGAGGCACGGTGGCGCAGCGGTAGAGTTGCTGCCTCACGGCGCCAGAGACCCGGGTTCGATCCTGACCACGGGTGCCTGTCTGTGCGGAGTTTGCACGTTCTCCCCGTGACCCGCGTGGGTTTTCTCCGGAAATCTTCGGTTTTCCTCCCACACTCCAAAGGCGTACGGGTTTGCAGCTTAATTGGCTCGGTACAAATGGGTTTTTTTTTTAATTGTCTCTGGTGCAGAATGGTTTTAATGAGCGGGGAGCGCAGGTCGGCGCAGACTCGATGGGCCGAAGGGCCTGTTTCCGCGCTGTATCTCTAAAACTAAACCAAACAGCTGTTATGCAAAGCTACCAACGGAACTGAGCAACGATGCAAATTTACATCAACTCCACCCTGACCTGCCGACCCCTTTCAGAGGTAATTTGAGGTCATTAAAAAAGACCTGGGCAAGAAGTCGGAGGTAAAATATGAAAAATCATCAAATTAATGACACGTCACAGTGCCCAAGGTATGCAAATGGTGGCCACATAAAGGGCGCTGGAGAAACCCACGCGGTCACGGGGAGAACGTGCAAACTCCACGCGCGCGCACGTTCAGATGGCACCGGAGGTCGGGATGGAACCGGGGTCTCTGGAGTTGCGTGTGGGGGTAGCAGCACTAACCGCTGCAGAGGGCGGCCTGAGCTAACGGGTGCTAGGGGTTACGGGGAGAAGGCAGGAGAATGGGGCTGGATGGCAAAATTAGATCAGCCACGATTGAATGGCGGGGTAGTGTCGATGGGCCTAATTTTCCTCCAATCATAGACAATAGGTGCAGGAGGAGGCCATTCGGCCCTTCGAGCCAGCACCGCCATTCAATGTGATCATGGCTGATCATCCAAAATCAGTAACCCCGTTCCTGCCTTCTCCCCATATCCCTTGATTCCGTTAGCCCTAAGAGCTAAATCTAACTCTCTCTTAAAAACATCAAGGGAATCAAATTAAGGGAACACATCGTAAGTTCACTGAAGGGCGCTGTAAGTAGGAATTTGGATGAGTTCTATGTAATGTGAGAGATACAGCTTGAAGGCCTCTCCACAAACAGCAATAATGTAATATTAGAGTCATGGAGCCATCCAGCATGGAAACAGGCCCTTCGGCCCATCTAGTCCATGCTGTAGGTTGGTATCCTGGGCTATTCCCATTTGCCTGCATTTGGCCCATATCCCTCTAAACCAGGGGTCGGCAACCTTGTTGGGGTACTGATTGGGGATGGCGGTGCTGGCTCGAAGGGCTGAATGGCCAACTCCTGCACTTATTGTCTATTGTCTATTGTTCTGCATAGGGGCCGGGACGCACGTCTGTGAGCAGATGGCGGGCCACATCTCTCATGTACACACGGATCCCGCCCCGGATGGCAGGCATCAAATCAGGTGTTCACATGGATCCTGCCCCTTCGAGGACGCCACCCGGAGCACCGGCCTCTAGTTACGGGCGCTCACCAACATGGCGTCCCTAGTTACGGGCGCTCACCAACATGGCGTCCCTAGTTACGGGCGCTCACCAACATGGCGTCCCTAGTTACGGGCGCTCACCAACATGGCGTTCCTAGTTACGGGCGCTCACCAACATGGCGTCCCTAGTTACGGGCGCTCACCAACATGGCGTCCCCAGTTACGGGCGCTCACCAACATGGCGTCCCTAGTTACGGGCGCTCACCAACATGGCGTCCCCAGTTACGGGCGCTCACCAACATGGCGTCCCCAGTTACGGCCACTCACCAACATGGCGTCCCTAGTTACGAGCGCTCCCCAACATGGCGTCCCTAGTTACGGGCGCTCACCAACATGGCGTCCCTAGTTACGGGCGCTCACCAACATGGCGTCCCTAGTTACAGGCACTCACCAACATGGCGTCCCCAGTTATGGGCGCTCACCAAGATGGCGTCCCTAGTTACGGGCCCTCACCAACATGGCGTCCCTAGTTACGGGCGCTCGGCAACATGGCATCCCTAGTTACGGGCGCTCACCAACATGGCGTCCTTAGTTACAGGCGCTCACCAACATGGCGTCCCTAGTTACGGGCGCTCACCAACATGGCGTCCCTAGTTACGAGCGCTCACCAACATGGCGTCTGTAGTTACGAGCGCTCACCAACATGGCGTCCCTAGTTACGAGCGCTCACCAACATGGCGTCCCTAGTTACGGCCTGGGGACCGTAGGTTGCCGACCTCTACTCTAACCCTTCCTACCCTTCCTACCCCTGTATATCCAAATGCCACTATATTTCATACAGCAGACCCAACATGCCCCATCTACACTAGTCCCACCTGCCTGCGTTTGGCCCATATCCCTCCAAAACCTGTCCTATCTAATGTTTCTTAAACGTTGCGATAGTCCCAGCCTTGACTCCGGCAGCTCGTTCCATACACCCACCACCCTTTGTGTGAAAAAGTACCTTTCAAATCTTTTCCCCCTTCACCTTAAGCCTATGTCCTCTGGTTCTCGATTCCACTCTGGGCAAGAGACCCCACGCAATCTATCCTTTTGAAAGTTATAGTCGCATCCAATTCTATAGCTTCCTTTGGCAGCTCATTCCAGATACAGACTAGGTCGTAAGATCATGTGATAGCAGCAGAATTAGGCCATTCGGCCCATCAAGCCCACTCCGCCATTCAATCATGGCTGATCTATCTCTCCCTCCTAGCCCCATTCTCCTGCCTTCTCCCCATAACCCCTGACACCCGCACTAATCAAGAATCTATCTATCTCTGCCTTAAAAATATCCACTGACTTGTGGCCTCCACAGCCGTCTGTGGCAAAGAATCCCACAGATTCACCGCCCTCTGGCTGAAGAAATTCCTCCTGAAAAGTTAATTTAGGCCCATTCCTCTTCCATATAAACCATATAACCATATAACAATTACAGCACGGAAACAGGCCTTCTCGGTCCTTCCAGTCCGTGCCGACCATTTATTTTCCCCTAGTCCCATCTACCTGCACTCAGACCATACCCCTCCATTCCCTTCCCGTCCATATACCTATCCACTTTACTTTTAAATGTTAAAATCGATCCTGCCTCCACCACTTCTGCTGGAAGATCATTCCACACAGCCACCACTCTCTGAGTAAAGAAGTTCCCCCTCATGTTACTTCTGTCCCTTAATTCTCATGTCATGCCCTCTTGTTTGAATCTTCCCTACCCTCAATGGGAAAAGCTTATCCATGTCAACTCTGTCTATCCCTTTCATCATTTTAAAGACCTCAATCAAGTCCCCCCTTAACCTTCTGCGCTCCAAAGAATAAAGACCTTCATCAAGAATGAAGATCTTCATCTCCTTCCTAAAGGAACGTCCTTTAATTCTGAGACTTTCCAAATACCCTCAGAGTGGAAAATGTTTACCCTGACGTTCCCTTTAAATCTCTAAAGGGGCACGATTTTTTTGGCGAATGCCAGCGTCATATCAGTGTCACCAAAAGATTTTGAACATTTCAAAATCCAGCGGCGACAAAAAAAATGTTTCGACCCCCTTGAGGAACAACACCGAGTGTCGATACGTCAATATCGGCAAGTGGGACAGGCCTAGATACAATAGGATATTAGGGGTGCACAAAATGCTGGAGAAACTCAGCGGGTGCAGCTGCATCTATGGAGATAGGCAACGTTTCGGGCCGAAACCCTTCTTCCGATATTAGGGGTTATTGGGGGTTTATGGGCTGTGGAGGCTCTCATTGGGTATTTTTAAGATAAAGATAGATTCTTGATTAGTACGGGTGTCAGAGACTATGGGGAGAAGGCAGGAGAATGGGGTTGGGAGGGAGAGATAGATAGAGCGGACCTGATGGGCCGAATGGCCTGATTCTGTGCCCAGAACTTATGAAAGTGGCTTTTAAGAGACTTTTGGGAGTGGAGGCATATGGATAACGTGCCGGTACATGGGATTTGGTGCTGACGTCATGTTCGGCACAGACATTGTGGGCCGAAGGGCCTGTCTCTGGGCTGTACTGCGATCTATGTTCATCTTCACCCTCGTGACCTCCTGCCTCTAATGCTACTGGTCTGAACTGAGAAATAGACTTTTGTAGAAATATGCGGTGCTTTTTTTAATTGGTACTTGTCTAATACATGTTGAAGTTAGAGCCACACAGCGTGGAAACAGACCCTTCTGCCGAAACTTGCCCACACTGACCAACAAGCCCCGACTACACTAGTCCCACCTGCCTGCTTTTAGCCCATATCCCTCCAAACCTGTCCTATCCATTTATCTCATGTTATCTTTATGTTTCTCAAATGTTGGGATAGTCCCAGCCTCAACTACCTCCTCCGGCAGCTTGTTCCATACACCCACCACCCTCTGTGTGGAACAAGTTACCCCTCAGATCCCTATTCAATCTTTTCCCCTTCACCTTAAACCTGTGTCCTCTGGTCCTCGATTCCCCTGCTCTGGGCAAGAGGCTCTGTGCGTCTACCCGATCTATTCCTCCCATGATTTTGTACACCTCGATAAGATCCCCCCTCATCCTCCTGCGCTCCTGTTCCCCCAATTTGTGTTGGGCCTCAGTGGAAGTGAATTGAATTGAATGGAATTTTTAATGGTCACATGTGACAAGTCACAGTGAAATCCTTTGCTTGTATACACAAGGTATGCAAATAGCTGCCATATAAAGGGAGCTCATAAAGTAAGAGGAGGCCCAGGGCAGGAAGGTCAGTGTGGGAATGGGAGGGGGAGTTAAAGGCTTTTGCCATTCGGGAGATCGCATAGGCCCAGGCAAACTGTGACTGTTTCTGGAGCCTTGACTGGGACCAACAGACCTCTGGCTTCCAGCCACTGACGCCCACTCTCAGATCCTGAAGCACAGCAGTAGGGCTATTCCCTCGTAGCGTCAGATCGATCCTGACCACGGGCGCTCTCCGTACGGAGCTTGTACGTTCTCCCCGTGACCTGCGTGGGTTTTCTCCGATATCTTCAGTCTCCTCCTACACTCCAAAGATGTACAGGTATGTAGGTAAATTGGCTTGGTATAATGTAAAAATTGTCCCTAGTGGGTGTGGTATAGTGTTAATCTGAGGGGGATCGCTAGTCGGCACGGACCCGGTGGGCCGAAGGGCCTGTTTCCATGCTGTATCTCTAAACCACACTAGAATTGGCTCAGCCTAGACCTTCCCAACGGCTAGTGACAAGGCCTGCTCCACCGTTTCACATCCCTCCCTGTTAATTCGTTTTTAGTTGAGAGATATAGCACTGAAACTGGCCGCTTTGGCCCACCGTGTCCGCGCCGACCAGCGATCCCCGCACACTAACACTACCCTACACAAACTAGCGACAATTTACATTTACACCAAAGCCAATTAACCTACAAACCTGCACGTCTTTGGAGTGTGGGAGGAAACCGGAGATCGCGGTGAAAACCCACGCAGGTCACGGGGAGAACGTGCAAACTCCGTTCAGACGGCGCCCGTAGTCGGGATCGAAGCCTGGTCTCTGGCGCTGTGAGGCAGCAGCTCTACCCACTGCGCCACCGTGCTGTATTTTGCCTCATGGCAACTACTGATGTTTTTCTTCACTCTTTAGAAAAATATATTGATAATCACCTTATTTTTGTACAAATAAAATCATCTTTCCCTGCGAGTGATTTGCACGTTATTTTATTTAACTCCATGCTCTAATTTGGTTCTATTTTCGAGACACAGCGCGGAAAAAAGGCCCTTCGGTCCACCGTGTCCGCGCCGACCAGCGATCCCCGTACATTAACACTAGGGACAATTTACACGTGCACCGAGCCAGCTAATCTACAAACCTGCACGTCTTTGGGCCAGAGCTCCCAGAGAAAACCCACGCAGGTCACGGGCAGAACGTTCAAACTCCGCACGCAGACGGCGCCCGTGGTCGGGATCGAACCCGGGTCCCTGGCGTTGGAAGGCAGCAGCTCTACCCGCTGTGCCGCCCATTATGAGCTGATTCTGACGGTCGCCGTGGAAAAGAACACTTCTTTGGGAGCGTTCACATTGTCAGGTTGTGGCCATTTTGACCGCGGACATGTTTGCTTGGAAAGCCAACCTTAAGCACCTTAAGGACAACCTGGCCTCTGCTTCCCCATGGGTCTCCCCTTCATGGACTCCCCCTTCAAGAGATGCAGAGAGATCATCAGTAGTGTTGAGGTACGGTGGCGCAGTGGGTAGAGCCGCTGCCTCACAGCACCAAGGTCCCAGGTTCAAACCCGACCTCCGGCATTGTGTGAGTGTGCATGGGAGTATGTGGGTGTGTGTGCGCGCAAGTGCGTATGTGAGTGTCCGTGTGAGTGAGTGCGCGTGTGTTAGTATGCGTGAATGTGAAAGAGTGTGGCAGGTTTGATCCCAACCTCTGGCTGTTCCTGAGATAGGGAGTATGTAAGTGCGTGTTAGTGTGCGTGAGTGTAAAAGAGTGTGTCAGGTTTGGGTCATTTTAAGAGTAAACGGGTCGTTTTAGGAGTAAACGGGTTGTTTTCATAATGGCAGGCAGTGACTAGTGGGGTACCGCAAGGCTCAGTGCTGGGACCCCAGCTATTTACAATATACATTAATGATCTGGATGAGGGAATTGAAGGCAATATCTCCAAGTTTGCGGATGACACGAAGCTGGGGGCCAGTGTTAGCTGTAAGGAGGATGCTAGGAGAATGCAAGGTGACTTGGATAGGCTGGGTGAGTGGGCAAATGTTTGGCAGATGCAGTATAATGTGGATAAATGAGAGGTTATCCACTTTGGTGGCAAAAATGGGAAAACAGACTATTATCTAAATGGCGCCCGATTAGGAAAAGGGGAGATGCAGCGCGACCTGGGTGTCATGGTACACCAGTCATTGAAAGTAGGCATGCAGGTGCAGCAGGCAGTGAAGAAAGCGAATGGTATGTTACCTTTCATAGCAAAAGGATTTGAGTATAGGAGCAGGGAGGTTCTACTTCACCTGTATAGGGTCTTGGTGAGACCACTCCTGGAGTATTGCGTACAGTTCTGGTCTCCAAATCTGAGGAAGGACATTATTGCCATAGAGGGAGTGCAGAGAAGGTTCACCAGACTGATTCCTGGGACTGCCTTATGAACAAAGACTGCATAGACTCGGTTTATAGTCTCTAGAATTTAGGAGATTGAGAGGGGATCTTATAGAAACTTACAAAATTCTTAAGGGGTTGGACAGGCTAGATGCAGGAAGATTGTTCCCGATGTTGGGGAGGTCCAGGACAAGGGGTCACAGCTTAAGGATAAGGGGGAAATCCTTTAGGACCGAGATGAGAAGGACTTTTTTCACACAGAGAGTAGTGGGTCTCTGGAACTCTCTGCCACAGAGGGTAGTTGAGGCCAGTTCATTGGCTATATTTAAGAGGGAGTTAGATGTGGCCCTTGTGGCTAAAGGGATCAGGGGGTATGGAGAGAAGGCAGGTACGGGATACTGAGTTGGATGATCAGCCATGATCATATTGAATGGCGGTGCAGGCTCGAAGGGCCGAATGGGCTCCTCCTGCATCTATTGTCTATGTTTCTATGTTTCTATGTTTGATCCCAACCTCTGGCTGTGTGTGAGTGTGAGCTAGGGAGGGTGTGTGTGTGTATTAGTGTGCGTGAGTGTGAGAGAGTGTGTATGTTAGTGTGCGTGAGAGTGCGAGCGTGTGTGAGTGTGTGCAAGTGAGTGTACACGTGAGTGTGCTGCGCACAGCGGCGCAGTGGTAGAGTTGCGCTCACAGCACCCCAGGCCCGGGTTCCATCCTGACTGCGGGTGCTGTCTGTGCGGAGTTTGCACGTTCTCCCAATGACCATGTGGGGTTTTTTCCAGGATCACCGGTTTCCTCCACACTCCAAAGACGTGCAGGTTTGTAGGTGAATTGGCTTCAATAAAAATTGTAAATTGTCCCTACGGTGTGTAGGATAGTGCTAGTGTGCAGGGTGATCGGCACAGCGGGTCTGTTTCTGCGCCAAATCTCGAAAGTCTAATAGGCAATATCTAATGGCCAGCACCGCCATTCAATGTGATCATGGCTGATCATCCCCAATCAGTATCCCGTTCCTGCCTTCTCCCCATATCCTGACTACGCTATCTTTAAGAGCCCTATCTAGCTCTCTCTTGAAAGCATCCACCGCTCTCTGAGGCAGAGAATTCCACAGACTCACCACTCTCTGTGAGAAAAAGTGTTTCCTCGTCTCCGTTCTAAATGGCCGATCCCTTATTCTTAAACTGTGTGTGTGTGGCCCCTGGTTCTGGACTCCCCCAACATCACGAACATGTTTCCTGCCTCTAGTGTGTCCAAGCCCTTAACAATCTTATATGTTTCAAAGGTGAAGGGGAAATGATGTAAAAGGAATCCTTTTTCACACAAAGGGTGGTGGGTGTATGGAACGAGCTGCCGGAGGAGGTAGTTGAGGCTGGGACTATCCCAACGTTAGACAGGTACATGGATAGTGTTTAAGAAGGAACTGCAGATGCTGGAAACTCATCAATGCTGGAGAAACCTTTGTTAGAGAATTCCACAGACTCAACTCTCTGTGAGAAAAAGTGTTTCCTCGTCTCCGTTCTAAATGGCTTACTGCCTTCTCCCCATATCCCCTGACTCCGCTATCTTTAAGAGCCCTATGTAGCTCTCCCTTGAAATTATACAGAGAACCGGCCTCCACCGCCCTCTGAGGCAGAGAATTCCCCACGCTCGCAACCCTCTGCGAGAAAAAGTGTTTCCTCGTCTCCGTTCTAAATGGCCTACCCCTTTTTCTTAAACTGTGTGTGTGTGGCCCCTGGTTCTGGACTCCCCCCCCCAACATCGGGAACATGTTTCCTGCCTCTAGCGTGTCCAAAAACATTAATAATCTTATATGTTTCACTGTCTAAATACCAGATAATTCCGAGTCCTCGTCTTTGGTCAACTGCAGGCATTATGTTTGCGGACTGCTTGCATCCGTTCCGATAAAAATGAGCCCATTTAAGCTGACGGAAAGGTGTGCAGGTAATGCGCTGATGATGCAGAGATGGAGAGGTGAGCTGAGATTTATAAATAGGCAGTATGTTTTTTTTGTTTCTCCTCCTTCTCTGTACAAAATGGATGTGAGTCACACTGGAACAGAGGAGATAAAGGGTTCTGACGCAGAAGGGCAGAAGTAGTGGGAGCAGACAAGAGACAAGTGTGTTTTACTGACACGTGTCCCAGTTAGAACAAAGACATTCTTACTTGCGGCAGCACGACCAAATTTAGTGTAGTTTAGGTCAGAGATACAGCGCGGAAACAGGCCCTTCGGCCCACCGGGTCCGAGGCGACCAGCGATCCCCGCACACTAACACTACCCAACACCCACTCGGGACAATTTCTTTACATTTACCTACAAACCTGGACGTCCCTGGAATGGGAGGAAACCGAAGATCTCGGAGAAAACCCACGCAGGTCACGGGGAGAAAACGTGCAAACTCCATACAGACAGCAACTCTACCACTGCGCCACCGTGATCTCATTTCCTCAGAAAGGATTCTACTTCCGGCATCTGACAAGTTGACTGATTTAAAACACCCCTGCCTCGGATTTTGAGCTTGTTGAGTCTAATATTAAATCTGCCAAACAGATATTTTTCCCTCCCCCTCCATGACACATACCAAGCACCATTGTTACAATAGACAACAGGCGCAGGAGTAGAGGCCATTCGGCCCTTCAAGCCAGCACCGCCATTCAATGTGATCATGGCTGATCATCCCCAATCAGTACCCCGTTCCTGCCTTCTCCCCATATCCCCTGACTCCGCTATCTTTAAGAGCCCGATCCAGCTCTCTCTTGTAAGAGAACCGGCCTCCACCGCCCTCTGAGGCAGAGAATTCCACAGACTCACCACTCTCTGTGAGAAAAAGTGTTTCCTCGTCTCCGTTCTAAATGGCTTACCACTTATTCTTAAACTGTGTGTGTGTGTGGCCCCTGGTTCTGGACTCCCCCAACATCGGGAACACGTTTCCTGCCTCTAGCGTGTCCAAGCCCTTAATAATCTTATATGTTTCAATGAGATCCCCTCTCATCCTTCTAAACTCCAGAGTGTACAAGCCCAGCCGCTCAATTCTCTCAGCATATGACAGTCCCGCCATCCCGGGAATTAACCTTGTAAACCTACGCAGCACTCCCTCAATAGCAAGAATACGAAGCAGGGGAATGGTCGACAAGTCATTTAATCGTAACTGAATCACACCAACCAAACTATTTGACTTGGCAGCACTTTTCTTTTAGTTTTAGGGATACAGTGTGGAAACAGGCCCTTCGGCCCACCGAGTCCGCACCAACCAGCGATCCCCGCACACTAACACTATCCTACACACACCAGGGATGATTTTACATTTTATATCATGCCAATTAATCTACACGCAAGTTGGAGGAACAGCACCTCATATTCCGCTTGGGGAGTCTGCATCCTCTGGGCCTAAACATTGAATTTTCTCAATTCTGTTAACCCATGCTGCCTCCTCCCCTTCCCACCTCTCCCTCAGCCCTCGGGCCCTGGCATTCCCTCTCTCTCCATCGCTCCCCCATCCAAGTCGCACTAGCTTCTCATTTTCACTCTACAAACAGCTTACAATGGCCTGTTCCCTTTGTCATCGATACTTTTTTGCATATCTTTCATTCATTGTTCTTTATCTCTCCACATCACCGTCTATATCTCTCGTTTCCCTGATCCCTGACCAGTCTGAAGAAGGGTCTCGACCCGAAACGTCGCCCATCTCCTTCGCCCCTTAGATGCTGCTGCACCCGCTGAGTTTCTCCAGCTTTGTGTGTAACCCTCGATTCTCCAGCATCTGCAGTTCCTTCTTGACCACCCCGTCGTCTTTGGAGTGCGGGAGGAAACCGAAGACCTCGGAGAAAACCCACGCGGGTCACGGGGAGAACGTGCAAACTCCACACAGGCAGCACCCGTGGCCGGGATCGAATCTGGGCCTCCGGCGCTGCAAACGCTGTACGGCAGCAACTCTACCGCTGCGCCGCCGTGTCAACAATGGGTGCTGTCTGTGCGGAGTTTGTACGATCAACCTGTGATCGCGTGGGTTTTCTCCGAGATCTTTGGTTTCCTCCAAACACATGCGGGCTTGTAGGTGGATTGGCTTCGGTACATTGTAATTTTGTCCCTGGTTGGTGTAGGATAGTGTTAGAGCACGGGGTGATTAATGACCGATGTGGACTTGGTGGGCCGAAGGGCCTGTTTCCACACTGTATCTCCAAAATTTAAAGTCCAAAGATGCTGCCTGACCCAGTGAGTTACTCCAGCACTTTGTGTGTTTAGTTTTGCAAACCAGCATCTGCAGTTCTTCTTCTTTCGTGTGTGTGTGGCGTGCACGGCCTAAAGTTGACGGACAACTTGTTCTATTTGATCTTCCGTTTGTGCACGTCGGGTTGGTCGCATTAGTCGAAACAGGGCGGACCACGTGAAGGTTGCAATCTTCCCACCCCCGCTAATATTCTCCAATGAGTTCCACTGGCGGTGTAGCACCTCCTGGTGGCCAAACACTTCAACTCCCCCTCCCATTCCCACACTGACCATTTTGTCCTGGGCCTCCTCCATTGTCAGAGTGGGGCCCAGCGCACAAATTGGAGGAGCAGCGCCTCATATATAACTTGGGCAGCTTACAGCCCAGTGGTATGCACGTTGACTTCTCTAACTTCAAGTAACCTTTTCTTCCCCTCTCTCCATCCCCTCCCCTATCCTAGTTCTCCGACTAGTCCTCCTGATTACATTTTATCTCTGTAGGATCGTTGTCACCTTCCCCCAGCTAACAGTGATCTATTCTACATTTACCTTGAACATTGTCTCCTTTGATGTCTCGTTGTCACTCCTCACCCATCCATATCTCTGTGTCTGTCTCTCAGTATGAAGATGGGTGACTCGAAGCTCTGCCCCCTGCATCTCACCTCACTCGCCAGCAGATAGAAACATAGAAACATAGAAAATAGGTGCAGGAGTAGGCCATTCGGCCCTTCGAGCCTGCACCGCCATTCAATGTGATCATGGCTGATCATCCAACTCAGTATCCCGTACCTGCCTTCTCTCCATACCCCCTGATCCCTTTAGCCACAAGTGCCACATCTAACGCCCTCTTAAATATAGCCAATGAACTGGCCTCAACTACCTTCTGTGGCAGAGAATTCCAGAGACTCACGACTCTCTGTGTAAAGAATGTTTTCCTCATTTCGGCCCTAAAGGAATTCCCCCTTATCCTTAGACTGTGACCCCTTGTTCTGGACTCCCCCAACATCGGGAACAATCTTCCAGCATCTAGCTTGTCCAACCCCTTAAGAATTTTGTAAGTTTCTATAAGATCCCCCCTCAATCTTCTAAATTCCAGCGAGATGGCATCGACAGTGACCCGCCTCAACCTATAAGGTCGTAAGAGATAGGAGCAGACTTAGGCCATTCGGCCCATCAAGTCTACTCCCTCCCCTAACCCCATTCTCCTGCCTTAAACAATAGACAATAGGTGTTAAAGAAGGAACTGCAGATGCTGGAGAATCGAGGGTTACACAAAAAGCTGGAGAAACTCAGCGGGTGCAGCAGCATCTAAGGAGCGAAGGCGATAGGCGACGTTTCGGGTCGAGACCCTTCTTCAGACAATAGGTGCAGGAGGAGGCCATTCCGCCCTTCGAGCCAGCACTGCCATTCAATGTGATCATGGCTGATCATCCCCAATCAGTACCCCGTTCCTGCCTTCTCCCCATATCCCCTGACTTTGCTATCTTTACGAGCCCTATCTAGCTCTCTCTTGAAAGTATCTAGAGAACCGGCCTCCGCCGCCCTCTGAGGCAGAGAATTCCACAGACTCACCACTCTCTGTGAGAAAAAGTGTTTCCTCGTCTCCGTTCTAAATGGCCGACTCCTTATCCCTCTCCCCATAACCACTGACACCTGCACTAATCAAGAATCTATCTATCTCTGCTTTAAACTGTGTGTAGGAAAGAACTGCAGATGCTGGTTTACGCCGAAGATAGACACAAAATGCTGGAGTAACTCCTAGGGACAGGAAGCATCTCTGGAGAGAAGGAATGGGATAACGTTTCGGGTCGAGACCCTTCTTTACACTGAGAGTCGGGGGAAACAAGAGATATAGACGGTGATGTCGCGAGTTATAGAACAAATTAATGGAGGGTAAAGAAACTGTCCATTGTGGGCAGTGGGCTAGGTGCAGACAATGAGGTTCAACAGGACGACAATGAAACTAGTACTGGGGCTAGGGTGGGGGAGTGACGGAGGGATGGAGAGACAGAGGGAGAGGAGATGCAAGGGTTGAAGTTCGACATTTCTAACTTGAAGTTGGAGACATCAATATTCATTTTCTAACCAACAGGAGACGGCACACCACCAACCAATGAGAAGGTGTCGCTCCTCCGACCAGGTAGCACACCTGTAAACCAATGGGAAGGTAGCACACCTATAAACCAATGGGAAGGTAGCACACCTGTAAACCAATGGGAAGGTAGCACACCTGTAAACCAATGGGAGGTACATCCGGTGGCGCTGTTGCTAGCTGCCTCCGCCCCTGGTCTGGCTGCCTTTTTTAAATTTTGTTTAGAGTAGGTATGTTACAAAACTTACCTTGAGCAGCGCTGCAGTTCTGCCGCTCCCCGTGTGCGTGACTTTGGCGCCTTTCAGAGGGGGGCGGGCTTAAAGTGCCGTTTTACCACAGACTGGGCAAATCGATCCATGTCGGGCGATTTCGTTGCGGAAGAAAAATCGCTCCGACATTTCATGAATGAAGGTATTTTTAAATTACGCTAGATTATTTATTATCTAGAGTAATTTAAAAATCACCTTCAAAAGCCGTGAGCGCCGACAACGGGAAGGATTTTGCGTAGGGGAGAAAAAAAGGTACACAGTTTATTTTTATATTAAAAGTTGGTTTTTATGGAGGCTTTAATAATATTTTCATGTAGCGAAATGGGGTCCAAAAAAAATGTATAAACCAACAGTATTTTTCATACTGACTTTACTGCAAACCGCAACGTTCCAATCCACCGCATTCCACTTAAACCCATTCGCTAGTTGATTTAAATGGCCATTAATTTACAGGCATTAAACACTAAATTCCTTCCATTTGGCCCAGAAATTCATGAAAATTAGATTTAAAAATTATGTTTTATTGTGGATTATTGTGTGAATGTTATTTGGACACTTAGGCAATTTAAAAAAAGTTTATCTTTTCTTTAGAAATGGATAGATGTTTAGATCTACTCATTGAATTTTGTAATTAGCTACAATTAGATAACTAACTAATTATATGCTTTAATTTCAGGTCATCCAAGTAAGATTGTTTCATATTTGTTTCAGAATGCTTCAATCTATAATAACTGAAAATTTCATTGAGTTCTCTTAATTTTTAAGAAAGTTATGGGCTTTTAACGGTTCTAGATCACAGCTTTTGAGTTAAGTCAATTGAAAGGCAATGGGGAACAAGATGCTAATTTAGAGTATGAAAATGGTCATAACTTTCTTATTACTGAAGATATGAAAGTGAATTAGGTGTCAAATTAAACTTCTTTTTATGCTTTATCTGATGGGATAAATTGCAGACTTGATTTTTAGAGTCTTATTTTTAAACATTGTTATTTAGAGTGTGGTTTTCTTCGAGGTTTTTTTTCGGTATTTTATGTGGGGGGAGGCGGGTAGGGTAATGGGGAAATCATCCTTCAGTCGCTTCCTGGCAAGGATGCGGATATTATCCGAGTCGCGTCCTCGTCCCCCCCCTCCCCCCTCGCGGCCTACCGGCTAGATTGGCGCGGCCTTTCCTGCCGGGACCGAACCAGAGCTTCATCAGCGGCGGGCGGGCGAGGCTCTGGAAACATTGCGGAGCGGGCGAGGCCTTCCTGGGATCGCCGCTCGCAGCTGCGGAGCGCTGGGCCGCTGCTCCAACTTCGCGGAGCTCCCAACACGGGCGGCGCTGACTTTAACATCGCGCAGTCCTGGGACCCTTTGATGTCAGGACTGTCTTATGAGCAAAGACTGCATAGACTCGGTTTATACTCTCTAGAATTTAGGAGATTGAGAGGCGATCTTATAGAAACTTACAAAATTCTTAAGGGGTTGGACAGGCCAGATGCAGGAAGATTGTTCCCGATGTTGGGGAGGTCCAGGACAAGGGGTCACAGCTTAAGGATAAGGGGGAAATCCTTTAGGACCGAGATGAGAAGGACTTTTTTCACACAGAGAGTGGTGGGTCTCTGGAACTCTCTGCCACAGAGGGTAGTTGAGGCCAGTTCATTGGCTATATTTAAGAGGGAGTTAGATGTGGCCCTTGTGGCTAAGGGGATCAGAGGGTATGGAGAGAAGGCAGGTACGGGATACTGAGTTGGATGATCAGCCATGATCACATTGAATGGCGGTGCAGGTTCGAAGGGCCGAATGGCCTACTCCTGCACCTAATTTCTATGTTTCTATGTTTCTATGTTTGCCGAGGGTCGCCAGCGCGAATCTCCGCCCAGTACGGCCTGTGGACATCGGGAACCGCGGACTCCGGTGGAAGGTGGCCGACGAGAGGTTCCCGGCGCGAGGGCCTGAACGGCGGCGACTACGGGGGGCTCGCGAGGCCCCGACCACGGTGAACATCGGGGAACATCAGCGAAGAGGTTGACTGGACTTTGCTTCCTTCCCTCACGGTGGTGAACTTTGGTGCTGCTGTGGGGGTGTTTGTGTTGTGGACTGCTGTGTTCTGTCCTTTGTGTTTTTATTATTTATTTTTGTATAACTGTAAGGGAAAAATCATTTTGTTGTCTCCTCATTGAAGACAATGGCAATAAATTAAATCAAATCAACTCAGGTAGCACATCTGTAAACCAACGGGACATATTCTTCTTCTTAGATTAGATTAGATTCCTTTATTGTCATTCAGTCCTTACGGTCTGAACGAAATTGTTACCATACAGCCATAACATACAATAAAAACAAAAGACACAATAAACACATATCCAACATCCATCACAATAAGTTCACCAGGCACTTCCTCACTGTGGTGGAAGGCAAAAGTCGCTGTCTTCCTCCTTCCTAGTTCTCCCTCTGTGCTGAGGCGATCCAGGCCGCCGCCGCCGCCGCCGCCGCTGGAGCACCGCAGCTCTAAGCCAGACCACCGCCGCCGCTGGAGCACCGCAGCTCTACGGGCCACCGCCGCTGCTGGAGCACCGCAGCTCTACGGGCCGCCGCCGCCGCTGGAGCACCGCAGCTCTACGGGCCGCCGCTGGAGCACCGCAGCTCTACGGGCCACCGCCGCCGCTGGAGCACCGCAGCCATATGGGCCACCGCCGCTGGAGCACCGCAGTTCTGCGGGCCGCCGCCGCCGCTGAAGCACCGCAGCTCTGTGGGCCGCCGCCGCCGCTGGAACACCGCAGCTCTACGGGCCGCCGCCGCCACTGGAGCACCGCAGCTCTACGGGCCGCCGCCGCCGCCGCTGGAGCACCGCAGCTCTACGAGCCGCCACCGCTGGAGCACCGCAGCTCTACGAGCCGCCGCCACTGGAGCACCGCAGCTCTACGAGCCGCCACCGCTGGAGCACCGCAGCTCTACGAGCCGCCGCCGCTGGAGCACCGCAGCTCTAAGGGCCGCCGCCGCCGCTGCAGCACCGCAGCTCTACGGGCCGCCGCCGCCACTGGAGCACCGCAGCTCCGAACGAAGCCGCCCCCGCCGCTGGAGCACCGCAGCTCTACGGGCCGCCGCCGCCGCTGGAGCACGGCAGCTCTACGGGCCACCGCCGCCGCTGGAGCACCGCAGCTCCGAATCAGGCCACCGCCGCCGCTGGAGCACCGCAGCTCTACGGGCCGCCCCGCCGCCGCTGGAGCACCGCAGCTCTACGGGCCACCGCCGCCGCTGGAGCACCGCAGCTCCGAATCAGGCCACCGCCGCAGCTCCGCCATTAGGCCTCAGCACAGACGGTGACGGGGGACACGCATCCCCCCCGAAGGGAGAGACTAACACTCTGTTTCTCCCACCCCCCCCCCCCCCCACACATACACAACCTAATAAAACAAAATTCTACCGAACAATCACAAAGAGACACCAAAAAACCCAAAAAAAAACCAAAACAGACGGACTGCAGGTGAGCCGCAGCTGCCAGCCAGCGAGGCCACTTCCGGACGAATTCTTCTTCTTGCGAATGAAATATAAACCAAAGCAATAGAATCATAGAATCATAGACAATAGGTGCAGGAGTAGAGGCCATACTGCCCTTCGAGCCTGCACCGCCATTCAATATGATCATGGCTGATCATCCAACTCAGTATCCCGTACCTGCCTTCTCTCCATACCCTCTGATCCCCTTAGCCACAAGGGCCACATCTAACTCCCTCTAAAATATAGCAATCATCAATTAAAATATATTGAAGATTGCAACCTTCACGTGGTCCGCCCTGTTTCGACGAATGCAATCAACCTGGCGTGCACAATCAAATAAGATCAAGTAGAACAAGTCGTCCTACAACTTTAGGCTGTGCAAGCCATATGCAAGAAGAAGTGACAGGTTGCCGAAAATTTTCAACATGTTGAAAATCCAGCAGAACAAGGTACGACTCTTTGGGCAACAAATTCATGACCATACAGGCTTCACCCCGCAACATGTCGCCTGTATGGTCGTGAATCGTCTCCTCAGTCGCCCAAAGAGTCATAGCGTCATTTTTCTGGTTGCTGCTGAATTTTCAACATGTTACATAGAAACATAGAAATTAGGTGCAGGAGTAGGCCATTCGGCCCTTCGAGCCTGCACCGCCATTCAATGTGATCATGGCTGATCATCCAACTCAGTATCCCGTACCTGCCTTCTCTCCATACCCTCCGATCCCCTTAGCCACAAGGGCCACATCCAACTCCCTCTTAAATATAGCCAATGAACTGGCCTCAACTACCCTCTGTGGCAGAGAGTTCCAGAGACCCACCACTCTCTGTGTGAAAAAAGTCGTTCTCATCTCGGTCCTAAAGGATTTCCCCCTTATCCTTAAGCTGTGACCCCTTGTCCTGGACCTCCCCAACATCGGGAACAATCTTCCTGCATCTAGCCTGTCCAACCCCTTAAGAATTTTGTAAGTTTCTATAAGATCCCCTCTCAATCTCCTAAATTCTAGAGAGTATGAACCGAGTCTATGCAGTCTTTGTTCATAAGACAGTCCTGACATCCCAGGAATCAGTCTGGTGAACCTTCTCTGCACTCCCTCTATGGCAATAATGTCCTTCCTCAGATTTGGAGACCAGAACTGTACGCAATACTCCAGGTGTGGCCTCACCAAGACCCTATACAACTGAAGTAGAACCTCCCTGCTCCTATACTCAAATCCTTTTGCTATGAAAGCTAACATACCATTTGCTTTCTTCACTGCCTGCTGTACCTGCATGCCTACTTTCAATGACTGGTGTACCATGACACGCAGGTCGCGCTGCATCTCCCGTTTTCCTAATCGGCCTCCATTTAGATAATATGTCTGTTTTCCTATTTTTGCCACCAAAGTGGATAACCTCACATTTATCCACATTATACTGCATCTGCCAAACATTTGCCCACTCACCCAGCCTATCCAAGTCACCTTGCAGTCCCCTAGCATCCTCCTCACAGCTAACACTGCCCCCCAGCTTAGTGTCATCCGCAAACTTGGAGATATTGCCTTCAATTCCCTCATCCAGATCATTTATGTATATTGTAAATAGCTGGGGTCCCAGCACTGAGCCTTGCGGTACCCCACTAGTCACTGCCTGCCATTGTGAAAACGACCCGTTTACTCCTACTCTTTGCTTCCTGTTTGCCAGCCAGTTCTCTATCCACATCAATACTGAACCTCCAATGCCGTATGCTTTAAGTTTATATACTAATCTCTTATGTGGGACCTTGTCGAAAGCCTTCTGGAAGTCCAGATACACCACATCCACTGGTTCTCCCCTATCCACGCTACTAGTTACATCCTCGAAAAATTCCACAAGATTCGTCAGACATGATTTACCTTTCGTAAATCCATGCTGACTTTGTCCAATGATTTCACCACTTTCCAAATGTGCTGCTATCCCATCTTTAATAACTGACTCTAGCAGTTTCCCCACTACCGATGTTAGACTAACTGGTCTGTAATTCCCCGTTTTCTCTCCCCCCCCCCTTCTTAAAAAGAGGGGTTACGTTTGCTACCCGCCAATCCTCAGGAACTACTCCGGAATCTAAAGAGTTTTGAAAGATTATCACTAATGCATCCACTATTTCCGGAGCTACTTCCTTAAGTACTCTGGGATGCAGCCTATCTGGCCCTGGGGATTTATCGGCCTTTAATCCATTCAATTTACCCAACACCACTTCCCGACTAACCTGGATTTCACTCAAGTACTCCTTTGACCCGCGGTCCCCTGCTATTTCCGGCAGATTATTTATGTCTTCCTTAGAGAAGACGGAACCAAAGTAGTTATTCAATTGGTCTGCCATATCCTTGTTCCCCATGATCAACTCACCTGCTTCTGACTGCAAGGGACCTATATTTGTTTTAACTAATCTCTTTCTCATATGATCATGACTGATCATCCAACTCAGTATCCTGTACCTGCCTTCTCTCCATACCCCCTGATCCCTTTAGCCACAAGAGCCACATCTACCTTCTCTCTAGGTAGTGCACCTGTAAACCAATGGGAGGTAGTGCACCTGTAAACCAATGGGAGGTAGCGCACCTGTAAACCAATGGGAGGTAGCGCACCTGTAAACCAATGGGAGGTAGTGCACCTGTAAACCAATGGGAGGTAGTGCACCTGTAAACCAATGAGAGGTAGCACACCTGTAAACCAATGGGAGGTAGTGCACCTGTAAACCAATGGGAGGTAGTGCACCTGTAAACCAATGGGAGGTAGCGCACCTGTAAACCAATGGGAGGTAGTGCACCTGTAAACCAATGGGAGGTAGTGCACCTGTAAACCAATGGGAGGTAGTGCACCTGTAAACCAATGGGAGGTAGCACACCTGTAAACCAATTGAACTTTGGTGCTGACGTGGGATGTTTGTGTTGTGGACTACTGTGTTCTGTTTTGTGCTTTTATTTTTATTTTTTTTGTATGAATGTAAGGGAAAAATAATTTTGTTGTCTCTTCATTGAATAAATTAAATCAAATCAATCAATCAAATCAAACAGGTAGCGCACCTGTAAAGCAATGGGAGGTAGCGCACCTGTAAACCAGTGGGAGAAATTCTTCTTCTTCTTGCGAATTAAACATAAACTAAAGGAATAGTTAAATCTCAAGCCGGGTGTTGAGCAGTTAGCACACCTGTAAACCAATGGGAGGTAGCACACCTGTAAACCAATGGGAGGTAGTGCACCTGTAAACCAATGGGAGGTAGCACACCTGTAAACCAATGGGAGGTAGCACACCTGTAAACCAATGGGAGGTAGCGCACCTGTAAACCAATGGGAGGTAGCGCACCTGTAAACCAATGGGAGGTAGTGCACCTGTAAACCAATGGGAGGTAGCACACCTGTAAACCAATGGGAGGTAGCACACCTGTAAACCAATGGGAGGTAGCACACCTGTAAACCAATGGGAGGTAGCGCACCTGTAAACCAATGGGAGGTAGCACACCTGTAAACCAATGAGAAGACGGTGCACCTATAAACCAATGGGAGGCAGCACACCTGGAAACCAATGGGAGGCAGCACACCTGGAAACCAATGGCACTTTGATGCTGCTGTGGGATGTTTGTGTTGTGGACTACTGTGTTCTGTTTTGTGTTTTTATTAATTTTTTTTGTATGAATGTAAGGGAAAAATAATTTTGTTGTCTGTTCATTGAAGACAATGACAAATCAAATCAGGTAGCGCACCTCTAAACCAATGAGAAGACGGTGCACCTGTAAACCAATGGGGAGGTAGCGCACCTGTAAACCAATGGGAAGGTAGCGCACCTCTAAACCAATGGGAAGGTAGCGCACCTCTAAACCAATGGGAAGACGGTGCACCTGTAAACCAATGGGAAGGTAGCGCACCTCTAAACCAATGGGAAGGTAGCGCACCTCTAAACCAATGGGAAGACGGTGCACCTGTAAACCAATGGGAAGGTAGCACACCTCTAAATCAATGGGAAGGTAGCGCACCTCTAAACCAATGGGAAGGTAGCGCACCTCTAAACCAATGGGGAGGTGGCGCACCTCTAAACCAATGGGAAGGTAGCGCACCTCTAAACCAATGGGGAGGTAGCGCACCTCTAAACCAATGGGAAGGTAGCGCACCTCTAAACCAATGGGAAGGTAGCGCACCTCTAAACCAATGGGAAGGTAGCGCACCTCTAAACCAATGGGGAGGTGGCGCACCTCTAAACCAATGGGAAGGTAGCGCACCTGTGTAAAAAAAAACCAGAGAGAGTGAGAGCGAGTGCGCCTGCGCACCGGCAGCCCCTGCGGGTGGAGGGAGAGGAGAGCGGGGGGGGGAAAGTGACCAGCCATCCCCGCGCGTGCGCACACGCACACGCACACGCGCACACATACACCACACACCGGGGTGGGTGAAGGAAAGGCTTTGACGGAGCGCGCGCGCGCACGTACGCACGCTCGCGGACCATGACGTCCCTCAGCGCGCACGCGCACACGCACACGCACGCAAGGAGGGCGTGGTGTGTGGGCGGGGGGAAGTGGGAGCGCGCACGCACGCGACGCGAGTGAGAGCGGGCGGCGCGCACGCGCGCACGCAGAGGCCGCCCTCCCTCCCTCCCTCCCTCCCTCCGCCCGCCCGCCGGCGCGCGTTGCCCCTGGTTACCGAGGTGGGGGAGGAGGAGAGAGGAGGAGGCGGCGGCGCCATTCATGTCGGGCGGCCGCCGGTGATGGAGGCGGAGGAGAGGACGGCTGCACCGACACCTCACCCTCCCTGACCAGCGGGAGCCATCTCCGACCGTCTGTGGAGGAGGAGGAAAAAACACACACACACACACACATATATATATATATAGAGTAGAACTTTTAATTCTTCACCTGAGGCGACGCCGTGATTGCGGCTGAGAGAAGATGGCGAGCGAGCCGCCGGCCCGCAGCCTGGACGACATCGACCTCTCCGCCCTCCGGGTAAGCGCCTCTCTCCTTCCCCCCCCCCCCCATTGCTGCAAATCTGGACGCATATCGTCGAGAGAGTGAGAGAGAGAAAAAAACATTAAACCCTTATATATTTCTCCACACGAAGGTGCGCCTCCGCCATTCCCCAGGAGAAGCCTCACCCCCCCCCCCACCCCCAACCCACCCCCGGGACTGGGAACTTTCTACCCCACTGTGTGTGTGTGTGTGTGTGTGTCGTGGTGATAAATCCAGAGGGTGCTTTGCACTTTTATTCTCTGCGGTTGGATTTTATTTATTACGTTTGCAATTGCAGTTTAACAGGTACATTTGCGCGTTGAAGATCTGCATTTGCGATTTTAAAATCTGCATTTAGACTTTAAGATCTGCATTTAGACTTTAAGATCTGCATTTAGACTTTAAGATCTGCATTTAGACTTTAAGATCTGCATTTAGACTTTAAGATCTGCATTTAGACTTTAAGATCTGCATTTAGACTTTAAGATCTGCATTTAGACTTTAAGATCTGCATTTAGACTTTAAGATCTGCATTTGTACTTTAAGATCTGCATTTAGACTTTAAGATCTGCATTTGTACATTAAAAGCTACATTTTCCCCTTTTTAAAAAAAAATGCATTTGGGCTTTTTTAAAATTACGGTTGCACGCTAAATTGTGCATTTGGGCTTTTAAAATGTGCATTCGGGCTTTCAAAATGTGCATTTGGGCTTTCAAAATGTGCAGTTGGGCTTTTAAAATCTACATTTGTACTCTAAAATGTTCATTTTGGTTCTTTAATTTACGCTTGCACTCTAAAATGTGCATTTGAGTTTTTGAAACGTGCATTTGCCCCTTTAAAACGTACATTTTCAGTTTTTCATTTGCTGTTGCACTTAAATCTGCATTTCAAACTAATCTACATTTGCACTTTAAAAAAATCTGCATTTAGACTTTAAAATCTGCATTTAGACCTTAAAATCCGCATTTTTTAAAAACGTGCATTTGCACTTTAAAATCTGCAGTCCAAGTCTCTTCCTACCTAGTGTGGATACATGTATTTGTGTCTTTTTTTAATGCTTTTGCACTTGTAAACAATGCACAACATCTTGGTCTTGCTCCTTGTGTTGTGATGCTGCTGGTTTATGTTTAAGCAGACTGCCAAGAGTGTTTAATTGTCGTATGTGCTGATAAACGGAACTGAAATTCTTTACTGGTTAGTAGTGGAATATTGAGTTGGGGAATGGATTACGTTGGCGGACCAGGCCACCCGTGTGACAGGGACCCAACGGGGGGGTCCCAGTGGGTCTAGTATATAATTAAAATGTAGGGATTTAATAACCCCACCACCAATGCAAGAACGAAACCCTTAGTGCAACCAAAGAAGACCCATGGTTCAGCCCAACTTGCCTCTGACACCTACGTTAGCCCCACCTGCATGTGTTGGCTCATATCCCTTTAAACCTTTCCTATCCATAAACCTCTCCAGATGACTTAATTGAGGTTAGTATTGTGTAATGTTGGAGAGCGTGATGGTTATTGTGTAAAATCTGTTCTAATGAGGTTATGAGTTGTGTAAGCCTCTGATTACCTGGTGAGATTGTTTACTTGCCATAATACTGCTTCCTGTGTTGCAGCATCAAATTTTGTCAGAGCTAAGGGCAGTTGTGCTCAATTGCCTTGTAGGGTACCGGATTTTTGTTTGAAGGAGACATTGTATTACTCATAAACGTGTAATTCTTTTAATTTTCTAAATAAAGTACGCATAATTAATTGATACAAAAAATGTTACATCCCCATATTAAAAAATGCCATTCCTTAACTATGCAGAGTAATTTTAATAATTTGGATTCCATTTTCTTTGTGCTACAAGGACTTTCTACTATTCTAGGACATTAGTCATTTAAAAAAAAAGGTAATATTAACTTATGGTACTTATTAGTGATTGGTATTCCTAAGGTTTTGCCTAGTATTTTGCTGGCATTTTGGGTCATTTTCCCTCTGGTATCCTCTATAGCCAATGTCGGACCTGTTAATTCAACTGAATATTTTCTCCATGTATTGGTGGGCCATCTAACTTACCTCTGTGCAGGAAGGAACTAAAGATGCTGGTTTAAAACATAGATAGACACAAAAAGCTGGAGTAACTCAGCGGGGCAGGCAGCATGTCTGGAGAGAAGGAATGGGCGACGTTTCGGGTCGAAGAAGGGTCTTGACCTGAAATGTCACCCATTCCTTCTCTCCAGAAAAATTGCCTTACAACAGATAGTCCTCCGCCAGTTTCGTCACCTCCAACGTGACCCCTCCACTCGCCACATCTTCCCATCTCCCCCCCTGTCTGCCTTCCGCAAAGACCGCTCCCTCCGCAACTCCCTCGTCAATTCTTCCCTTCCCTCCCACTTCTTCCCCGGGCACTTTCCCTTGCAACCGCAAGAGATGCTACACTTGTCCCTTCACCTCCCTCATCCACTCCTTTCAGGGACCCAAGCAGTCATTCCAAGTCCGACAGAGGTTCACCTGCACCTCCTCCAACCTCATCTACTGCATCCGTTGCTCCAGATGCCAGCTGATCTACATCGGTGAGACCAAGCGGAGGCTGGGCGATCGTTTCGCCGAACACCTCCGCTCGGTCCGCAATAACCAACCCGACCTCCCGGTGGCTCAGCACTTCAACTCCCCCTCCCACTCCGTATCCGACCTCTCGGTCCTGGGCCTCCTCCACGGCCAGAGTGATCAACACCGCAAGTTGGAGGAACAGCACCTCATATTCCGCTTGGGGAGTCTGCATCCTCTGGGCTTAAACATTGAATTTTCTCAATTCTGTTAACCCAGACTGCCTCCCCCCCCCACCTCTCCCTCAGCCCTCTGGCCCTGACATTCCTTCTCCATCTCCCCCCCCCCCCCCACCCCCCCCAGTCGCACTAGCTTCTCATTTTCACACCACAAACAGCTTACAATGGCCTGCTTCCTTTATCACCAATACTTTTTTGCATATCTTTCACTCATTGTTCCTTATCTCTCCACATCACCGTCTATATCTCTCGTTTCCCTGATCCCTGACCAGTCTGAAGAAGGGTCTCGACCCGAAACGTCGCCTATCTCCTTCGCTCCTTAGATGCTGCTGCACCCGCTGAGTTTCTCCAGCCTTTTGTGTAACCCTCGATTCTCCAGCATCTGCAGTTCCTTCTTTAACAAATTGCCTTCTGTGTTAGTTAATGAGCCCAGAAGTCATGCAGCCTTCTCCAAAATTTGTTGTCACTGCCATCCTCCTTCCGTCTTACTGCTCTCAAGCCTTCATAGATGTTGTCAATTCCTGATTCAAGGCCCACATTATTTGCAGCTCCTTCGAACGACTCTTCCTTTCAACAGCTGTGCCGTGACACAGAAATAGCCATTGTTTAAGTCGCAAATTGCACCCATTGCAGCAGTCGCCAAACTGGTTTATCCCTCATCAATCTTCGTATTTCACTCTTGACATTGTTGACCAGACTGGCTTTCTGCCAGGTTTTCTCTTTACTGGAAGACAGACACAAAATCAGAGAGCACTCCAGAACCAACATCTACCTCATTGAATGACCCATGGACTATCTTTGAATGGACTTTACTGGCTTTATCTTGCACTAAATGTTATTCCCTTTATTGTGTATCTGTACATTGTGAATTACTCAATTGTAATCAGTGTCTTTCTGCTGACTGGTTAGCACGCAACAAAAGCTTTTCACTGTACCTTGGTACACGTAGCAATAAACTAAACTGAAGGAAGGGTCTCGACTTGAAGCGTTGCCTATTAATTTCTCCAGAGATGCTGCCAGACCCTTTGAGTTACTCCAGCATTCTGTGTGTATCTTCAGTGTAAACCAGCATCTGCAGTTCCTTCCCACACATTTTCAGTTGCATATCAGTTTAAACTCCTACACAACTGTATTAATTTTTCCATCCCTTAATGATTTCTCTCTTGCTATTTTCTATTTTTAATCCATGCCCTGCCACTTGACACAATCAACCACTAGTTGTTTCCTTGGAGACACAAGGAATGGCAGATGCTAGATTTTTGAGCAAAATGCAAACTGGTAGAGGAACCTGAGGGGTCTGGCATTGTCTATGGAAGGGGCTGAAGTTAGGGTCCTGACCCTAAAAACGTCGCCTGCCCATTTCCTCCCCAGATGTTGCCCGACCCATTGAATTCCCCCAGCACTTTGTGTTTTCCGCAAGCTTGCTTTCTTTCACTTGTCGGTTGCCCATCACTGAATCTATGTCTGATCTGCTACTTGTTACAAAAATTGGAATCCTGACCTCCAAACCCCACCGTGATGTCCTGAAGAAGGGTCTCGACCCGAAACGTTGCCTATTTCCTTTGCTCCACAGATGCTGGCTCACCCGCTGAGTTTCTCCAGCATTTTTGTCTACCTTTGATTATCCAGCATCTGCAGTTCCTTCTTAAACATGATGTTCTACTAGCTGGGTTCCCTCCTTTTCATCTCTCTTAAGTTGACCACATTCAGAACTCTGTGTGTAAGTTCTTTGTACAAGTTCTCATCACCAATCGCTCTTTATCTCACTGCAGTGACTCGATTTCCAAAATTGCCCTCTAGTTCAAATGTCTTCGTGACCTAATCTCATTATTTTGAATTGACGTGTTCTAATCGTGTAAAATATTTGCCATCCTTTTAAATCTGGCCTTATTGCTCCACCATTGTTGAATGCCTTGGGCAGTTTAAGCCACTTTTTGTGATTTCCTGGTGTAATCTTTTAGCTCCCATAATATTTCTTAGGGTGATGCACCATCAAATTTTATCAAAGCATTTGGGAAGTTCGTGCTGTGAAAATACCTTATTTTGATTGCCCTGGAGGGCCAGGAGAGATTCTTATGTAAAGTGTATATACGGTGGCGCCATGAAAGAGACCCAGGGTTGATCCTGTCTACGGTAGCTTGTCTGTACGGAGTTTGTACGTTCTCCCCGTGACCTGCGTGGGTTTTCGGCGAGATTGTCAGTTTCCTCCCACACTCCAAAGACGTACAGGTTTGTAGGTTAATTGGCTTGCTAAATGTAAAAAAAAATGTCAGTAGTTAGTGTAGGATAGTGTTAATATGCGGGGATTGCTGGTCGGCACGTACCCGGTGGGCCGAAGGGCCTGTTTCCACATTGTATCTTTAAACTAAACAGACCATCCCCTTGCCTCCACGAGCCACCGAGTTCCTCCAGCAGATTATTTTTTGCTCCTCTTTCTAACATTCGTTATGTAATACGCAAACTTAGTAACTTGTCGCCTGTATTTATTTTTATCAGCTTCCTCAATCTATTTAAAAAGCTTTCACACTTAAATATGATGCTGAGGTGCAAATATATTGTATCATTTATAACATACTAGAGATATAGAAAATAATGAAAAGAGATGTCTATCTTGTGTGTGAGAGGACCTGGATGGATCAGAAGGGGAGGGAGAAATGAAAACTGGGTTACCTGAAATATCTGTACATCTAGAGACTATATCTCTAGCCTGCTCATTCATACTCGTGCAGCACGGAAACAGACTTTACGGCCCAACTTGCCCACGCCGACCCAGATGCCTCATCTACACTAGTCCCACCAGCCCGTGTTTTGCGCATATCCCTTTAATCCATTACCCTCCATGTATCTATCCAAATGTCTTTTTAATGCCACTATAATACCTTCCTCGACTTCCTCCTCTGGCAACTTGTTCTATATACCTACTACTCTGTGTGGAAAATGTTGCCCCTTTTAAATCCTCTCTCAAATCTATGTTCCCTAGTTCTTCTTCGTCTTGCGTCTGGCGTGTACAGCAAAAGTTGTAAGACAACTTCTGTTTGATCTTCTGTTTGTGCACGCCAGGTTGATTGCATTCGTTGAAACAGGGGGGACCACATGAAGGTTGCAATCTCTCGCCCCCCCCCCCCCCCCCCCCTCTCAACCTCCTGCACCCCAAGGAATAAAGTTCTAGCCTGCCCAGCCTCTCCCTATAGCTCGGGCCCTGAAGTCCCTGCAACAACCTTGTAAATCTTCTCTGGACTTTTTCCACCTTAACAGCATCCTTCCTATATCAGGATGACCAAAACTAGACACAAGTCCAAATGTGGTATCACCAATGTTTTGTACAATTGTAATGTAACATCCCAACATCTGTACTGAGCACCCTGACTGATGAAGATCAAGGTACTGAAAGCTGCATTTACTCATTCTACTCTGAGAACTATGTACTTGCACTCTGAGATTCCTCTGCTCAACAACACTCCACAGGGCCCTGCTGTTCACTGTGTATGTAGGTCGTGCCTGGGTTTCACTTTCCAAAATGCAACATTCTAATCGCACTTATCTGCATTAAATTGCATTAATCATTCCTCCGCCAACTTGCCCGGCTGCTATTTTTGATAAGGATTTGTGTCCTCCATGAAACCACCAACTTTAGCGTGGCACCAGCACTGATCCCTGAGGTCACATGCCTTCCATCTTAACCTTCTGGAAAACAACCTTTCACCATCATTCTCTGTTTCCTTCCATGAAGCCAATTCTCTCATCAGCTAGCTATTCCTTGGGATCTAACCTTCCAGAGTGGAACTTTATCAAATGTCCTTTTGGCCTTTTTGATTACTTCAAAAAACGAAATCAGATTCGTAAGACATTATTACCCACATACAAAACAATGCTGACTTCCTAATCAGTCCGTCCTTCCAAATGTATGGATTTCTTCCTCAATCACAGATGTTTGGCTCATTGGTTTATAGTTCTCTGGCTTTTCCTTGCAGCCCTTCTTAACTAGTGGAACAACATTAGTCACCCTCCCGTCTTCCGGCACCTCGCCCATGAGTTATGATTCATATATCTCAGCCCAGGTGCCTGCAATTTCATCTCTTGCTTCCCGTGATGTCCTTTGATATATCTGATAGTTGTGGGGCATTTCCCTGCCTCCATATGCCTTGGGACATTCAGCACCACCTCAACCGTAGTGCTGACTGTCCTCAAGACATCTCTACTAAATGTCCCAAGTTCCCCAGTCTTCATGTCCTCATGGTTAAAACTGAAGAGGAATATTCATTGAGGACCTTGCCCAAAGATATGTGTAGGAAAGAAACCAAAGCAATCATCTCTTTGGGCAATTTGGACACAAAATGCTGGAGAAAATCAGCAGGACTGGTAGCATCTCTGGAGAGAAGGAATGGGCGGTGTTTTGGGTCGAGGAAGTGTCTCTCCTGAGATGCTGCCTATTCCACTGAGTTACTCCAGTGTTTTTCTGTGTCTAAATTGCTCAAAGAGACCATCACTTTAGTTTCTTAAGAACCCTGTTATCCCTCTTTACCCTCTTTCCCTTATGTTGTTGTAAAATCTCTTTGGATCGCATTGATCTAAAAATCTGAATCCCTGCCCGCTACCAATTCCTCAGCAATGCATTATTCCATTCTATCTTCCTGTCCCTGCCCCCACTAGTACGAGGCATTGAGTAATCTGGAAATCGCTGTCCTGGAAGTCCAGCTTTTGAACCTTTTGCCAAACTTCCTATAGCTATTTAGCAGGGACTTATACATTTTCCTACCTCTGTCATTCGTGGCCACATGCACAATGACTTCGGTTTTACTCCCCCTCCCCCTTTAGAATGTCATGCAGCCACTCCGAGACATTTTGAGGCATCATACCAGGGAGGCAATACGCCAACCGGAGATGATGACAACTGGTTTGTGTATTCCCAGCGTAAAATTTAAGATGTTTGTATTAATTCCTTTCACATGCAGTAGAATGCAATGCATTAATGCTTATGTTGCCTGCATTTAATTTTGCTGAATGATTTAAATACAATAGCTTAGTGATACAGCGCAGAAACTGAGTCCATACCAACTAGCGATCCCTGCACATTAACCCTATCCTTCACGCACTTGGGACAATTCACATTTATATCAAGTCAATTAACCTATAAGCCTTTATGTCTTAGGAGCTTGGGAGGAAACCAAACATCTCGGCTACTCTGTCCTTGTGGCACCCTGCTGCCCATAATAATAGATAAAACAAATTTGCACATGGAGTTTCAAGTTATCAATGTACATATCATTCTATTATGTCTTCAACATGGCAAATTGTCACATGGTGGTTCTTCAGTACCCTTAAAAAAAAATTGACTTCATTTAACAATGAGCCTAACGATTTGTTTGAGGTAGCCTTTAAAGAGAGGCCACAAAGAGACTATTTAGCTTGAGTCCTGGGCAACTGAAATGAGAGCTGCCAATGCTAAAGCAATGGCTAGTTGAGAGCTCTGCACAGACCCCAGGTTGGAGGACAGTGCAGGGCAGTTAGTGAAGCCGGTGCCTTGCAGCGCCAGAGATTTGGGTTCAATCTGACCTGTGTTGTCGAAGTGGAGTTTGCATGTAGTCCCTGTGACCACGTGGGTTTCCTTCATGTGCTCCAGTTTTCTTCATCTACCCCAAGACGTGCGCGTTGGTAGGTGTGCGAATTGGGGGATTTGATGAGGATGTGGGGAGAGTAAAAGGGGATTAATATAGAATAAGCGTAAATGGTTAGGAAGGAACTGCAGATGCCGGTTTACACCCAATGTAGACACAAAATGCTGGAGTAACTTGGTGGATCAGGCAGCATCTCTGGAGAAAAGGAATAGGTGATGTTTTGGATTGAGACCCTTCTTCCGATTAAGAGTCTGGAGAGGGAAGCTAGAGGTATGAAAAGGTACAGAACAAATCAAAGCCAGCACCAATCACCAAGGAAAGGTGGACCCAATGTTGGCTGTGGAAGAGGTGATGAAGGAATAAGACTAGTGAAACTAGCTGGGCGACGGGTGGGGGAGGGATGGAAGGAGTACAAATGGTTAGTGGTCAGCATGGATCGGATGTGCTAAACGGTCTGTTCCCTTGCTGTGACCCTCTATGACTGATATGTATCTGAGAGTTGTCATGCAGAAAAGTAGAAATGGCGGGGGGGGGGGGGGGGGGGGGGGGTGGGGGGGGGAGAAGAAGAATGGTGACAAGAGTTTAAAACCAGTTATAATTATGAAATGGACTGATAGTTCAACAGGAAGCCAAAGTAGAAGAATGGGTTGGTTGGTCGGTCTTGATGAGCACAGTGTGGTTATATGGCTCTGTGCGTGCAAGCCCGTAGTCAACAGAACTTTGGTGTTCTCAAGAAAGGTAGGTTGAAGAGCGTGTGAGCGTGTGATAATAGCTCGATGTAAAAGTGGTTAGAACGTAACATTTGAGGTAGGATTAAAAAGGCAAAAAGCTGTAGATGCTGCAACTTGGAAATAAAAATACATGTTGCTGGAAATATCTTGTTGGTTTGGCAAAATTTGCAGGGACTTTGTCTTCTTGCGTCTGGCGTGCACAGCCTAAAGTTGTAGGACAACTTGTTCTATTTGATCTTATTTGATTGTGCACGCTGGGTTGATTGCATTCGTCGAAGTTGCAATCTTCCACCCCATTTGCAGGGAGAATCAATGTTAACATTTTAGGTCACCTTCACATGGTCCGCCCTGAAGATTGCAACCTTCACATGGTCCACCCTGTTTCGACTAATGAAATCAACTCGACGTGCACAAACGGAAGATCAAATGGAACAAGTTGTCTATTGTTGTCCAACAACTTTAGGCTCTGCACGCCACACAAAAGAAGAAGAAGAAGAAGGTCACTGACCTTTGATCAGAGCTGGAAAAAGTTAGCAGTCAGACATGTTAAGTTGCAGAGAAGAGGATGGAGTGGTGTGAACAAAGCAAGCGTCTGATAGGATGGAGACCAAGACACAAGTAGCAATGAAGTTGGGTTGATGTTTACCACGACTCCTCTCTCTGGAGGAGATGCAAGTAGAACGAGATGACAGATTACGGAGGAGAAAGATTAGACTGATGCAGGAAATGTGAGATCAAGACACTACACTGTCTGGAACTATGGAATAAGCATGCTTGAAATCCCTCGATCAGGCAGCATTAATGGAGGGAGTGAACTGTTTATTTCAAGTTTATGACCTTTTGTCAGAACTGGCTGCTGATTTGACTGGAAACGCAGGTTATCTGAAGGAATCACAGTTGAGCAATTGGTTTTATATATCTCTAGTCTCCCTCTCCCCTGAGTCTGAAGAGTCTTGACCCAAAATTGTCACCCATTCCTTCTCGCTCTCGGTTCCCGCTGAGTTACTCCAGCATTTTGTGTCTATCTTTGGTGGTTTTAGTGATGAGACTGAAAATATCTGGTTGAAACTGAAAATCATCTTGGTGTGAAATACATCATTGTCTTTAACAAAGGATTTATTTTTTTTACAATTTGAATATATTTCTATTTCATACAGAAAATGAGGGTATTGGAAAGAATTATGTCCCGGACCTAATTAAGAATGAACCAAATCAAATAAAACTGCCCTTTGAAGAGTCTTTTAGCAATATGCATTTCACATTTCTGTGATCTTTTAAAAATTTGTGGTGAATTATTTCTGTTGAAAATCATGGATGTATCGTAATGCCATATATGGATGTTCTTCCGCAAACATCTCTTATTCAGCTGCTTATGAAGTTTAAGCTGCATTATGCTCATTTTTGCAGGAGGCAATCTGTTCAATGTTTTGTAGGAATTAAATCCATAATGTCCAACCAGATGTATGTATTTGAGACTTAAATTCTTTTTTATCCTTTAACATCTAATGGGATTTTACTGGGCTATGCAATTTGCTGAACTGCAGATGCTGGTTAATACACAAAGGGACACAAGTTGCTGGAGTAGCTCAGCCGGTCAGGCAGCATCTTTGGAGAACATGGACATACGACGTTTTGATTGAAACGGCACCTATCCATATTCTCTAGATATACTGCTTAACCTGCTGAGTTACTCCAGCAACTTGTGTTCTCTTGTGGAATTGGCACCCCATTTCATATTTTCAACCCATAGTAGGATTTAATTGGGAGGATTACACAAAAAGCTGGAGAAACTCAGCGGGTGCAGCAGCATCTAAGGAGCGAAGGAGATAGGTGATGTTTCGGGGTGAGACCCTTCTTCAGACTGGTCAGGGAACTGGGAGGAGTGCATTTCAGCTTCTGGGATGCTGAGAACTGGCCTCATTGAGAGTATGAAGCACCTTGTGATCTTCAAGGTTATGTGAAGGTTTGTACATTACTTGCCATGAGGTGTACTTCAAGATTAGTTGTGGGCTATTTAAAATTTAAGGCTTTTGTATACCACCTTATAAGAGCTTAAATGTGTAGGGAGGAATTGCAGATGCTGGTTTACACAAAAATGCTGGAGTAAACCAGCGTCTCTGGTGAAAAAGAATAGGCGGCGTATGCATTTTGTATCTATTTTAAGAGCGATTTTGACCAGTTATTCAAAGATTTTCATTTTGATCGATTATCTAAAAGATTTAGACATGAGCACACTATTTCTGGATGAATCGGAAGACCTTGCACTCAATAGATTCCTGCAGTCACGTTTCCACACCACATGTAGCATGCTTTGTTTTCACATTAGAGCTTTAAAACTATTACAAAAGAGGCATTTGTTGTTTGTCAAAGGAGGATAGACAATGGGAACAGTTTGTTAACTTGCAGCAAAATACAATGAATGTCAGCCCGTATAAGCTCTCCAAAATTATAACTCCATGCCTGAGAATTCCTTGAAGGGCTATAATGAATGAGGGGCAGCACGGTGGCGCAGCAGTAGTGTTGCTGCCTCACAGCACCAGAGACCCGGGTTAGATCCTGACTACAGGTGCTGTCTGTACATTCTCCCCGTGACCTGCGTGGGTTTTCTCTGAGAGCCCCTCCCTTTCCTCTCAGACTCCAAAGAAATACAGATTTGTAGGTTAATTTGCTTCTGTAAGTGGTAAATTGTCCCTAGTGTGTAGGATAGTGCTAGTGTGCAGGGATTGCTGGTTGGTGCAGACTCAGTGGGCCGAAGGGCCTGTTTCAGCACTGTATCTCTAAACTACATTAAACTATAACTGGAACGTGAATGTATTGGCTGTAGCACTCTTGCTCCAGAAATATGTCCCAGGGCAGTCCCACACTTCCTGACCCATAATTTTGAAGGCAGATCTTCCATAAAATGGGGTCACTGCAGAAAGATGAGGCAGCAGTCCTTGCAGCATCCACCCCTGTGCAAGAACGTTTCTGTCAAGTGCATACTTTCAACTGTGCTCTTTGGCCTCTTCCAGAACTGGAACAGCTCACTTGAATGGAAAGGAAATTTGAGGAGTAATTACCCCTCCCTCTGAAATTAAATACTGCCTTTATGTAATAAAAAGGAACAACAGATGCTGGTTTATACTGAAGATGGACACAAAATACTGAGTTACTCTAGCATTTTGAGTCTTTTTGTACTCTTGCATGGCGTTTGACTGCTTACTTTTCAGACCCCGTTTGCCGTGTGGGATTTTGACAAACACTTGCAAGAACACTTGTTTTTATATTACAAAGCAAGGATTCCAGTTTACAGTTTAGTTTGTCACGTGTACCGAGGTACAGTGAAAAGCTTTTGTTGCATGCTATCCAGACAGCAGAAAGACAATACATAATTACAGTTGAACAGTATATAGATACATAAGTGAATTTACAGTGTATGGATACATAAGGGAATAATGTTTAGTGCAAGGTAAAGCCAGCAAAGTGCGATCAAGGATAGTCCGAGGGTCGCCAATGAGGTAGATAGTAATTTAGGACTGTTCTCTGGTTGCTTCAGTTACCTGATAGCAGCTGGGAAGATACTGTGAGTTTTCACACTTCTATACCTTTTGCCTGATGGGAGAGGGGAGAAGCTGGAGTGGCTGGGGACCATATCAACAGGGTGCGACTCGTCCTTGATTGTGCTGCTGGCATGCTGAGGCAGCGTGAAGAATAAATGGTGTCAATGGAAGGGAGGTTGGTTTGTTTGATGGTCCAGGCTGCGTCCACAATTCACCGCAATTTCTTGCTGTTGCTTGGAGCTATTCCCAAAACAAGCTGTGCTGCATCCTGATAAAATGCTTTCTATGGTGCACCTGTAGGAGTTGGTGAAAGTCGTAGGGGACATGCTGAACTTCCTAAGCCTTCTAAGGAAGTGGGAGGTGTTGGTGTGCACCCGTGAGCTAATAAACATTTTGAGAACTTTATTGCAGCATTTCCACTGGACTTGTGAGTGAATTTTGGAGACTGGTGTAGACAATACAGTCCACCTATCAGTTGTGTATAAACAGAGCCTTGCTGAAGGGAGAGTTGGGTTGGGAGATGAGATGATGCTGCCATTAATTTGACAATCCTGCCAAACAATTTGGAGGTAACTTCACCCATGTAGTAGTATTTGGGCCCAGGACCTGGCGTGGGAGGACCGCCTTGAAGAACAATGGACAATGGTGAGCCCGGCATGGGGGGAACCACTGTGAGAGATGAAGAACATGGGGGGGGGGGGGGGGGGAATGTAACTTTGTTAGCGGCCTTTATGGGCGACTTTTTGCATACCGTGTGACAATAAATTATCTTCTATCTGTATTCCTTCATTGCTTTATGTTATCTCAGTTATCAATTCAATGATTCGAGTCAAGAGTGTCTTATCATATGTACCAGCTAGAACAATGAAATTCTTACTTGCAGCAGCACATCAGAGTATGTGAACATAGTACATCGGTAAACAATATAATGAATGAGGAAAAATAAGTTAATGATATTTTTGTCACTTGAACCTGGGTATTTATTTTTGCATACGATCTGGTAAAATCGTACAGCAGACTTCACCCAGGCAGTACGCATTTCTGGAGCCGACAAAGTTTCAAAAGTTCTTGGTACAGTCTATATCTTTTCACAGCGGTTATAAAGCAGCTGACTATGACTATAAAGCAGAGGTCCCTGGTTGCAAGACCCCGCTTAGTGCCACTTGTGTTGCCTTGCTCTGAAGAAACATTTCATTTGGTTGAAGAACAATAGTACATTGTAGGCCGCGGGGAATGTCATTCATCATTGCCTTCCTTAGAAGAGAGATGACTCTTTGAATAGGGAAAGTTATCGTTATTTTCCATGAAGTTACTATGATTCTCTATTCTTGGAGATGGTGCAGGGCAGTGTGGACTGGTTGATGAAAACCTTTGCCTTCAAGATGATAAAGATCCGTTCTTTTACAGAGTTAATAAATAACAGTTTATACTCCAACTGTGCACATGTACCAGTGTTGTGTACTGCTATTCAATCAACGGGATAGTGGTTCAGTAATTGCGATGACATTGGATGACAAGGTGTACACTGGATGTGAAGGACCCATTTCCTTGATGGGTTACTGATGCCGAGTCGGACACTAATGTTGACAATTCCTCCTCTTCCCCCCCCCCCCCCCCCCCCCAATCGATGGTGCTCCCACTGAGTTCCTCCAAGAGTTCATTTTTTGCTCCAGATTCCAACACCTGTAGTTTATCACCTCTACATTTGAGGCATCTGGACAGGTACTAGAACGAGCATGGCTCGGTGGAATTTGAAATTAATATAGGAAAGTGAGATTTATATAGATAGTTATGAGTCTGAAGAAGGGTCTCGACCCGAAACGTCGCCCATTCCTTCTCTCAAGAGATGTTACCTCACGCGCTGAGTTACTCCAGCATTTTGCGTCTACCTTTGATTTAAATGAGCATCTGCAGTTCTTTCTTACACAGATAGTTATGATTGACTGTCTTTATTAATGTAGTAGGCGTCTATACTGTATAATCCTTTCTTTAGACTATTGACATACGGGCTCTGTGCAGACCAGAGAATTCCCCTGCCTGCCCCCTGTTCACTAACACCATCTGACACACTAGGGACCATTTACAATTTTACTGAAGCTAATTAACCTACAAACCTCTGCGTCTTTGGAATGTGGGAGGAAGCTGGACAAAACCCATGTGGTCACAGGGAGAACATGCAAACTCCATACAGACAGCGCCGTAGTCATGATTGAACAGGGGTCTTTGGCACTATAAGGCGGCAGCTCTACCTGCTGCTCCATTGTGCCGCCAAATTCCTGACAACTTAAGACACTTCAATATTTCACATGGAGCCCATCCCTTTCTCTAAATTGAGATTTATCCTCGGAACAGACTTCCAATGAATGGTAAGATGTACGTCATTGCTAAGTTGCTTTGCTGATGAGTACACAGGGAGTGTACAAATAGAGTATCACACTTTAAAATTATCTGCTTGGGAGCTTTGGACTCCATGAAATCAAATGATATATTACAAAGTTAAACTTCCCTGCTTAGTATGGATGTTCCTGTTATTTTAAAAACAACTTAATCAGATCATTCAGGCCTTTCTAAGGAGTAATTTGGGAAATAACAGCTGGAGGTATGATGCTATAAAATAATAGTGCAGTGAAGAAAACAATCTCTTTAACACTCTTGAGGAGCCCGGCACTTTGACCTGTTCACGGCGTTTGAGTCCAAAGTTAATGATAAGAGGCATACATTTCTGCTACCCCCTCCCCCCCTGCATAAAATGTGTGAGCATGTTGTCGAAAATAAAATGTTCAAATCTCAGCAAACAATCTGTGGAAAGAACAATGTTTTAGAAATGGACCCTTCAGTTTTCTAGCATGTAACTATTTGCTTTTGTTCTCTGTTTGGCCAGATTAGGACTAAATGGTCTGATTTTTATTAGAAGAACATCCGAGTGAAATCTATCAATTGGAAGATTATACTAATTATACAGCTGTTGATTTTTCACTCCTCCTGTCTGTTTCTCTTCCCCCCCCCCCCCTTAAAAAAAAAATCATCTAGCTAGATCAGGCTTTCACATGGAGGATAGACACAAAGTGCTGGAGTAACTCAGCAGGTCAGGCAGCATCTCTGGAGAAAATGGGTGGGTGACATTTTGGGTTGGAGCCCTTGATTCGAATGTACCGTCTGCACTTGCTATTCTCCTCAAGGTATGCCTACTTTGAAGAAGTTCTCCTCCTCCCTCTGGACAGTTTTACAACCTCTAACTGCTCCCCCTCTGTGATTCCCCCTTCTCCCTCAGCTCTCGGGGTCCTCTTCCTTTTTCCTTTCTTCTCTCTCCCTCCCCACCCCTACATCAGTCCTGAAGAAGGGTTTCTGCCTGAAACGTTGCCTATTTCCTTCGCTCCATAGATGCTGCTGCACCCGCTGAGTTTCTCCAGCACTTTTGTCTACCGATTTTCCAGCATCTGCAGTTCCTTCTGTACAGACAGCACCCGTAGTTGGGATACACTATTCTGCCTTCTGTTTGTTTCATGTGCATTTGGGTAACATGTATAAACGAGGAACTGCAGTTGCTGGTTTACAAAAAAAAGACACCAAGTGCTGGAGTAACTCAGTTGGTCAGACAGCCCCACTGAAAGACATGGATAGCTGATGTTTTGGGTTGGGACCTTTCTTCAGGCTGTTGTGGGAAGGGGGGGGGGGGGAGAATGAAGCTGGAAGAGTGGAGGTGCAGGGCAAAGCATGGCAGGTAACAAGTGTACACAGGCGAGGGGCGATTTGCTTTGCAGATGTTTGGACAAAAGCCAGAGATGATAAAGCAGACGGTGCGAGATAAAACGATTGAAGCGTTGCGCATTGTGAAGCCAGAGGGAATGGAGAATTAGGGCGAGTCTAGGGGCATATACTCAGTGTACAAGTTGTAGGTTGAAAAAAGTCCTGATCCTGGTCAGCTGGACACAGCAAAGGCCTTGAGTGTTGGAATAGGAGAATGTGGGTGAGGCTAGACAGGCCCCACAATAATACTGCTGAAACAACCTTTGACAGATGGCAAAAATTATATCTCAGCTTTGCCATCTGTCGAGGTTCCAGCTTGAACTTTAGACTTGAGCGATACAGTGCGGAAATCAGTCCTTCCGCCCACACACTAGAGACAATTTTCAATTTTACAGAAGGCAACTAACCTACCAGCCTGTACATCTTTGGAGTGTGGGAAGAAACCGGAGCACCCGGGGAGAATTCACCGAGATAACGTACAAACTCCGCAGCGACAGCACCAGTTGTCGGGATCGAATCAGGATCTCTGGCGCTGTAAGGCCACAACTCTACCTCTGTGCCGCAGCGACTCGCTGTTCTAATCCGGAGATGTATCTCTGAGTGTGGAGTCCAGGGGCAGAGATTATTGGCAGGTTCTTGCACTGGAATCTTGCAGCAAAATCGCACACCCTTATTCACGGTGACGAGTGACGGTAAATATACCCACTCCAAAATACCCTGGTGGGAGGGTGGGTTGTGTGGAAATAACAAGCATGGATTGGCTAGTTTCACTGGCAGTGTTGCATTTTAAAAATAGCCAAAATATTTTTCTGGATATATGTTTGGACCCTGGGAGCATTCTTCCAGCTTCTACCCGAGTATGAAGAAGAATCCCAACCTGAAACGTCACCTACCCATGTTTCCAGAGATGCTGCCTCACCCGCTGAGTTACTCCAGCACTTCATTTTTTTTTTTTGTAAACCAGCTTCTCAATCCCTGGTTTCTACATTCTACCTGCTTGTTATTTTTCAAGTGCCATGAACATTTTTGCAGGTAGATTAATTTAGTTAACCTACTGTTTACAATAGAGAGTTAGATTTAGCTCTTGGGGCTAAAGGAGTTAAGGGACAACCATGATTGGACTGATCCAGGATGGTGAGGAATCTGCCTATAGGCAGGAAGCGTCACAGCTGGCGTCCTGGTGCCGTAGCAACAACCTAGAGCTCAATGCGCTAAAGACAGTGGAATTGATTGTAGACTTTAGGAGAGCTTCCCCTCCCCTCACCCCACTCACCATCAACGACACCACAGTCACATCTGTGGAGTCTTTCAAGTTCCTGGGAACCATAATCGCCAAGGACCTCAAGTGAGGGGCTACCATCGACTCCACAGTCAAAAAGGCACAACATAGGATGTACTTCCTGCGGCAGCTGAGGAAACACAATCTGCCACAGGCAATGATGGTCCAATTCTACATGGCCATCGTAGAGTCTGTTCTCACCTTCTCCATCATGGTCTGGTTTGGCTCAGCCACCAAGCACGACACCTGGAGGCTGCAGCGAATCGTCCGATCAGCAGAGAAGGTTACTGGCTGCAACCCCCATTGATGACACTGCAAGGGCCAGGAAGCGAGCGGGCAAGATCATCTCTCACCCTGGCCACAAACTCTTTGAATCACTTCCCTCCGGAAGGCGACTCCGGACTGTCAAAGCTGCCACAGCCAGACATAAAAACAGTTTTTATCCACGAATAGTTGCTCTACTCAACAGCCAAAAATCTGTAGCCTCCCTTTGATCTGGTATTTTGTTGATTCACATGCTTGATCAATGGTGTTTTATCATTAATGTTTTATTATTATTAATGTTTAGTGTTTTCTGAGTCATTCATAACTGTCACTGTATGTCATGTTGTTACTTGTGGGCGGAGCACCAAGGCAAATTCCTTGTATGTGAATACTTGGCCAATAAACTTACTTACTTATATGGGGGAAAAAGCAGGAACGGGGCACTGATTTTAGATAAGCCATGATCATATTGAATGGCATTGCTGGCTCGAAAGGCTGAATGGCCTACTTCTGCACCTATGTTTCGAGAGATGCAGCATGGGAACTGACTCACACCATCCTGGCCACACGCTCATCTCTCCGCTACCATTGGGAAGAAGGTACAGGAGCCTGAAATCTGTTGCATCCAGGTTCAGGAACAGCTTCTTCCCCACAGCCATCAGGCTATTAAACTCGCCAACAAACATACTGTGAACTGTAACAGACTATTGCACTTTATCTGTTTATGTGTATATTGAACTGAGCTGTTCTGTATTTATGCTTACAATATTCTGCTATGCTGCAGCAAGCAAGAATGTCATTGTCCTATCTGGGACACGTGACATTAAACTCTCTTGACTAGGCCCATCTGACCATCGATCGTTAGTTCTACGTTATTCCACTTTCTCATCTACTCCCTACATACTGTGGGCAATTTACAGAGGCCAAATCACCTCCAAACTCGCACATTTCTGGGGTGTAGGTGGAAACCGGAGCACCTAGAGGAAACCCACACAGTCACGGGGAGAACGTACAAACTCCATGCAGATAGCACCTGAGGTCAGGATCGAACCCGAATCGTTGGGGCTGTGAGGCAGCATCACTACTAGCTGCGCCACTGTCCCAAAGGAAAACTTAAGCAAGTAAAGCAAATACTAGTTAATAGATAGTTGAGGTTAAATAGTGGTCGTCTACTTTAGATATCTCTGCATGTGTGGTGCTGCCATGTAATCTTCATACGGCTATATCAGAATGCATGTGCAGATGTTTTAATCTTAAAGATAGTGTACTGAAAATACAGTATTTCCTCATTATTCCTACAACAATGTCAGAGGGCATGACATAATGTTTTAATCTTAAAGATAGTTCTATGAAAATACAGTGTTTCCTCTATATTACACTGGGCATAGACACAAAACGCTGGAGTAACTCAGTGGGTCAGGCAGCGTCTCTGGAGAAAAGGAATAGGTGCAGTTTCACATCGAGGCCCTTCTTCACAATGAGATTCAGGGGAGAGGAAAAAGTACAAAAAACAAATGAATGTTCAGTCTCAGTCTGAAGAACTGTCTCAACCCGAAACGTCACCTATTCCTTTTCTCCACAGATGCTACTTGACCCACTGAGTTACTCCAGCATTGTGTGTCTATCTTTGGTGTAAACCAGCATTCTGCAGTTCCTTCTTCGAAATTACCCCTGTGCATGCCAGTCTAGGCTGATTGTTTGAGTAGGATCTGATCTCATTTCCCTTTTGACAGACAAGCAAAACAACCCGAGGCAGTGTATCAATAAAACCCCTTTGCTTACCCAAGATAATAGTGTGAATGATTTTACTTTGCACCTGAAAAATTAAACCAGGATGGGTGTGGTAGAGAAAATGTGTGACAAAGAGTGCCTCTGTAAACAGGTCATATGTTAGGTGTTGTAACCAATGTATTCTGCATTTACAGTGAAGCCGAGCTTGCCATTGTATCTCTTGTGCTACTGTGTGCAGAATTCAGAGACATGTTGTTACATGATCTTTGGTGATGTTCTGTGAAGCTCAAGATCCAACCCCGCTTTTTCTGAGTTTACAAAAAAATCGGGCTACTTGTTCTTCTCCCTATAGCCACAAAAAATTCACCTATATCGAATGCACATTCTTTATTTGCAATCCCTGCTGCTTAAGAAAGGAGGGAGTTTAAAAAGTGGGGAAGTTCAAATGTCAGTAGCAGGACAATTGCTTGAATCTTTTTCAGGAAGTGCTGCCAGGGCATGGAGCAAAACAACAGGGTTGGGCAGAGCCAACATGGACTTGTGAAAGGAAATTGTTTGACAAACCTGTTTGTGTGGCTATAGCTTGCAAAATAGATAATGGGAATATGTGTGTAGGAAGGAACTGCAGATGCTGGTTGATCACAAAATGCTGGAGTAACTTAGGGGGACAGGCAGCATCTATAGAGAGAACAAATGGTGCAGTTTCTGGTCGAGACCCTTCTGTGGATATTGTGCTTGGACATTTTGTCCATAGTGCTCCACATGAGGTGAGATTGGGGGAATTGTGTTGGTTGCAATGAGGCAACGGAGTGCATGTCCTTCCCGGCTTGCAACGGCCTGATTTATGGTCAGCTTGCACATCGTGAGCAATGAGAGCGGCATGGTGGCGCAGCGGTAGAGCAGCTGCTTTACAGCGCTTGCAGCGCAGGAGACCCGGGTTCTATCCCAACTACGGGTGCTGTCTGTACAGAGTGTGTACCCGTGACCGCGTAAGCTTTCTCCGAGATCTTTGGTCTCCTCCCACACTCCAAACAGGCGTGCAGATCTGTAGGAAAACAGGCTTGGTGTATGTGTAAAATTGTAACTAGTTAGTGTAGGGTAGTGTTAATGTGCATGGATTGCTGGTTGGTGTGGACCCGGTGGCCGAAGTGCCTGTTTCCACGTTGTATCTCCAAACTAAACTAAAATTGGGAGACTGGTGGAATGGATGGGGATGGATCTGCCGGCTGCTGCTGGGATAATAATAATAATAATATATTATCTTTACACATAAGTGCAACAAGATTTGGTTTGCAACTCCCATCTGATGTCATAACTTAAACGACTAATAAAATTTAGGTTTAGATACCCCGAGAACAAGGTTTGTAAAAAGAACAGTAAAACAGTCAAAACAGTCTAAAGTGCAGATGTGTCTGTGCGACGTGACCATCCGAGGGAGACAGTCCATGGGGGTGGGGGGCACTCAGCAGGGCCGGTTCAGAACCGCTATAGCTCTGGGAATAAAACTGTTCCTGAGTCGAGGTGCGGGCGTAGAAGGCCTTGTAACGTCTGCCGGAAGGGAGTATTTCAAACAGTCCATTACAAGGGTGAGAGGAGTCTTTATGGATGCTGACGGCCTTCCTGAGGCACCGTGTGTGGTAGATGCCCTCCAAGGCTGGTGGATAGATAAGACAAACATGCTGGAGTAACTCAGCGGGTCAGGCAGCATCTCTGGAGGAAAAGGATGGATGACGTTTCAGGGGAGGCTCGAGGTATGAAAAGGTACAAATTAACATTCAGACTCAGTATGAAGAAGGGTCTTGACCTGAAACGACACCTATTCCTTTTCCCCCACAGATGCTGCCTGACCCGCTGAGTTATTCCAGCTTTTTGTGTCTTATCTTCATTTTAAACCAGCATCTGTAATTCTTTGCTACACAATAAGAATGTTCTTTCCTGTTTCATCTATCATGCACGGGAGGTGGTAGGACTGTGGTGCTTTGATTTGATCTTTTGTTGAGCGATCATTTAATGTCTTGCTGTTTTCTCTGTATACAATTCACTTTACCCTACAGTGCATTTTTATCAGGCATTCTATCTGGTTAGAACTGGGGCTGTTTGCCTAGACCTTGCCTTTTCTTCACTCAAAGAGCCAGATAATCACCTGGTTTGTAACTGCAGGGTGAGAAATAATCAGGCCATGAGGTTTCAGAAGCGTGGAAGCGCATGCCTGCAGTTAACGGGAATGAATGTAGGAAAGGTAACGTTTAAACTAACAGGGCAGGCGGTTGGAACCAATGCAAGGACACAGGGGGTCATAAAAGGAGGACAGACGCAGAAGGGAGACATGAGAAACAAACATGAAAGCTTTGTGCATTAATGTGAGGAGCACTCGTAATAAGGTGGATGAATTGAATGTGCAGTTAGTAGTTAAGGAATATGACATAGTTGGAATTACGGCAACATGGCTCCAGGGTGGCCAAGGCCGGGAGCTAAACATGCAGGGCTATTCAATTTTCAGGAAGGATAGACAGAAAGGAAGAGGAGGTGTGGGGTGGCATTGCTGGTTAAAGAGGAGATTAATGCAATAGCAAGGAGAGACATTAGCTTGGATGATGTAAAATCGGTATGGGTAGAACTGCGAAATGGCCAAGGGCAGAAAACGCTTGTTGGAGTTGTATAGTGACCACCAAACAGCAGTAGGGAGGTTGGGGATAGCATCAAATAGGAAATTAGGGATGCGTGTAGCAAAGGTACGGCAGTTATCATGAGTCACTTTAATCTAAATATATTTATTGGGCAACCAAATTGGTAGCAGCGGTGACTAGGAGGATTTCCTGGAATGTATACGGGATGGTTTTTTAAAGCAATATGTAGAAGAACCGACTAGAGGGCAGGCCATCCTAGACTGGGTATTGTTTAATGAGGAAGGATTAGTTAGCGATCTTGTTGTGCAAGGCCCCTTGGGCAACAGTGACCATAATATGGTGGAATTCTGCATTAGAGACTAGGGTCCAGAACTTTTTTTAATTAAAAAAAAAAAAGAGGGGAATGTGGCTCAAACATGGGAAATCAAGGATAATGTTAACTCCAAGGAAGAGGTATATAAAGTGGCCAGAGGAAGCAGCAAACCAGAGGACTGGAAGAAATTTAGAATTCAACAGAGGAGGACCAAGGGGTTAATTAAGGGGGGGGGGGGGGAAGAAGAGCATGAAAGAAAGCTGGTGGGGAATATAAAAAATGACTCGATTTCTTTAGATATGTAAAAGGGAAAAGATTAGTGAAGACAAATGTAGATCCCTTACAATCGGAGACAGGTGAATTTATAATGGCGAAAGAAGGAAATGGCAGAACAGTTAAACGAGTAATTTGGTTCTGTCTTCACTAAGGAAGACACAAATAAGCTCCCAGAAATATTAGGGTACCGAGGATCTAGAGGGAGGAACTGAAGGGAAAATGGTGTTGGGTAATCTGTTGGGACTGAAGGCGCATACATCCCCAGGGCCTGATGGTCTGCAGCCCAGGAGGTGGCCCTAGAAATCGTGGATGCATTGGTGATCATTTTCCAATGTTCTCTCGACTGGATCAGTTCCTGTGGACTGGAGGGTAGTCAATGTAACTCCACTTTTTAAGACAGGGGGGAGAGAGAAAACATAGAGGAAATTATAGACCAGTTAGCCTTACATCGGTAGTGGAGAAGATGCTCAAATTGATTTTTAAAGATGTTATAGCGGCGCATTTGGAAAGCAGTGACAGGATCTGTCAAAGTCAGCATGGATTTATGATGGGGAAATCATGCTTGACTAATCTTCTGGAATTTTTGAATTGATAAGTTGTCAAGTTGAATTGATAAGGGAAGACCAGTGGATGTGGTGTATCTGGACTTTCTAAAAGCCTTTGACAAGGTCCCACACAAGATTAGTGTTCAAAATGAGAGTACATGGTATTGGGGGGGGGGGTAGGGTATTGACATGGATAGAGAACTGGTTGGCAGACAGGAAGCAAAGAGTAGGAATTAATGGGTCCTTTTCAGAATGGCAGGCAGTGACTAGTGGGGTGCCGCAAGGCTCGGTGCTGGGATCCCAGTTGTTTACAATATACAGTATATTAACGATTTAGACGATGGAATTAAATGTGACATCTCCAAGTTTGCGGATGACACAAAGCTGGGTGACAGTGTGAACTGCGAGGAGGATGCTATGAGACTGCAGGATGACTAGGATAGGTTGGGTGAGATTGTCAGATTATGAAATGGGGAGATGCAACGATGTGCTTGTACATCATTCACTGAAAGTAAGCATGCAGGTACAGCAGGCAGTGAAGAAAGCAAATGGCATGTTGGCTTCATTGCAAGAGGATTTGAGTTTGGGAGCAAGGAGGTCCTACTGCAGTTGTACAGGGCTGTAGTGAGACCGCACATGAAGTGTTGTGTGTAATTTTGGTCTCCTAAATTGAGGAAGGACATTATTGCTATTGAGGGAGTTCAGCGGGTTAATTTCCAGGATGTCGGGACTGACATATGATGAAAAAATTGGTTGACTGGGCTTGTATTCACTGGCGATAAGAAGGATGAGAGGGAATCTTATAGAATTTTTTATTTTGTTTTAAGGGATTGGACTGGCTAGATGTAGGAAAAATGTTCCTGGTATTGGGAGAGTCCAGAACCAGGGGTCACAGTTTAAGAATAAGGGGTGGGCCATTTAGGACTGAGATGAGGATTTAAAAAAATAATACATTTTTAACCCAGAGAGTTGTGAATCTGTGGGATTCTGTGCCACAGAAGGCAGTGGAGGCCATCCATTCACTGGATGTTTTCAAGCGAGAGTTAGATTTAACTCTTTGGGGAAAAAGGAATCAAGGGGTATAGGGGGAAGAAGCAGGAAATGGGTACTAATTTTAGATGATCAGCCATGATCATACTGAATGGCGGTGCTGGCTCGAAAGGCTGAATCGCCTACTCCTGAACCCATTTTTGTATGTTTCTAATTTGTTTGGAAAGAAACATGTTTTACTTATCAGAATGTTTGGATTTTCTTCTGGCTAGCAATACGAAACATTAACAGTTCCTCACTGTACAATTAGCAGCCCAACCTACTAATTGTTTAGATAATTCTTCAATTTTATTTCCATTCTATTCTATTTATCTCCCCCCCCCCCCCCCCCCCACCCTCTTTTCAAACACCGCGGGTACACGGTGCAGCGGTAGAGTTGCTGTCTGTACGGAGTTTGTACGTTCTCCCTGTGACTGCGCGGGTTACCTCCAGGAGCTCCGGTTCCCGCCCACACTCCAAAGACAAACAGGGTGGCATGTTAATTGGATTCTGTAAATTGTTAATGGTCCCTAGCATGTAAGATGGTGGTATTAGAAACATAGAAACATAGAAATTAGGTGCAGGAGTAGGCCATTCGGCCCTTCGAGCCTGCACCGCCATTCAATATGATCATGGCTGATCATCCAACTCAGTATCCCGTACCTGCCTTCTCTCCATACCCTCTGATCCCCTTAGCCACAAGGGCCACATCTAACTCCCTCTTAAATATAGCCAATGAACTGGCCTCAACTACCCTCTGTGGCAGAGAGTTCCAGAGACACACCACTCTCTGTGTGAAAAAATTCCTTCTCATCTCGGTCCTAAAGGATTTCCCCCTTATCCTTAAGCTGTGACCCCTTGTCCTGGACCTCCCCAACATCGGGAACAATCTTCCTGCATCTAGCCTGTCCAACCCCTTAAGAATCTTGTAAGTTTCTATAAGATCCCCTCTCAATCTCCTAAATTCTAGAGAGTATAAACCGAGTCTATGCAGTCTTTGTTCATAAGACAGTCCTGACATCCCAGGAATCAGTCTGGTGAACCTTCGCTGCACTCCCTCTATGGCAATAATGTCCTTCCTCAGATTTGGAGACCAGAACTGTACGCAATACTCCAGGTGTGGCCTCACCAAGACCCTATACAACTGAAGTAGAACCTCCCTGCTCCTATACTCAAATCCTTTTGCTATGAAAGCTAACATACCATTGGCTTTCTTCACTGCCTGCTGTACCTGCATGCCTACTTTCAATGACTGGTGTACCATGACACCCAGGTCGCGCTGCATCTCCCCTTTTCCTAATCGGCCACCATTAGATAGTAGTCGGTTTTCCTATTTTTGCCACCAAAGTGGATAACCTCACATTTATCCACATTATACTGCATCTGCCAAACATTTGCCCACTCACCCAGCCTATCCAAGTCACATTGCATTCTCCTAGCATCCTCCTCACAGCTAACACTGCCCCCCAGCTTAGTGTCATCCGCAAACTTGGAGATATTGCCTTCAATTCCCTCATCCAGATCATTTATGTATATTGTAAATAGCTGGGGTCCCAGCACTGAGCCTTGCGGTACCCCACTAGTCACTACCTGCCATTGTGAAAACGACCCGTTAACTCCTACTCTTTGCTTCCTGTTTGCCAGCCAGTTCTCTATCCACATCAATACTGAACCCCCAATGCCATATGCTTTAAGTTTATATACTAATCGCTTATGTGGGACCTTGTCGAAAGCCTTCTGGAAGTCCAGATACAGCACATCCACTGGTTCTCCCCCATCCACGCTACTAGTTACATCAGTAACGTACTAGTTACGTATTGTGTGGGGTGATCGCTTATTGGCACAGACTCGGTGTATCTTTGATGTAAAGTCTAAAGCACCCTTGAGTTTCCTGGTTTTGAACACATACTACCTGCATATTTATTCTGTAAGACTTGGTCTTGGTTATTAAAGGTAATATAGACTTGTTACGATCTCTTGTCGTGGCGAAGTTGATCAAGGCTGTCCGGAAGGTTGGGGTTGATATGTGTCATGACTAGCTATCTCCCTGGCCCTCTACCCATGATGGTGGATGTCAGAGCAACCAGAAGTAATTGTTAACACATGTTACCTTGTTTTTCTTTGGCACTAGGATGATTGGGAGTGTCTGTGCTTTAGAATGGAGTAGGGGGTGATTAAGATCAAAAACTCCTGCCAGCTGGTCTGTGCAGATTCAGAGAATGCAGCTGGGGACTGTTTGTAAACTAGCATCTGCAATTCCTTAGACACAAATGCTGGAGTAACTCAGCAGGTCAGGCAACACCTCTGGAGAAAAGGACCAGGTGATGTTTATGTTTGCAACACTCTTCTTTCCACAGCCACTTGGTGTCTGTATGGTTAATCCTGGACCAGCTTGGTCAGGAATTGACTCTTGGAATTCGTGATGACTGCAAAGGTTGTACCTAGATTTCTTGTAGAAGTTGGGATCACCTGACTTGAATGCCTCAGACTTGGTCTTCACTGTGGAGTGGATGTAACGGTTCATGCCTGATTGGGGAACAAAGATTGACCTCTTTGGCATGCAGTCCTCTAAGTACTTGTGATGTCTGTGACACCAATGTTTTGCTCATTGGAACAGCCACTGAGCCCTTCGGCAAGAACCAGTCCATCAACTCAAACCAGTCTGTATTTCTTCTTTCCGTAGTTTCATTTTCCCTCGCAGTTAACCATGTGACTTTGTGGATTAGGTCTGGACTTCCAATATGATATAAGTCTGTTTTTGCAAAGTTAGATGCGTCAAATTTATTGTCCATTGCGCAAGTATTGTAAAGCACAGGAGCAATGCAAATTTTGCTAGCACCTTGTGATTGAGTTGGTTTCGTAGTAAAGAAGGCTGATGTAGGAATTGATGCTCACACTTGGGGATGATTCAAGATAAACCTGAGGCGGGGGGGGGGGTGTTAATAAATTTCTTGTGAATTAGCTTAATTAGTACAACTTCTTTCAGTGCCCTCAAAGTCGGTTTGCAGACGTTAAGTTGCACACTTAACTTGTGTTAAGTTATGTTGCATCTTCGGTTTAAACCAGCATCTGCAGTTCCTTCCTACATGTTAAATGCCAGCACAGATCCCCTTCTCCACCAATACTATGTTGGGGTAAACGACCAGCGTTGTTGTTGGAATGGTGGTGGGGGAGGGGTTATTGGTTGGGAAGTTCTGACAATGTCTCACAGTGAGACAGTAAAGTTCCCCACCCCCAAACTTCAAAGTTAAGAATTGGAAACGTCTTGCCTCAACTACAGAGCCACATATACCAATTTGGATAGGGAGGAACTGCAGATGCTGGTTTACACTGAAGGTAGACACAAAATGCTGGAGCAACTCAGCGGGACAGGCCGCATCTCTGGATAGAAGGAATGGCTGACGTTTCGGATGGAGAGGGGTCTCGACCCAAATCTTCACCGAATACTTCTATCCAGAGATGTTGCCTGCCCCGCTGAGTTACTCCAGGATTTTGTGTCTATCTACCAATTTGGAGCCGTTCATTTGTTTTGACAAACCGCATTCCTCTGAGATCAAGTGTGTTTAGTATTTATTACTCAGTAAACTCTCCCATTCCTTTGAGGTACGTGTTTTTAAAGAACCCTTCTACTCTATTACCCTTACAATGAATAAATAATCCAATTTAAAAATTAACAATCACATCAGAACCCATTTCCTATTCCTCTTGTGTATCTTTTTAAAAAATGTTTTTAGAAGATAATAATACAGCTCGGTATTCTGCGGACTGATATTTGTAACCATGGGCACCATTGCCTTTTATTACAAACATGTAAAAAAAATGAGTGAAGCATGTGTGGTGATCTGTCTTGCTCTGGTTTTTGGGAAGACTGAGATTGAACAAAAATATAAAATTTCATTGTGACATTTGAGGGATGGTTAGTTAACCTGACTAAATAGCACAACCTAATGAACAATATGTGTAGGAAGGGACTACAGATGCTGGTTTAATCCAAAGATAGTCACAAAAAGCTGGAGTAACTCAGCAAGACAGGCAGCATCTCTGGAGAGAAGGAACGGGTGACGTTTTGGATGGAAAGGGGTCTCGACCCAAAACGTCACCCATTCCTTCTCTCCAGAGATGCTGCCAGTCCCGCTGAGTTACTCCAGCTTTTTTGTGTCTATCTCATAAACAATATATCTGTTCTAATCTAAATATAGATTTTCAGGGAAACCATGAACAGATGAAGATTGCAAAAATCATTCTTTAGCATGGCTATATATGGGAGATTGGCAGTGCAATGTTAATCTTTAGTGTCGAGCTCTTCAGATGCTGTTGGTGATGTTTTGCCCAAATAGGGAGCAAAGGCACAGGCAGGGCTTTGCATTTTAAGGTCACGATCTGTAAATAGTTATTTTACAAAATTCAGAACGAGATTCCCCTCTGCTTTTATGACTAGAGTTCACTCTTTATGTTTCTCCTTGTAATTTATTTTTCTTTAATCAATCTAAAAAATATTTCCAACCATTTTATGTTGGGGAGAAAATGCATTTTTATGGATTTGTGAATGCAGTAAATTCTTGTTCATCTGGTATTTGTTCATGCAGAATTGTCATGCAGCTGGCAAACTTTTCAATGCGAATAAGCACCGCCCACTTTATTTCGAGCTTTATCCAAAATCAGTGTGAAAAAAATATTTTGTTTATGTGTGTACTTGAGAGCGACTCAGTTGTAAGCTGTTTACGAGCAGCACCTTTAAAGTAATTATTAGTTCAGTCTTGAGTTGAGGCTGAAGAAGGGTCTCGACCCGAAACTTTGCCCATTTCCTTTGCTCCATAGATGCTGCCTCACCCGCTGAGACTCTCCAGCATTTTTGTCTGCCTTCGATTTTCCAGCATCTGCAGTTCCTTCTTAAACATGAGTACAGTCTTTAGATTTTAGAGATACAGTGTGGAAACAAGCCCTTCGATCCTCTGCGTCTACACCGACCACCGATCAACCATATACTAGCACTATCCTGCACACATTGGGGACAATTTACAATGCTACAGAAGCCAATTAACCTGCGAACCTGTGCGTCTTTGGAGTGTGGGAGGAAACCGGAGCACCCGGAGTAAACCTACGTGTTCACAGGACGAATGTTCAAACACCACACAAGCAACACCTGTCTTTAGGATGGAACCTGGATCTCTGGTGCTGTAAGGCAGCAACTCTACTGCTGCACCACTGTCCCACCCACTTGTGCACGCTGCCGCAGTCATTCATTTGATTTTTGTTGTGTTTGGCATTAATATCGTTCAGCGTTAAAATGTTGAATTGCCGTTGAAAACAGTTAATTCAAAGGAAAAGCAAATAGATTGATACCGGCCAACATGTCTTAGGTACACTAGTCCCACCTGCCCGTGTTTGGTCCATATCCCTCCAAACCCGCCCTGTCCACCTGTCTTAACTGCTTCTTAAACATTGGGATAGCCTCAACTACCAGTTACTGCTTAGATTCTGAACAAATCTTTTCCCCTTCACCGTAAACTTGTGTCAGCTTGTCCCCACTCCCCATGTCCTCTATTCACCTATTCTAAGCAAGAGAATCTGGGCATCTACCCGATCTCTCATGATTTTGTACATATTATACATACTTTGTAAAATGTAGCAGGATAACTTATTTAAGGGTTTGTGCATAGAGTATTAATCGGTCACTTTGAGTAATTCTCAAGCAACTGGCATTTGTGTTACCAGCACCTTCATTCTCCAGGGGTGGAGGATAGATGACTGCATACTATGTTTAACCTGAGGATTGTCTTGTAAAAGCAGATATCCCCATTAAATCTGGAGTATGTTTAAAAATTCTACACATTTCAGAACAAATTCTGAATTTGTCCATGGGTGTCTTAACTTCAGTCTGGAAAGTGCATGCCCAGCTACCTCCCTATACAGGCAGTCCTAGGTTATGTAACGGGTTCAGTTCCTGAGAATTGTTCGCAAGCTGATTTTCTTTGAAAATCAGAAATATCCGTTCTCTGTAGTCAACCATGCTGTATCGGTTGTACTTGCACTTGCTCGAAGTGTCATCTCCTTAATGCTCAGCATAATTAAACTAATGGAATTAGTTTAGGAAGAAGGGTCTCGACCCGAAACCTCACCCATTCCTTCTATCCAGAGATGCTGCCTGTCCCACTGAGTTACTCCAGCACTTTATGTCAATCCGTAATGGAATTATACTGTCTCCAGACATTATTGAATGCCATGGTAGACAGAAATGCTGGAGAAACTCAGCGGGTGAGGCAGCATCTATGGAGTGAAGGAATAGGTGACGTTTCAGGCACAATTCCGTATGTTGCTCTTCCTCTCTTGACCCGCCACTACCTCTGTTGTTCAGTCTTGGACAAGCCCCTGTTTTCTCCAGTTAAATGTTTTGACATTGCTCCCATTGCCCTTGACTCTTGTCAGAAGCTGTGTTATCCAGCCTCTGATTCCATTCCCCACCCTCAAGCCTGATTCAGGCTCTGCTACTTCGACATTCTCTGTGAAACTGAGCTGAGGTTCCAACACCATTTTGTTTCCATCGCAGATGCAGCAACTTTCATGATTTTGCTGGTCTCCACTTTTACTACTTAAACTACTTATTTGTATCCCTATCTGTGGTCAGGGTGGGGGAGGAACGTTGGGAGCAAAGAACATGCACGAACATGAGAAGTGGAGTGATTGAGGAAGAGCAAGCTGGGCAGTTGTGGACCGGATGATCCCATTGAAATGTTGACTGTCATGGTTAAGGTGCTACTGGAGGTGATGGGACCTCAATTTTTACAACTGGAATAAAAGACTCTGATGGCTTAGTCGTCCACCCCACCACTCACTACGTTCAATGGGGCATCATCCATAATTTCCTTCACCTTTGACTGGTTTCCAGCTCCAGGCACGTCTTCCCCTCCCCTCCGACTTTGGTATTCCAAAAGAACTTTCATCCATGACCTCTTAGCTTATTTGTCCATTTGCACAATCCATTTCCCTCTTTGATACTGTCACATTCAGTGACTGAGATGCAATGTTTTTTTTTAAAAAGGTCTTGCTACCAGCCAGCCACCCAACTCTCTGCACCATACAGAACTCATCAATGCTATCATTTTCACTATTAGCTTCCACTCTACTCTCAACTCTGCCTGGATCATTCTGACACTTCTCTCCCTTTTCTAGATCTTTCTCCATCTCGTGAAACAAACTGCCCATTGATGTTCACTATATAAGAACATGAGGGAAACAGACAAAGTAAATGGTCACTTTTCCTCCCAGGATAGGAGAGTCTAAAACTAGGGGACATGTATTTAAGATGAGATGGGAAAGATATAAAGAGGACCTGAGGGGGTAACCTTTATCAGGATTGAACCCGGGTCTCTGGTGCTATAAGGCAGCAACTCAACCTTTGCTGTTGAAATATTGTCAACGCTTAAAAATTAGCCTTTCATAATCTTGCAGATTATGCCCCTTAGTAGGCAGTTAATGTACTTGGACCTTTTAGTTGAAATAGCCTTTATAAACTTTAAGTACTTTTCTCATTCTAAATTCAAAATAATTTGCCAAGCAATGTTCAAAAACTTCTGTTAACATTTGACCATCTATTAAAATTGACGTGCTTGAGATTACAATCAAAACACAGCTGTTTCTTGCAAACTTTGAAGTAAAGCAAGATAGAATGCAATCTTGGGCAAAATTGGAATTATAAATGCTCGGACCTCAGCTGTTTGAAAATTTGGCAAAGCGCACGAAAACATGAATCCGAAACCTGATCTGGGAATGAAACTGGCTTAAGTGACGAGTTGCCAGCACACGGTGATAGTATCTTAAAGAGAGAATGATGGTTCACTCAATATCTGGGAACATTACTATTCAAAGCAAATTCCTCTAAAATTAGAGTACATGCTAAATGTACAAAGGCAAAACGATTTTTTAAAATTGTATTAACTTGGTAATAAGAGCATGGCAATGAAATCTGTTTAACGTGTATGTTGTCAGTAAAAAAATTGCTCTGAAGGAATGTGTAGGAAGGAACTGCAGATGCTGGTTTACACCGAAGATAGACACAAAATGTGTGAGTAACTCAGCGGGACAGGTAGCATCTCTGGATAGAAGGACTGGGTCTTGTTTCGGGTTCAGACCCTTCTAGCCAGCAGTGATCTATTCTACATTTTCTTTGAGCCTCGTCCCCATTGATGTCTTGTTTTCACACCTTACCTTTCTTTTTCTCTACCTGTCTCTGCCCTGACTATCAGTCTGACGAAGGGGCTCGTCCCGCAGCATCTCCCATTCCTCCCATCCATTGATGCTGCCTATCCCCCTGAGTTACTCCAGCATTTTGTGTTTATCTTTTGTTTTGAGGGAATCTACAGCGACAGATTTCAATTCAGATGTTTATCAAAATGTATTCATTTGTTCAACTAACGCACTGATGTAAAAGTTTCCTATGAGTGATGCACTTCATGGGGCTATGAGGCTCAGCACTTCAACTCCCCCTCTCATTCCGTATCCGACCTCTCTGTCCTGGGCCTCCTCCACGGCCAGAGTGAGCAACACCGCAGATTGGAGGAACAGCACCTCATATTCCGCTTGGGGAGTCTCCATCCTCTGGGCTTGAAAATTAAATTTTCTCAATTCTGTTAACCCTTCTGTCTCCTCCCCTTCCCACTTCTCCCCCAGCCCTCTGGCTCTTTTTTTGTTTCTTCTCCCCCCCCCCCCCCACCTCCCATCAGTCTGAAGAAGGGTTTCGGCCCGAAACGTTGCCTATCTTCTTCGTTCCTTAGATGCTGCTGCACCCGCTGAGTTTCTCCAGCCTTTTGTGTACCTTCCTATGAGTGATACCTCCTATGAGTGATGTTCACACACGGTGTTGCTGATCATTATCTAATTAAGGATTTGTGATAAATGTATTCCCATCTTCCCTTAATTTCCTCGTTAGCACCTTTCCCTCACCTGCCTCCTTGTCACCTTCTCCGCTGAAGGGTCTTGACCCGAAACATCGCCTATTTCCTTCGCTCCATAGATGCTGCCTCACCCGCTGAGTTTCTCCAGCATTTATGACTACCTTCGATTATCCAGCATCTGCTGTTACTTCTTAAACATTCTACACTTCCTTATCGTCTGATTTGATCTGTGTTTCCATACCTTGGCCTTCCATCTCTGGCTCCCTCTCCCCTGACTCTGAGTCTGAAGGAAGGTCTCGACCTGAGACGTCGCCCATTCCATCTCTCCAGAGATGCTGCCTGTGCCACTGAGTTACTCCAGCATTTTATGTCTATGTTCTCTTCATTGTCGGTGTGTGTCGTGCACAATCTTTATTAGGCAAGCGTAACCTAGGTGATCAGCTTGAATTGTCATAAGCCTCCTAGAATTGAGCTCTGCAGTGCTGGCTGCCTTATCAATTCCGTCACACTTCAAATCTTCTCTGCTTCATTTTCTAAAATTCTACTTTTCAAAGTAACATAGAAACATAGAAATTAGGTGCAGGAGTAGGCCATTCGGCCCTTCGAGCTTGCACCGCCATTCAATATGATCGTGGCTGATCATCCAACTCAGTATCCCGTACCTGCCTTCTCTCCATACCCTTAGCCACAAGGGCCACATCTAACTCCCTCTTAAATATAGCCAATGAACTGGCCTCAACTACCCTCTGTGGCAGAGAGTTCCAGAGACCCACCACTCTCTGTGTGAAAAAAGTCCTTCTCATCTCGGTCCTAAAGGATTTCCCCCTTATCCTCAAGCTGTGACCCCTTGTCCTGGACCTCCCCAACATCTGGAACAATCTTCCTGCATCTAGCCTGTCCAACTCCTTAAGAATTTTGTAAGTTTCTATAAGATCGCCTCTCAATCTCCTAAATTCTAGAGAGTATAAACCGAGTCTATGCAGTCTTTGTTCATAAGACAGTCCTGACATCCCAGGAATCAGTCTGGTGAACCTTCTCTGCACTCCCTCTATGGCAATAATGTCCTTCCTCAGATTTGGAGACCAGAACATGGCTAAAGTATTCCCTATTTGAACTGTGTTAAGTTACAGAATGATGATTGTTAACCTGGACTGTTCTTGCAGCCAAAACTTGCACTCCAGCTTTGAGATATGTGAATAGTTCCAAGCAGCAATGTTTAAAGTTGAAGATTCAAGAGAGTTTATTGTCACGTGTCCCAGATAGGACAATGAACTTCTTGCTTTGCTTCAGAACAACAGAATATAGTAGGCATGAGTACAGAACTGATCAGTGTGTCCATATACCATTGTATAAGTATATACACACATGAATAAATAAACCAGATAAAGTTCAAATAAACAGATAATGGGCTATTAATGTTCAGAGTTTTGTTTGAGTTGAGTTTGATGGCTGTGGGGAAGAAGCTATTTCTGAACCTGGACGTTGCAGTCTTCAGGCTCCTGCACCATCTACCTGAAGGTAGTGGGGCGATAAGTGTGTGGCCTTGATGATGCTGCCAGCCTTTTTGAGACAGTGACTGAGGGCTTGCTATGTTTACATTGGCGGTTGTATTTGCTGTAAGGCAGCAGGATTTGCTTTAAAAGGCACTTGTTACAAAGGAACAAGGAAACAAAGGAACCAGGAACAAGGAAAATACCACAGAAATGGAAATTGTTTGGACATTCCACAAAGTGTCCAGTTCGCTTCACTGATTTCATTTTTCCTTCATTGTGAAGATATTGCCTTTAACAATGCATGTTCTTGTCTATAACCTAAATAAAGTGGATGTTAATCTCTGTAGCTTTGGTCTCCTATCTCGTGTCTTTGTTCTATTGGTTGTTTTATCAGTAATGCCAGGAATGTTTGTTGTGGCCAAATCAAGTGGCGTTTAAGCAGACAAAACTCCATCTTGCCTCTGCTTAATCTCCTTCATTCCTTTCACTGATGCCCAACTATTTTCCAACTGGCTGGTTTGTCCACCCTTGATAAAAGCGCGCGTTGGAAGGAACTGCAGATGCTGGTTTACACCGACGAGAGGCACAAACTAGTGGCGTAACTCAGCGGGACAGGCATCATCTCTGGAGAGAACGACTGGGTGACGTTTTGGGTCGAGACCCTTCAGACCACTGAAGATGCGTCTCGACCTGAAACGCCACCCATTGCTTCTCTCCAGAAATGCTGCTCGTCCTGCTGAGTTACTACAGCATTTTGTGGCTATCTTGATAAAGACATTTTTCCCTCAAATCTTATCTCTTTCGAATTCCTAAAGATCTTTAAGCCACTGTTTGTCAGTGTTCTCTGTACCTATTCATGCCTTGCCCCATATGGTTATCAAAGAGTTGCCCTCGACTTTAGTGTCTACATCTCATGGCCCTTGAGCGCTTTTGAAGAGAATTGATTTAACTAAACATTGCTTGATTTGTTGGACCATGTTAAGCGATTCTTCCTCCACTGTTGAAACTCATCTTTGCTAATGAGTGGCCATAAATGCTAAGAGAACCCCTGGATTCGCCACCATAAACTGTATTTTAAAACTACCTTTCCTCTGGTAGTCAGAGGTTAAAAACACACCTCAGTTTGAGCCAACATTTAAAAGTTGCAACAAGGAAGGCTTAATGGACTGCAAGTTTCATAAGGGATAGGAGCAGAATTAGGCCATTAGGTCTACTCTGCCATTCAATCATGGCTGATCCATCTTTTCTTCTCAACCCCAATCTTCTGCCTTCTCCCCATCAACCACTGACACTTGTCCTGAGTTCTGATAATGTTAAGAAAATATAAACAAAGGTATCGCTGCAGACTTGATCGGAGGAGTGAATACAAAGCATTGATTGATTGCAAGATTCTAAATCGTGAATTGCTTTGTGAAGCCAAGAGTTGCAAAATAACATCTACCCACCATCCTGTAATTATGAGATAACGGACAAAACTCGACTTTCACGTTCTCAAACTTGCAAAGCAGCAGTAATTATTTGGAGAAGTCGAATTGCTTTGTAATGGCATCCTGAACCTCAATGGCAGGCAGAAGAGCTGCCTCGTATTAATGTACTAGTTAACTAGAGATAGACTCAAAATGCTGGAGTAACTCAATGCGTCAGGCAGCATCTCTGGATAAAAGGAATTGATGATGGTTCAGGTTTATCTGGACTCTTGAGTTAAGATAAGGAAGTACCGCATGTGGTCTTGAGATCCACGTGGAAATTGGGTTGTTGTGCGAACTGTCAGGAGCAAACAATTACGCGCCTTTTCACACCTGATTCATTTAGCAGCAGTAGCCAAGAGGATGCATTAATAGTGGAATGGAAACTGAAGATGACGCAGTTTCAACCAGCTTTCATCTGTAGCGGGATAAATTGAATACAAAATGGTTTGGACCAAGATTGGGCTATTGATGTGGAACCAAGTCTTTAGAGGAGAATAAGAGGAGGAACATGTTCATGGAAGTATGATTTAATCCCTTACTGAAATCTGGGACAACTTGAGGATCTGGGATAGACACAAAATGCGGGAGTAACTCAGCCGATCTGGCAGCTTCTCTGGAGAAAAGGAGTAGGTGATGTTTCGGATTGAGATCCTTCAGACTCGCTTCCCCACCACGCTTGAAAGAAGGAATCCTTAGTTTACTTCAGACATAAAGCACGGAAACAGGCCCTTCGGCCCACTGAGACCGTGCCGACCAGCACACTATCGCTATCCTACACATGCTATGGGCCAATCTACAATTTTACTCGGCCAATTAACCTGTGGGAGTTAACTGGGAATGTGGGAGGAAACCGGAGATCCCAGAGAAAACTCACGCAGGTCACGGGGGAGACAGTATAAACTCTGTACAGACAGCACCCGTAGTCGGGATCGAACCCGGGTCTCTGGCGCAGTAACGCAGCTTGGAGATCAGATAGAGCCAGGTCTCAGTTGTTATATTTGAGTCTCACTACTGATAACTTGTGAGAATCTGCAGTGGCTAGAATTTGCAGGAAAAGAGCTTTTGGAGGAACTCAGCAGATCGGCCAGCACCTGAGGGTGATGGATCGCTGACATTTGACTCAACGCCCTTCATCAGTTCAGATGAAGAATCCCAACCCAAGATGTTGACCATCTATTTCCCTCGCAGTTGCTACCTGAGCCACTGAGTTCTTTCAGAAGCACTTTCTTCTGCCCTTGAAGTCTGACTATGACTACTAACCGTTGTAATATGTGAGTGCTTCCATGGTAACCAGAAGTTTAAATAAAGGTAAGTATATCTTACAACCGTTATCAATAGTGTGACTCAAATATAACTACTTGGCGCATTTCCCATCTCCCATCTTCACCTTCAACATAGGAGCGGTTTATGGATTTTTTTCATTTGAGATAGAATCAATACTTTCATCACCTCGCCTTTCTTTGGTTCACTGCGACTAACTTTGTCGCCAGGCCAATCACCCCTGAACAGGCTGGTTGCCCCTACAATTGTGGGTAAGATTATTAGTTCGTGTGGAATTCTATATAAATGCAGTGCAATTTTTTTACCACTTATTTCAGGTGTTGCACTTCGGTTAACCTTGCATGGCTGGGCCACGGCAAAATGCAATCTGTTTGGCAGAAGAGATCTCTGTCATACTAATGTCTTTTGTTAATTAAATAGTTATGGATTAAAGGTACAGTAATCTTAACCAGTGCTACGCTATTGTATTAAATTAGTCATAGAGTGTTACAATGTGGAGACAGGCCTTTCAGCCCAACTTGCCCCATCTACACCAGTCTCACCTGCATGCGGGGGGGGTGGCGGTGGGGGCAGTTAGTGTGTGAGACGCCGCATGCTCTCCCCTCCCCCCCCCCCCCCCCCGGGGGAACAGACCAAACGGGTCTGCACTTGGTCAAGTATCCCTCTAAACCTGTCCTATCCATGTATCTGTCTAAACACTACAATAGTTCCTGCCTCAATTACCTCTTCCAGCTGCTCGTTCCATATACTCACCACCCTTTGTGTAAAAAAGAAAGTTACCCCTCTGGTTCCTGGTAAATCTTTCCCACAAAATTGTTCAAATTTAATTGGCCCAGTTAGCACTGATTTGAAAACTGTTTACAAGCCGCTGAGACAATATTTACTCTTGAGTGATATATAATTACAGCATTTACAAATTTTATAGTAAGTGCAGGACAAGTGCAGTACAAAATATTTTTATGGTTTTCTTTGAAGAACTTGTTCTCGCAAGTTTGATATGTTCAAGGGTTGAAATACACCTTTAGTGCCGTTTGAATTCACTCCAGCCTGGATATATAGTTATTTTGTCTTGTGATCTCTTATTTCAAAGGGGAAGTCAAACCACATGAATTATGAAACCACTCTGTTGCAGATGCTGTAACTACAAATATAAAAACTTTTAATGCTGTAGACCCAGGTTATTGACTAGGAATCCTGTAGCTGTAATATGGTTAAGGATCTGGGTATTTCGTATATTCTGTGTATGTGTGAGGTACCTTGCTCCTGAACCATTGTTCTTTTCAATAAAATCATAGAACCTCCTGTTACTGCTAATCCTTTGCACTGCTTTTTATGAGAGGGCATATCTTGAACAAGGAGGTAGATGGTGGAGCAGTAGAGTGTGGCGCCATTGAGTGTTGCAGCCTTGATGTCTGTTTTTAAAGGTTTCTACTTTTTTTTATGTGGGGGAGGAAGCCGTTTCCCAGCCACATCCTAGTCGGAGATGTGTCCTTTCATCCAAGTCACATCTCCCCCCCCCCCCCCCCCCCCCGCGGTCTACCAACTGGATTGGCGCGACCTTTCCTACCGGAGCTTCAGCAGCGGCGCAGCACCGAATTCCGTCGCGGAACAGGCGATAACTTACCGGGCATGGTCGTGTTGGAGCTCCGGAGTGTTGGGCCTGCTGACTTTAACAACATGGAGCTGTGGTACGCTTAGCTTCCAGCCGCGGGCAGCGCTGACTTTAACATCACGGGGTCCTGGGATCTTTTGCCGAGGGTCGCCAGTGTTGCATCTCCGCCCAGCTCGGCCTGTGGACTTCGGGAGCCGGTAAGAAGTGGCCGATTCGGAAAACTCCAAGCCGCAGAGTGTGTTCTTCCGTTCTGATGCCGGAGCTCCGATCATCCCGGCGAGAGGGCCTGAACATCGTGGCGCCCGCAGCGGGGACTGCGGAGGGCTCAAAGGCCCCGGCCACGGGTGAACAAAGAGGAAGATAACTGAACTTTCCCTTCCCCTCACAGTGGAAAACTTTGATTCTGCTTTGTGGGGAAGTTTATGTTAAATACTATTGTGTTTTGTATTTTTTTTATTATTCGTGGCTGTATGGTAACTCAATTCTCCCGGTGTCAATTAATGGATATGACAAGAAATGTAATTTGAACTTGAAGTTGATATGAAGATGGGTCTCAACCCGAAACGCCACCTATTCCTTTTTTCCAGAGATGCTGTCTGACCCACTGAGTTACTCTAGCTTTTTGTGCCTATTGCAGCATGAGATTTGAGTGTAGTTTATTGTCACGTGTTGCGAAGTGCAGTGGAAAGCTTTTGTTGCGTGCTATCCAGTCAGCGGAAAGAATACATGATTACAATCGAGCCTTCCACAGTGTACAGTTGCTTGATGAAGGGCATAACATTTAGTGCAGGGTAAGGTAGGATCAAAGATAGTCTGCGAGTCTCCAGTTCAGGGCTTCCCCCCAGTTTAGTTTAGAGATACAGTGTGGAAACAGGCCCTTCGGCCTACCGAGTCTGCACTGACCAGTGAACCCCACACACTAACACCATCCTACACACACTAGGGACAATTTACACATACAGCAAGCCAATTAACCTATATACCTGTACGTCTGTGGAGTGTGGGAGGAAACTAAAGATCTTGAAGGGCTGGAACGTACAAACTCCCTACCAACAGCACCTGATGGAACCCAGGTCTTTGGTGTTGTGAGGCAGGAACTCTACCGCTGCGCAACCGTGCCACGTTGGTAGGATGTCGGTGGGGTGGTTCATCATTTAAAACTGAAGCGTATAGAAATCTCTTGAAAGGTAATGAATTTCTGCAATTCCCTCCCCCAGTGAGTTCGGGAGGCCAGATCATTAAAAATAAACTTGTTGGAGTTGGTTCAAAGAATTGCGGATCAGCACAGAAGGGTTGAGGCCAGCAAAGATCAGCTGTGATCATGCAGAAACAAAGAGCTGCAGATGTTGGTTAATACCCAAAAGGATATAATTTGCCGGAGTAACTCAGCGAGTCAGGCAGCATCGCTGGAGAAAGTGGATAGGCGATGTTTCGGGTCAAGACCGAAGAAGGGCATTGACCCCAAACGTCACCTGTCCATGTTCTCCAGAGATGCTGCCTGACCTGCTGAGTTGCTCCAGCACTTTGTTTCAGAAGGAACGGCAGATGCTGGAAAAATCGAAGGTAGACAAAAATGCTGGAGAAACTCGGCGGGTGAGGCAGCATCTATGGAGCGAAGGAGTAGGTGACGTTTCGGGTCGAGAAGAAGGGTCTCGAACTGAAACGTCACCTTCGCTCCATAGATGCTGCCTATTTGGGACTGGACTTTGTGCCTTCCCCCACAGTGGGAACCATTGTGGGGGGATGTTTCTATGTTTATTGTTAAATTCTTAGTGTGGTGTCTTATCTTTATCTGTGTGCTGCATGGCAAGTCAAATTTCACTACACCAATTGGTGTATGTGACAATAAATGTCCTTTGTCCTTTGTAGATGCTGCCTCACCCGCTGAATTTCTCCAGCATTTTTGTCTACCAGCACTTTGTGATTATTATTTAACTTGGAAATCTATATTAGCTCCACAATTATAGACACAAAAATACTGGAGTAACTCAGTGGGTCAGGCAGCATCTCTGGAGAAAATGGACAGGTTTACGTTTCGGGTCAGACTCCTCCTTCAGACTGATTGTAGGGAGGAGGAACTGGAAGCAAGAAAAGGTGTAAATGTAAATGGTGAAGTTACAGCTTCTGATTTTAATTATTTTTTTAAATGTTTGTAAATTATTCAAATATGAAAGCTTTCAAACACACTTTCACAAAGTAGGCTTGGTGTTGTGTGCATGTGTGCTGCTTTGTTTGAGGCAGTTTCACACTTTTTTGATAGATGAAAGCACCTTTTTAAAATTACAGTTTGTTTCTTGACTACTGGGAGTTGAACTAAAACGACCCTGGTGAATTTACCATCCTCCCTTTCAACAAAAGTGTTATTGAGAGGCTTTGAATAGCAGCCCAGTGTCAAATGTTTTCACATTGTATAGAACTATTTGTTAGACTACAGTGGCATTCAGAGCAGTTATCGACTCGGTCGTTGCAATCTTTTCCTCTTTTCACAAGAGGCAATTTACAGATGCCAATTAAGCTACAAACTTGCACGGCTCTGGGGTGTGGGAGGAAACGAGAACACCCGGAGGAAACTCTCACGATCCAGAGAGGACGGGCAAAGTCCACACAGGCAGCAACATGGGTCGGATCGAACCAGAGTCTTTGGTGATGTGACAGGTTTGCAGGATAATTGTCCATAGTGTGTAAGGTAGAACTGGTGATGGGTAATCGCTAGTTGGCGCGGACTCGGTGAGCGGAAAGGCCTGCTTCCACATTGTATCTCTAAAACAGAGAAACTAAACTAATTACAAGGCCACCCACACCCACACTATCACAGTGTACCACCTCTATCCTTTCAAAACATACCATTCTCCAAATTTCTGTTTCCGCCTGCTTTTGATTTTTCATAGTGTTAAGATGTCTTCCTTTTTTTTCTCTGCTCTTCCCGTAGCCATAGTTGAAATTTGTTCAACCCCTTCTTTATCGCAAATCTCCCCTCTACTGGAACAAGCATAGACAAACACACAATGCTGGACCATTTCTCGACCCAAAACATCACCCATTCCTTCGCTCCAGAGATGCTGCCTGTCCCTCTGAGTTCAGCATTTTTTCTATCTTCGGTTTAAACCAGCATCTGCAATTCCTTCCTCCAAAGGTTTCAAAGGTCTTTTATTGTCATGTGTACCAATTAAGGTACAGTGATATGCAAATTAACGTACAGCCATACTAATAAAAAAAAGCAACAAGACACACATCTACATAAAAGTTAACATAAACATCCACCACTGTGGATTCCCCGCGTTCCTCACTGTGATGGAAGGCAATAAAGTCTAATCCTCTTTATTCTTCTGCGGTCGGGGCAGTCGAACCATCCGTCGGTGCGGTCGAAGCTCCTGCGGCTTGGAGCTCCCGAATTTGGTCCCTAACTGGAGACCACGAGCTCCACGATGTTAAAGTCCGCAGGCTTCCGCGGTTGGAGCTCCGGAGTCGGTTTCCAGCAAATGCCACCAACTCCTCTATGTTAGGCTGCAGTGCGGACGGAGATACGGAAGGAAATCGCATCTCCGTCGAGGTAAGAGATTAACAAAATGTTTCCCCCAACCCCCCCCCCCCCCCCCCCCCACCACCACCACATAAGCTAAAGAACACTAAAAACGTACATTTAATGCATACTATTCAAACAACAAAGAAGGAAGGGACAGACTGTTGGCGAGGCAGTCATTGCTGGCGCCACTCCGGACAAGCATAGGATTTCTCTTCCCCCACCTTCCACTACAACAATTTTCCACTCAATGGATCATCCCCCATAGTTTTCTACAGCTCCACCAAGATTCTTCCTCCCAGATCGACCCAAGATTCTACCAGCATGCATCTTCCCCTTCCATTCTGTGGAATTCTCTGCCTCAGAGGGCGGTGGAGGCCGGTTCTCTGGATGCTTTCAAGAGAGAGCTAGACAGGGCTCTTAAAAATAATGGAGTCGGAGGGGGGTATGGGGAGAAGGCAGGAACGGGGTACTGATTGGGTATGAGCAGCCATGGTCACATTGAATGGCGGTGCTGGCTCGAAGGGCCAAATGGCCTACTCCTGCACCTATTGTCTATTGTCTATTTTCAGCATCCCAAAGAGACCATCCCCTCTGACTTCTACTCACCTGCTCCATTCTTCCATCCCCACTAACTTCCCGTCATAGCCCTTTTCTATACAACCATAAGAAAATGCAACATTTGCCATCTGGCTATCAGACATTGAAACAGCCCTACCTTCCAGTGATGCAGTAATTCACTCTTTCCCATCTGGTGCTCGCATTGTGGTCTTCCATGCACTGGAGGAATCAAACGCAGCTTCGGGTAACTATTTAGCATGACCTGTTTAGGTGTCCCACAGATCCCAGTCACATTGCTTTCATTCTCTGTCCCACTCTCACCCCTCTGCGTGTGGGCTTCTTGCAGCATTTAAAAGATGCACACACTGATCTCTTCCGATTAGGTACATTCCAACCCTTGGGAATGAATTTAAATTGAGCAATTTCAGATTAAGCCTCACACACGTGGCTGTTCCTTTTCTAAAATTTGTTTCAAGTCGTTTCTGTAACATTCTGTTCCAACGACTGCGTTTTAGGTAATTATCACCTTGACAACCTCCATCCTGTCCCCATGTATTCTCCAGCTTCCACACTTGGCAATCAAACACACAATTGCCTTCTCGTTTTCTGTTCTGGTGAAGGGTCCTTGACCCAAATGTCCCATTCTGTTGCTCTCACCACTGGTGCTCCATGATCTGCTGATCACTATCAGCATTCTGTTTTTCAGGTTTTTAGTGCCTGCCGTGTTTGCTTTGTTCCGTAGATAATGTTATGTAAGCTTGCTTAGAACATGGAGCATGCAACAGGACAGTGTGTAGGAAAGAACTACAGACACAAGATGCCTCAGTCACTCACAGGCAGCATCTCTGGAGAGAACGAATGGGTGACGTTTCAGGTCGAGACCCTTCTTCAGAACTACAGATACTGTTTTACACCAAAGACGGACACATAATGCGCAACGTTTAGAGGGTCTGTCCCACTTACGCGACTTTTTCGGCGCTGCAGGCACTGTCATAGGTCGTTGTAGGTTGCCTATATTTTCAACATTATACTCTCTAGAATTTAGGAGATTGAGAGGGATCTTATAGAAACTTACAAAATTCTTAAGGGGTTGGACAGGCTAGATGCAGGAAGATTGTTCCCGATGTTGGGGAGGTCCAGGACAAGGGGTCACAGCTTAAGGATAAGGGGGAAATCCTTTAGGACCGAGATGAGAAGGACTTTTTTCACACAGAGAGTGGTGGGTCTCTGGAACTCTCTGCCACAGAGGGTAGTTGAGGCCAGTTCATTGGCTATATTTAAGAGGGAGTTAGATGTGGCCCTTGTGGCTAAGGGGATCAGAGGGTATGGAGAGAAGGCAGGTACGGGATACTGAGTTGGATGATCAGCCATGATCATATTGAGTGGCGGTGCAGGCTCGAAGGGCCGAATGGCCTACTCCTGCACATAATTTCTATGTTTCTATGTAACATGTTGAAAATTCAGCAGCAACCAGAAAAATGACGCTATGACTCTTTGGGCGACTGAGGAGACGATTCACGACCATACAGGTGACATGTTGCGGGGTGAAGCCTGTATGGTCATGAATTTGTTGCCCAAAGAGTCGTACCTTGTTCTGCTGGATTTTCAACATGTTGAAAATTTTCGGCAACCTGTCACTTCTTCTTGCATATGGCTTGCACAGCCTAAAGTTGTAGGACAACTTGTTCTACTTGATCTTATTTGATTGTGCACGCCGGGTTGATTGCATTCGTCGAAACAGGGCGGACCACGTGAAGGTTGCAATCTTCCACCCCAGGCAACCTGTCACGACCTATGACGGGTGCCGGCAGTCTCCGAAAAATTTGTGTAAGTGCGACAGGCCCTTAAGAAACATTTAGACGGGTACATGTGTAGGATAGGTTTGGAGGGATATGAGCCAAAAGCCTAGTGTGACTAGTATAGATGGGACATATTGGCCGGCGTAGGCAGGTTGGGGCAGGTTGTATGACACCATATAACTCTGACTCTGTCCTTTTATAGCCTGCTTTTGTCCTTTTATGACTTAATTTCACACCTGTTTTTCATCAGTAAATGTAACTCATTAACCGTTTGCAGCCTTCATTCAAATTGTTTATATAAATCAAGGTTCCAGAATCAAATCTGTCTGAAGAAGGGTCTCAACCCGAAACGTCACATTCCTTCTCTCGAGATGCTGCCTATCCCACCGAGTTACTCCAGCATTTTGTGTCTATCTTCAATTTCCGCTTGTTGCATCTTGCCAGAATAAAGAGTCATTTATGACTAGTTTCCTGTTCAATGACCAATATATTCCACCTTTTATTTTCTCCAATAATCTTTTACGACATCTAATTAAATATCTTATGACAGCTAAAGTCTGCACATCCAATGTTTCGCTTTTATCCGTAGCAGTGTTACTACTAACACATTGGTCAAACCACATTTTCCTTTTATAAAACCACTTTGACTGCTTGAAAAATGAGGTACATGATTAGTCCATATGGCACATGAAGTTTGTTCCATTATTTATTCAGTAAGATTATGGAAGGGCTGCATAAACTCCATTTTCCCATTTGCGACTTAAAATCTGTCTCGTTCTTGTCACTTGAAAACCCCAGAGCCCTCCTGATAATGAAATATCAAGATTCACAACTCTTGAAGCAAACAAAGTGGAAGAGTTGCTGCCTTGCAACGACAGAGATCCTGGTTTGATTTTAACTATGGGTGCTGTGTCTACGGAGTTTGTCCATTCTCGCTGTCGCTGCGCAGGGGTTTTCTCCGGGTGCTCCAGTTTCCTCCCACATTCCAAAGACATGCAAGCTTGTAGGTTAATTGGCTTCTGCAAATTGTAAATTGCCCTCAGAGTGTTGGATAGTGTTAGTGTATGGGGTGATCGTTGGTCAGAAAGGATTCGATGGGCCAAAGGGCCTGTTTCCATGCTGTATCACTAAAGTCTAAATGTACGGCCAGCTGTTATTCAAGATCAAAGTGAGTTTATTGTCATGTGTCCCAGATAGGACAATGAAATTCTTGCTTTGCTTCAGCACAACAGAATATAGTAGGCATAAATAAATACAGAACAGATCAGTGTGTCCATATACCATTGATTCTCTCACACACACACACACGCACAGACACACACGGAGGCACACACGGAGGCACACACACGGAGGCACACACAGAGACACGGAGACACACACGGAGGCACACACAGAGACACGGAGACACACACAGAGACACGGAGACACACACGGAGAGGGAGGAAGAGACGGGGAGAGAGAGACCGGGAGAGACAGAGAGAGACTCTCTCTCACTCTGTGCAATGGGCTATTAATGTTCAGTGTTTTGTTTGAGTTGAGTTTAATAGCCTGATGGCTGTGAGGAAGGAGCTATACCTGGATGTTGCCGATTTCAGGGCCCTGTACCTTCTACCTGATGGCAGTGGGGAGATGTGTCTGTGGCCAGGGTGGTGTGGGTCCTTGATGATGCTGGCAACCTTTTTGAGGCAGCGACTGCGATAGATCCCCTCGATGGTAGGGAGGTCAGAGCTGATGATGGAATGGGCAGTCCATCATGAGACTTATCATGAGATAGTGATTGCTAGTTATTAAAAAAGATACAGGAGACTACAGATGCTGAATTATTGAGTGAAAAAACAAACTGCTGGAGGAACTCGGCAAGCCAGGCAGCATCATGAGGGAAAAGGACGGATGACGTTTCAGGTCGAGACCTTTTTTACATCCCTTATTACAGAGCAACCTGTGTATTTCTGGAATCCATGCAGTTCCAGAGTGCATACGTCCTCCAAAGAAAGACACAAAATGCTAGAGTAACTCAGCGGGTCAGGCATTATCTCTGGAGGAAAGGAATAGGTGACATTTTAGGTTGAGACCCTTCTTCAGGCTGAGAGTCAGGGAAAGGGTAACGAGAGATTTATCTGGTGGAGATTTATCTCCCCCCCCCTCCCCCCCCCTCTCCCCCCCCTCCCCCACTCCCCCCCCCTCTCCCCCCCCTCTCCCCCCCCTCTCCCCCCCCCTCTCCCCCCCCTCTCCCCCCCCTCTCCCCCCCCTCTCCCCCCCCCTCTCCCCCCCCTCTCCCCCCCCTCTCCCCCCCCCTCCCCCCCCCCCTCCCCCCCCCTCCCCCCCCCTCCCCCCCTCTCTCCCCCCCTCTCTCCCCCCCCCTCTCCCCCCCCCCTCTCCCCCCCCTCCCCCCCCTCTCCCCCCCCCTCTCCCCCCCCCCCTCCCCCCCCCCTCCCCCCCCTCTCCCCCCCCCTCTCCCCCCCCTCTCCCCCCCCCTCTCCCCCCCCCTCTCCCCCCCCCTCTCCCCCCCCTCTCCCCCCCCCTCTCCCCCCCCCTCTCCCCCCCTCTCCCCCCCCTCTCCCCCCCCCTCTCCCCCCCCCTCTCCCCCCCCCTCTCCCCCCCCCTCTCCCCCCCCCTCTCCCCCCCCCCTCTCCCCCCCCTCTCCCCCCCCCTCTCCCCCCCCCTCTCCCCCCCCTCTCCCCCCCCCTCTCCCCCCCCCTCTCCCCCCCCCTCTCCCCCCCCCTCTCCCCCCCCCTCTCCCCCCCTCTCCCCCCCCTCTCCCCCCCCTCTCCCCCCCCCTCTCCCCCCCCCTCTCCCCCCTCTCCCCCCCCCCTCCCCCCCTCTCTCCCCCCCCCTCTCCCCCCCCCTCTCCCCCCCCCCCTCTCCCCCCCCCTCCCCCCCCCCTCCCCCCCCCTCTCCCCCCCCCTCTCCCCCCCCCCCCTCCCCCCCCCCTCCCCCCCCTCTCCCCCCCCTCTCCCCCCCCTCTCCCCCCCCCTCTCCCCCCCCTCTCCCCCCCCTCTCCCCCCCCCTCTCCCCCCCCCTCTCCCCCCCCCTCTCCCCCCCCCTCTCCCCCCCCCTCTCCCCCCCCCTCTCCCCCCCCCTCTCCCCCCCCCTCTCCCCCCCCCTCTCCCCCCCCCTCTCCCCCCCCCTCTCCCCCCCCCCTCTCCCCCCCCTCTCCCCCCCCTCTCCCCCCCCTCTCCCCCCCCCTCTCCCCCCCCCTCTCCCCCCCCTCTCCCCCCCCCTCTCCCCCCCCCTCCCCCCCCCTCTCCCCCCCCTCTCCCCCCCCCTCTCCCCCCCCCTCTCCCCCCCCCTCTCCCCCCCCCTCTCCCCCCCCTCTCCCCCCCCTCCCCCCCCCTCTCCCCCCCCCTCTCCCCCCCCTCTCCCCCCCCTCTCCCCCCCCCTCTCCCCCCCCCTCTCCCCCCCCTCTCCCCCCCCCTCTCCCCCCCCCTCTCCCCCCCCCTCTCCCCCCCCCTCTCCACCCCCCCTCTCCACCCCCCCTCTCCACCCCCCCTCTCCACCCCCCCTCTCCACCCCCCCTCTCCACCCCCCCTCTTCCCCCCCCCCTCTTCCCCCCCCCCTCCTCTCCCCCCCCCCTTGGAGGAAACGGGAGCACCCGAGGGGAGAAGGTACAAACTGCGTACAGACAGCACCCATAGTCAGGAATGAACTCTGATCTCCACCGCTGCGTCACCCGGTTCTGATATTTTTTTTGACTGATTGCTTGATTGCAATCCAATTCCACAGATGTGGACTTCACTCTTCGTTTCCCAGTATTGACTGACTTGATTTACCTGTTTGTAATCTCAGGACCAAACCTGCTTTTTATCCTGCATTCCCCGCACCCCACAGTTTTTGTGCAATATTACTTCAGGCAGGAGTCTCGCTGCTGATCAGGGACATAGATCTTTGTTTTTCCATGAACGTTGGTGTCAGTTTGACAAGCGCAATTGTTGTCAAGATGCCACTCCTTTTTGTGAAGAGCTAAACCCGTGACGCTGATCATATTATAGACTGTATCATGGTTGCAAAACTGGTAATCTGACCTGTTTCAACATGCTAGCAGGTTACAAGAGCAAATGTTACCAGAGTCCGTACGCAGGTAGGTAAAAATGCTGGCGAAACTCAGCAGGTGAGGCAGCATCTATGGAGCGAAGGAAATAGGCGATGTTTCAGGTCTCGTCCCTTTCTTCAGAAGGGTCTCGATCCGAAACGTCGCTTATTTCCTTCGCTCCATAGATGCTGCCTCACCTTCTGAGTTCGTCCAGCATTTTTGTCTACCTTCTACCTTTCCAGCATCTGCAGTTCCTTCTTAAACAAGAGTCCGTATGCAGAAAATTTAACGGCAACTTTCATTGGTTCAGATAGACACAAAATTCTGGAGCAACTCGACGGGACAGGCAGCATCTCTGGAGAGAAGGAATGAAGAAGGGTCTCTGCCCAAAACGTCACCCATTCCTTCTCTCCAGAGATGCTGCCTGTTCCGTTGAGTTACTCCAGCATTTTGTGTCTGTCTTCATCTGTTCAGCGCTGAAATATGTAACCCTTTGAGCAGTCTCCATAAGCTAGAGCATTCTGCTTTCTCCTCCGCTTAGGCCAACAAATTGACCTAATTATAATTTTTGTCAATTCCTAATACAGTGGTTGCATTGTGTTAATATGGTCAGTTTCCAACAGTAAATAGAACAAAGTGTTACAATTCATTGCCTGCTTTATTTGGGACAAAGAATATGCTGATGATTTCTCTGGGTCAGAGGTTGACACCATTAATGAGCACAAGATGCAGCCGAAAAATTTAAAGAGCCACTTTTTTTGAGCATGGAGCGGAAAAGTACAAACACAAAAGGCTGGAGTAACTCAGCTGGCCAGGTAGCATCTCTGGAGAAAAAGAATAGGTGACTTTTCAGGTCGAACCGAAACGTCACCTATTTTTCTCCAGGGATGCTGCCTGACCCGCTGAGTTGCCCCAGCTGTTTTTGTATATCGTCGGTGTAAGCCAGCATTTGCAGTTCCTTCCTACACACAGTACGGCACAGGAACAGACCCTTCAGCCCACAATGTCTGTGCTGAACATGAAGCCAAGTTGAACTCATCTTATCTGCCTGCGCATGATTCATATCCCTGCATATCCAGGTGCCTGTTTAAAAGCCTCTCAAAATGCCGCTATTGTATCTGCCTTCATCTCTACCCCTAGCAGAGTGTTCTAGGCACCCACCACTCGGTGTATAAAGAACAAACTTGCTCTGCACATCATACACCTATTAAAAGTCTGATCTAGGATGTGTATTTGTGTGTTTGTGTATAATCAAATCTTCCCTAAAAAACGAGGCAATAACAGTAAAATCTTTACATATTCCCCTGGAGATTTTCCTCCCGGAGTCCGAAATCGCCTTACCTGAAAAATTCATGCTTTTTCTCCAGTTACTAATGAAAATGTTCAAGAATCTGAAAAGACTGACAAAAAAATGTTGACTTTGAGTTCTTGTTTGAGCTGCAAGTGACGTCAGCACCCCTACCCCTCCCTCCCTCCCTCCCCCCCCCCACCCACCCATACTCAGTCCGAGCCTGGAGCCGGCCTCCCGTGGGGGCTCCGGGTAGGGGACTGGTGCGTTGGGGGGAACCTGCAGCCCGGACTGAGGGAGAATTGCGTTGGGGAACCAGCCCTCTCCTGTGACGCCCCCCCCCTCCCCAACCTTTCAATCTCTACCCCCCTCCCTCTATGCCCCCCCCCCCCCCCAACTCCCTCTCTGCCTCCCATGCCTCCCGTGGGCTACGTGTAGGGGACGGCTGCATTGGGGGAACAGACCCGCACTTGGTCTAGTCTCCTTTAACATTTGCCTCTCTCATCTTAACGCTATGCCCTCTAGTCTTTGATATTTCCATCCTGGGGGGAAATGGTCTGACCATCTATTCTATCTGTGCCTCAGAATTGTATATACTTCTGCCAGGTCTCCCCTCGAGAAAACAATCCAAGGTTGTCCAACCTCTCCTTGTAACTAATACCTCTTAACACTGGCAGCATTCTGGTAACGTGATATTCTAAATTGGATGAAGTTTGGCTATCTGTCAAAAGTAACAGGATTTTTTCCCCACTATTGCATTGTCTTTAGTCAACTTAGTTTCCTCCCAAGTCCCATCGGAATTTTGCCTTGCTTTCAGTAATGCAAAACAAATTTGCTCCTCGTTTTCTGCCCCACCTTTCTTTGTGTTTTCATCTTTTCACGAAACAGAACTTTATCTGGAATGCGAATGAACGAGTGCTATCAGACACGCACTATGACACTCGAGCTACTCCATGTATGAACAGCAAAGGAATGTCAGGAAATGCTTCCATTGTCTAGGAGGGATAGTGGTAGGTTGAGAAAAATCAATGAGACTTTATCGTCACATTTACCTCGGTACTGTGAAATGCTTTGTTTTTGCATCCAGTCTGGTAAAATCCTACAGCAGACCCCATCTAGGCACTACTCAAGTGTCGCCATGTGCCTGGCGGCTGACAAACCTACAAAAGTTCACCAAACATTCCTATCTACTGCCTGCCGCTGTACGTGGCAGCGGGTCCCCCCTTCGTTCCCAACGACCGCCTCACTCTTTGAAAAAGCAGGTCCCATCGACGCTGGGTGCTGAGTTAGGTGTCACAAGGTCGTAAGTGATGGGAGCACTATGGTCCATTCAATCATGGCTGATCTCTCTCTCCCTCCTAACCCCATTCTCCTGCCGTCTCCCCATAGCCGCTGACTGTAACCCGTACTAATCAAGAATCTATCTATTTCTGCCTTAAGAATATCCATTGCCTTGGCCTCCACAGCCTTCTGTGGCAAAGAATTCCACAGATTCACCAGAGTCGGTGATGGGCGAGATGGGCCTCCCAGCGGCTCCTCCGTGATGGGTCTATGGCTGGTGATCCTCTGTCTGAGGCGGGCAGGTGTGGGCTAGCCTCCACGCTATGTGGCTCTGTGATTTTATGATTCTAATCATCAGCAAGCTTCCACACTTCCGACCACCTGAGGTAATTCATGAAGCAGTTGATAAAATGTCAGTGTGTAGCACACTGGCTAGAGGTGCTCTCGCAGTCACATTTCAAGATTGGGCAGATTTATCTTTAGCAACCACAGTTATCAATTGACATACACAAAAATTGCTGGAGTAACTCAGCGGGACAGGCAGATTCCCTTATTAAAAAATTATTATTAAAGCAATGAAGCCATTAGCGTCAGAGTGGTGCTGGTTTCTGACGGGCACGGTGACGGACGCACCACACATCTCTGTCCTCCGCGCAGCTGGCAAGCTCCTCTTTTGTCTCTACAAATGGGTCTTCCATCAATGTCTTCAGCATCGTCTTGATTGGCCGTCCCGGGGTCATGTCTTCCACGGGTGGGTTCCCACAGCACAACCCTGTTTGCTGGCATTTGTGGTTGGCGGTGGCAGTGACCAGCGAGCCTCATCCTTCTCCACCTGATCTTCTCGGTCAGAGGGTGGATGTTGGGGGTGTGGTCTCCCCCCCCCCCCCCCCCCCCCCCCCCCCCCAACTGACATTTTGAACTTTCCTGAGCATTGGGGTGTAGGTACCATCGAGGGACTTGGACAGTGCTTGAGTGAGAGTCCATGCCTTACACCCGTACAATAATATGGTCTCTACAGTTGCAAGGCAGCTTTTCTGGAGAGAAGGAAATAGTGACGTTTTTAGGTCAAGACCCTTCTTCAGCGTTTACACCCTCATTGGTGTAAACCAGCATCTGCAGTTCCTTCCGACACAGTTAGCATCCAACTTTTTGTGCCAGGTATTAATCTACAAATAACAAAATCACCATGCCGAATAATGCGAACAATGATCTTTGTGTCTATCTTCAGTTTAAACCAGCATCTGCAGTTCCTTCCTCCACATTTTTTAATTTTATTGAAAGTTTATGGGGTATGAGATTAGGTTGGGAGTGGGAGGGGTGTTCAGGGGTATAAAACATTAGAAATGTGCAATTTTTGGGGCTGAGTGTAAACTTTGTTATTCGTTAGAATGTATTAGGTAAAATCTTGAGGGGCACCGCAGTGAGGAGCTGATGTAAATGTTTTGTTAGTCCAGGTACTTTCCCCTGCAGGAGATGCAACACCTGTCCCTATACCTCCTCCCATGACACTGTCCAAGGACCCAGGCAGTACTTTCAGGTGAGGCAGAGGTTCACGTGTGCCGCCTCTAACCTCATCTACAGTATCCGCTGTTCCGGGTGTGAACCAAAGATCTTAGAGCTGCTCTATGATCTTTGGTGTGACCTACATATCGGGTTGCTAAACATTAACTCCTCCTCCTCCCATTCCCTTACTGATCTTTCTGTCCTGGGCCTCCTCCATTGTCAGAGTGAGGCCAAATGCAAATTGGAGGAATAGCACTTATATTTTGCTTGGGCAACTTCCATCTCAGCAGTATGAGTATTGATTTCTCTAACCCTTGCATTCCCCTCTCTCTCTCTCTCTCTCACTCTCTCTCTGTCCCTCTCCCACCCTAGTTCTCCGAATGTCCTCCTGAATAATTTTACTGTTTGTATACCTCGTCACCTTCCGCATAGCCAACAATGAGTCATTCTACATTTCCTTGATCGTCTGCTTTGACCTGTCCTTTTCACACCGTACTTGCTCTTTGAACTCTTCCATATCTCCAGTTTCTCTCTCCCCTGACTCTGTCTGATGAAGGGCCTCAGCCCGAAACGTTACCCATTCCTTCTCTCCAGAGATGCTGCTTGTGTTATTCTTGCTGTGAGTCCTGCTGAGTTTCTCCAGCATTTTGTGTCTGTCTTCGATTCTTATTTTATTATTTGGACTATGTGGTGTAAATTGAATTTCCTGTCACGGACTAGCACAGTAATCCAATCAATTTCCTTGATGAAGTCATCAGTTTACTTTGTTTTATTGGGGGTGAGATAAAAATAAAAGGATGTTAGCTTTTATTCATTGCACTTTCCAAAGCTGTTTTTCTTTCTCCTCTCCACAATGAACTGCTTTACCGGTAAAGATATTAATATTGCAGTTTGTGTTCATTACGTTTCAGTGTGTCATTTTCAAATTCAGAACCTTCTGAATTTTTTAGTCGGCAGGGCAGTACTCTGCATGTCGCCAACTTGGACAATCTAACATTTTTATCAAGCCAATTAAACAAGCCAATTAACCTACAAACCTGTTCGTCTTTGGAGTGTGGGAGGAAACCAAAGATCTCGGAGAAAGCCCACGCAGATCACGGGGGGATCGTACAAACTCCATACAGACAGCACCCATAGTCAGGATCGAACCCGGGTCTCTGGCGCTGCATTTTGCTGTAAGGCAGCAACTGTACCGCTGTGCCACCGTGACTGCAAAGCGCAGCTGCTAAAAGTCTGAGTGTGTGGAGTGTTCTGCGATGATATCCTGAGGCTTCCACCTTCAGTGCATTTTGGGCCTGCAAGTGTGGAAGTATACTCTACGGCTGACGACTGTCAGTTCATGTGCAGGAAGGAACTGCAGATGCTGGTGTACATTTCTGGATCTTCAGAAATGCCGCCTGACCCGCTGAGTTGCTCCAGTATTTTGTGTGTCACTTCATGTTGGAATGAGATTCATAGGCTGAATGCTCAAGATTTTCCCAGATTCATACCTCTCAAATCAGCACTGACTCTACATTATTTTGCATTATAAATAATGATAAATAAATATGATAAATAACTGTTATTAATATCTTCTGTAACCAGTGGTGCTAACCTGTTTTGTAGGGAGGGGTGGTGTTTGTGGCATTGAGATGTTTTTGGGTTGATGGATTTAAGTCGCCTCTTGGTCAGATGATCATTCATTTGTGTGTTTTAGTTGTCAACTAGGGAATATCAACGATGGTATTGTGGAGAGGATAGGTGATGAATCGCGACGTTTGTCCCAGGATCTTGTCTACTTTGTTCACATATATATGTGACCTTTACGTCTTTGGAGTGCGGGGGAAAAGCGAAGATCTTGGAGAAAACCCACGCAGGCCACGGGGAGGGCGTACAAGCTCCCTGCAGACAAGCACCCGTAGTCAGGATCGAACCCGGCTCTCAGGTGCTGTGAGGCAGCAACTGTACCGCTTCACCCCTGGATCCCAGCTTTTTGTTTTCTCTGCATTAAACTGGTAATGTGCCATGCTGGAACTGAAGAAGGGTCTAGACCTGAAACGTCACCTATTCCTTCGCTCCATAGATGCTGCCTCACCCGCTGAGTTTCCCCAGCATTTTTGTCTACCCTTATTAATCTGGTGTCATCTGCCTTAGATGTACGATTCCAACTTTTTCTGTCATCCTTTAGTCGAGGAGTACACTGCTGTGATGAGCAAGATAACTGATGAATTCTAGATTATTCTATTTCTTTCCAGAACTAATGAGTAAAAAAGAGGATAGACACAAAATGTTGGAGTAACTCAGCAGGCCAGGCAGCATCTCTGGAGAAAAGGAATAGGTGATGTTCTTCAGACCATAATGAAATATAATTTTAAATTACTGGAGCTTAACAAAGGGCCTGGTTCCACGTTGTGTTCCTAAACTAAACAAAGACCCCTGAGAACTTTACAGCATGCAGCTCCAAATAGAAAAGGAGCATTTAAGATGATCTTCAGAACTTCAGATTATGCATTGGGAGCCTTGTGTGAGTGTCAGAAAGTGGACACCACCTCACCTACCACCTGCCTTGTGCTCCATATGAGGAATGGTCTGTCATCCCCGGTTTGTCTCTTTAGCCACCTCAGAACCCTAAAGTGGCCATCATCGATCCTAAAGGACTGCTTCAGAAGAAGACAAAGATGATTTTCCTACAGAGTTATTATAACAAAGTTGGAGGATTAAGCCACCTGTAACCTCAAGTCTGTTGCATCATCCAACTAGATCCTGGCAGTTTGTCTCTTTGATTTACTGATATGATATCAGCCATGATCATATTGATCGAAGGGCCACATGGCCTACTCCTGCACCTACTTTCTATGTTTCTATATACTGGTACTGTTGATTAATCCAAACTCTGACTTAATGACGGCACGATGGCGTAGCAGTAGAGTTATTGCCGTAGAGCGCCACAGACTCTGGTTTGATTCTGACTACGGGTGCTTGTCTGTACAGAGTTTATATGTTCTTCCAGTGATCTGTGTGGGTTTTCTCCAAAGACGTACAGGTTTGTAGGTTAATTGGCTTGGTATAAATGTAAATTGTCCCTAGTATGTGTTCGTGTATAGGAATCGCTGGTCGGTGCGTACTTGGTGAGCCGCCGGGCCTGTTTCCGTGCTGTATCTCGAAACTAAAATGAATCCAAGTTTTCTAACCCCCCCCCCCCCAACCTTTATAGGGGTGAGTGCACCAGCTGACTGGGCACTGTAATGGCACTGGGCACTGGGTTCATTGTAATTCCAAAATTAATTGGATGTATAATTAAAAGGAATAGATTTACAGGTCAGTGGGAAAATAAGATATGACAGTGGGAAAATAAGATATGACTAATTTAAATAGCTTTTTATTTCAAAACCACAGCAGCTAAATGGTGTTTTGCAATTCTGTTTGATTGTCTGGACTTCCAGCTGACATTTAATAAGCAATGACTAGTTGTACTCGTCTACCTCATCAGTGAGTACATTAATTATGCTTTATCGTACTGTTCACAAATCTGTGCTGACTCATTAATTGGTTAAAACTTATTCCAAGGCTCGATTATTCGCTCCTTGATCTGTTCCTTGGCTTGCCTTAAATTCATCCCAATCTTTCAGGAGATGATGGAGCCTGTTTTAAATAATTGTTCTTCACTTGTAAAACAATCTGAGCTTCAAGATTCTTGCAAGTGACTCAAATATAGTGTGCAGCGTAGTTTAGTTCAGAGATACAGTGCAGAAAAAGGACGTTAGGTCCACCAAGTTCGTGCTGACCGGCGATTGCCTAACACCTACAACTCCCTACACACACCAGGGATAATTGTACCAAGCTAATGGAATTAAGGGTTATGGGGAGAAGGCAGGCACGGGTCATTCATTGGGGACGAACAGCCTTGATCACAATGAATGGCGGTGCTGGCTCGAAGGGCCGAATGGCCTCCTCCTGCACCTATTTTCTATGTTTCTGACCTACAAACCTGCACGTCTTTGGAGTGTGGGAGGAAACCAGATATCTCGGGGAGAATGTACAAGCTCTGTACACACAAGCACCCGTAATCGGAATCAAGTCGTGTCTCTGGCGTTGTAAGGCAGCAACTCTACCGCTGTGCCACCATATTGCCCTTTGTAGTTGCAGTAAGCGCTGGAATTACTTTGAGCCCTAGTCGTACAGCACTGAAACTGGGGCCCTTTGGCCCAACTCGTCCAAGCCCTCTAAGCTAGCACCATTTGCCCCCATTTAGCCCATAACTCTCTAAACCTTTCCTATCCATGTACCCGTCCAAGTGTCTTTTAAATTATGTTATTGTACCTAGCTCAGCTACCTCCTCTGGCAACCCTTCCCGTATACCCACCCCCCCTCTGAGTTGAAAAGTTGCCCCTCTTGCCTTAAACCTTGCCCTCTTTTCGATTCCGCTAATTTGGGTAAAAGACTTGATTACTCTATATATTCCCCTCATTTCTATGATCACCTCTCAACCTCCTGCACTTCAAGGAATAAAGTAGGTATGTTATAAAACTTACCTTGAGCAGCGCTGCAGTTCTACCACTCCCCGTGTGTGCGACTTTGGCGCCTTTCAGAGGGGGGCGGGTTTAAAGTGCCGTTTTTCACTAGACAGGGCAAATCGATCCATCTCAGGGGATTTCATTGCTAAAGAGAAATCGCTCCGACATTTGTTTTATGAAGGTATTTTTACGCTAGATCATTTATTATCTTCTAAAGCCGTGAGCGCCGACAACAGGAAGGATTTTACGTAGGGGATAAAATAAAGTACAGTTTTTACATAAAAACGTGGTTCCTGGGAAGCATTTAATCACATTTTCATGTTGCGAAAAGCGGACAAAAAAAATATAGGTACTGGCAGTGTTTCTCCTGCCGACTGTGGGTTAAATTCACCGCAAACCGCAACGTTCCAATCCACTGCGTTCCACTAAAACCCACTCGCAAGTTGATTTAAATGGCCATTAATTTACGGGAATTAAACACTAAATTCCTTCCATTTGACCTATAAATTCATGAAAATGAGATTTAAAAATCATGTTATATTGTGAGTTATTGTGTGAATGTTATTTGGACACAGGCAATTAAAAAATGTTTATCTTTTAAGAAATGGATAGATGTTTAGATCTAGTAATTGAACTGAATTGAATTACCTTTAATTTTGTAATTAGCTACAATTAGGTAACTAACTAATTATATGCTTTAGTTTCAGGTCATCCAAGTAAGATTGTTTAATATTTTTTCAGAATGCCTCAATCTATAATAACTGAAAATGTCATTGAGTTCTCTTAATTTTTAAGAATGTTATGGGCTTTTGACTGTTCTAGATCACAGCTTTTGTGTTAAGTCAATGGAAAAGCAATGGGGAACAAGATGCTAATTTCCTAGTATGAAAATGGCCGTAACTTTTTTTAATACTGAAGATATGAAAATGAATTAGGTGTCAAATTAAACTTCTTTTTATGCTTTATCTGATGGGATAAATTGCAGACTTGATTTTTAAAATCTCAAAATTTTGTAACATTGCTAAATAAAGTCCTAACTAACCTGCCCAAACTCTCCTGATAGCTCAAGCCCTGGAAACATTCTCTGATATCTTCTCTGCCCTCTTTCCAGCCTATCTCTCTATAAAGAGCACAAGTATTTGTACAGTGTTACTATGTTTGGCTATAGTGCTGAATTGGTTCTTTGTCTGACTTGTACTCAATCTCTTTTAATCTCTCTACATTGTACACCAGACATTAGAAACTCCTTGCTTTTGTATCTGCAAACATTCTCGAAGTGGAATTCTAGTTACTGACGAGAGATTGTTGTGATAAGGACGTTTTTTGAGTCTGCAGTTGCACAATGGCTTTAAAACAAACATGGATCGAGTTAAAAAATGAAAGAATCCTCCTTTAGTCAAAGCAGCACAGTGCAGCAAATGGTGGAGCCACTGCTTCTCAGCGCCAGAGACCCAGGTTCAATACTGACATTGGCTACAGTCTGTGTGGACTTTACACATTCTCCCTGTGGGTTTCCTCCTGGTGCTCCGGTTTCTACCCACACCCCAAAATGTAGGTTAATTGGGCCCTTAGTGTGTAGAGAGTGGATGTGAAAGGGTGGTTGATGGTTGGCATGGACTCGCTGGGCCAAAAGCATGTTTCCCTGCTCTATGTCTAAACTAAACCAGTGCACCAATTCCCTGAAGGGTCCTGACTCAACGTTGTCTGGCAATTCCTGACCCAAATGTTGCCTGACCTGGGTTCCTCTAGCACTTTGTGTAGGAAGGAATTTCAGATGTGTTAAAGAAGGAACTGCAGATGCTGGAGAATCGAGGGTTACACAAAAAGCTGGAGAAACTCAGCGGGTGCAGCAGCATCTAAGGAGCAAAGGAGATAGGCGACGTTTCGGGTCGAGACCGTTCTTCAGAACCCAAGGAATTGCAGATGTTGGTTTACACCGAAGACAGACACAAAATGCTGGAGTAACTGAGTCTGAAGAAGATGGTCGATGAGGTATTAGGCACTTTGGCCTTCATCAGTCAGAGTATTGAGTATAGAAGTTGGGAGGTCATGTTGCAGTTGTATAAGATGTTGGTGAGACCGCATCTTGAATATTGTGTTCAGTTCTGGGCACCATGTTATAGGAATTATATTGTCAAGCTTGAAAGGGTTCAGAAAAGATTTACGAGGATGTCGCCAGTACTAGAGGGTGTGAGCTATAGGGGGAGGTTGAGTAGGCTGGGTCTCTATTCTGTGGAGCGCAGGAGGATGAGGGGTGATCTTATAGAGGTGTACAAAATCAGGAGAGGAATAGGTCGGCCAGATGCAGTCTTTTGCCCAGAGTAGGTGAACAAAGGACCATAGGACATAGGTTCAAGGTGAATGGGAAAAGATTTAAAAGGAATCCGTGGGCTAACTTTTTCATACAAAGGGTGGTGGGTGTATGGAACAAGCTGCTAGAGGTAGTTGAGGTAGAGACTATCCCATCGTTTAAGAAACCGTTAGACAGGTACATGGATAGGACCGGTTTGGAGGGATATGGCCAAAGACAGCCAAGTGGGACTCGTGTAGCAGGGACATTGTTGGCTGGTGTGGGCAAGTTGGGCCGAAGGGCCTGTTTCTACACTATGACTATGGATCTCGACCCGAAACGTCACCCATTCCTTCTCTCCAGAGATGCTGCCTGTCCTGCTGAGTTACTCCAGTATTTTGTGTCTATCCTCTTGCACTTTGTGTAGAAAAGAACTGCAGATGCCAGTTTAAATTCATGCCAGACTCAAAATGTTGCAGTAACTCAGCGGGATAGGCAGCTTTTTTACTTTTGTTTTAAAAGGACATTTTTGGAAAAATGTGTTTTATTGTGTTTTTGTAGTCAACTTGTATTGTCAACCTCATCCCATTTTTTTTTTCGTGGTAGCCCAAATATTTTTGTCAAATAGAAAATAAATTGTCTTGGCGACATATTAAAATGTCTTGGTGTATTATATTTTTTCCCATTACTTCGCCAAGACTTATTGCTGATGTTGACTGATCTTCGTCAGAGGAGGAGAATAGTTAATAACTATTTGGGATAAAAAAGCTTTGACCCGCTGATTTATTAATAGCACTTTTTTTAGCTTTCAGATTTTCAGCAATTGTGTTTTCTATCCCTCAATTCCAGCATTGTTTTCTTTCGCTGTCTCTTGAGACTCGTCTCCCTGGCATTATTACAGTATTGTCACGTAATCAGATGGTGAAAAATATTGTTTGCATGCAGTTCAAGGGAAACATACCATGCATAAGCACATCAAGAAAGAGAGGGTGCAGATTGCAGCATCACAGTACGAAAGGTAAAAAACGTAAGCTGCACAACAAGGTAGCCTGGGAGATTAGCACGTGAGAGGTCCATTCAAGAGTCTGGTAATGGCGGAGAAGAAACTTTAGACTTTGGAGATACTGTGTGAAAATGGGCGTTTCGGCCCACCGGGTCAGTGCTGACCAGCAATCACCCCGTACCCCTTAAAGATTGTTAAGGGTTTGGACACGCTAGAGGCGGGAAACATGTTCCGGATGTTCGGGGAGTCCAGAACCAGGGGCCACAGTTTAAGAATAAGGAGCAAGCCATTTAGAACGGAGACGAGGAAACACTTTTTCTCACAGAGAGTGGTGAATCTGTGGAATTCTCTGCCTCAGAGGGCGGCGGAGGCCGATTCTCTGGATGCTTTCAAGAGAGAGCTCGATAGGGCTCGTAAAGATAGCGGAGTCAGGGGATATGGGGAGAAAGCAGGAACGGGGTACTGATTGGGGATGATCAGCCATGATCACATTGAATGGCGGTGCTGGCTCGAAGGGCCGAATGGCCTACTCCTGCACCTATTGTCTATTGTCATAAACACATCATATGTTGATTATTTTATTATTGTCTTTTACCTACCAATGTCACTTTTATCTTTTTTTAAATCTTATTTTTATCCTTGTAATATTATTGCTGAGGTAACCCGTTGTCTTGTCAAACACATTTCATTGTATCGTTGACCCTCTGTTAACCAATACATATGACAAATAAAACTGAACTGAACGAGGGGGCAACTGTTTCACACAAAGGCAGGAACGGGGTACTGATTGGGGATGACCAGCCATGATCATTTTGAATGGCGGTGCTGGCTCGAAGGGCCGAAGGGCCTACACCTGCACCTATTGTCTATTGTACACTAGCACTATCCTACAAACTAGGGACAAAGCCAATTAACCTAGTAATGTGTACGGCGTGGGAGGAAACCAGACGTCATATGGAGACCGTACAAAGTCTTGTACAATGGCACCCGTAGTCGGGATCAAGCCCAGGTCTCTGGCACCGTGAGGCAGCAGCTCTCCCGCTGTGTCACTGTGCCACCCATTGTGTCGCAGTTCCTGCTTCTAAATCTGGTCATGTGTTTTCTAGCTTTTGTAGCTTCTGCCCATTGGGAGAAATGAGAATGAACAGGTTGTCGGTCGTGCTTGACTATGTTGGCCGACTTCCCAAGGCAGCTTGAAGTGTGGATGGAGTCATTTGGAGGGTGGAGGTGGTGTGGTTAGTTTGCATACTTGGATCTTCTCCAGAAAGATCAGCCATGGTTAATAAAGCCTTCCCCACTGGCATCCTCACCATTTTTATCGTTCAGTCTTTCTTGATCTCAAAAGTTGTTCATACCAGTTTGGCAAAAGAATAAATCGGGGAAGGTGGTGCATCCATGGATAACAAGGGAAATCAGGGATAGTATAAAAACAAAAGATGAGGCATACAAATTTGCCAGAAAAAGCAGCCTACCGGAGGACTGGGAGAAATTCAGAATCCAGCAGAGGAGGACAAAGGGCTTAATTAGGAAAGGGAAAATAGATTATGAAAGGAAACTGGCAGGGAACATAAAAACTGACTGCAAAAGTTTTTATAGATATGTAAAGAGAAAGAGACTAGTTAAAACAAATGTTGGTCCCTTGCAGTCAGAAACAGGTGAATTGATCATGGGGAACAAGGACATGGCAGACCAATTGAATAACTACTTTGGTTCTGTCTTCACTAAGGAAGACATAAATAATCTGCCGGAAATAGCAGTGGAACGGGGGTCAAATAAGATGGAGGAACTGAGTGAAATCCAGGTTAGCCGGGAGGTGGTGTTGGGTAAATTGAACGGATTGAAGGCCGATAAATCCCCAGGGCCAGATAGTCTGCATCCCAGAGTACTCAAGGAGGTAGCCACAGAAATAGTGGATGCATTAGTGATAATTTTTCAAAATTCCTTAGATTCTGGAGTAGTTCCTGAGGATTGGAGGGTAGCTAATGTAACCCCACTTTTTAAAAAAGGAGGGAGAGAGAAAGCGGGGAATTACAGACCAGTTAGTCTAACATCGGTAGTGGGGAAACTGCTAGAGTCAGTTATTAAAGATGGGATAGCAGCACATTTGGAAAGTGGTGAAATCATTGGACAAAGTCAGCATGGATTTACGAAAGGTAAATCATGTCTGACAAATCTGATAGAATTTTTCGAGGATGTAACTAGTAGAGTGGATAAGGGAGAACCAGTGGATGTGTTATATCTAGACTTTCAGAAGGCTTTCGACAAGGTCCCGCATAAGAGATTAGCATACAAACTTAAAGCACACGGTATTGGGGGTTCAGTATTGATGTGGATAGAGAACTGGCTAGCAGACAGGAGGCAAAGGGTAGGAGTAAACGGGTCCTTTTCAGAATGGCAGGCAGTGACTAGTGGGGTGCCGCAAGGCTCAGTGCTGGGACCCCAGCTATTTACAATATATATTAATGATTTGGACGAGGGAATTCAATGCAACATCTCCAAATTTGCAGATGATACCAAGCTGGGGGGTATAGTTAGGTGTGAGGAGGATGCTTGGAGGCTGCAGGGTGATTTGGATAGGCTGAGTGAATGGGCAGATACATGGCAGATGCAGTACAATGTGGATAAATGTGAGGTTATCCACTTTGGTGGCAAAAACATGAGGGTAGACTATTATCTGAATGGTGGCAGATTAGGTAAGGGGGAGATGCAACGAGACCTGGGTGTCATGGTACACCAGTCATTGAAAGTAGGCATGCAGGTGCAGCAGGCAGTGAAGAAAGCAAATGGTATGTTAGCATTCATAGCGAAAGGATTTGAGTATAGGAGCAGGGAGGTTCTACTGCAGTTGTACAGGGTTTTGGTGAGGCCACACCTGGAGTACTGCGTACAGTTTTGGTCTCCAAATCTGAGGAAAGACATCCTTGCCATAGAGGGGGTACAGAGAAGATTCACCAGACTGATTCCTGGGATGTCAGGACTTTCATATGAGGAAAGATTGGATAGACTCGGTTTGTACTCGATGGAATTTAGAAGATTGAGGGGGGATCTTATAGAAACCTACAAAATTCTTAAGGGGTTGGACAAGCTAGATGCTGGAAGATTGTTCCCGATGTTGGGGGAGTCCAGAACAAGGGGTCACAGTCTAAGGATAAGGGGGAATTCCTTTAGGACCGAAATGAGGAAAACATTCTTTACACAGAGAGTGGTGAGTCTCTGGAATTCTCTGCCACAGAAGGTAGTTGAGGCCAGTTCATTGGCTATATTTAAGAGGGCGTTAGATGTGGCACTTGTGGCTAAAGGGATCAGGGGGTATGGAGAGAAGGCAGGTACGGGATACTGAGTTGGATGATCAGCCATGATCACATTGAATGGCGGTGCAGGCTCGAAGGGCCGAATGGCCTACTCCTGCACCTATTGTCTATGTTTCTATGTTTCTATCTCCACCCTATCCCCTTCTCTGTAACTTCAAACATGGTTCATTTGTAACTAATCCTTCATCTGAAGGCAGCACGATGACATAGCTAGCGGTAGAGCTACTGCCTTACAGCATCAGACACCCCGGTTTGATCCTGAGTACGGGTGCTGTCTGTGTGGAGTTTGTACGTTCTCCCTGTGACCTGCGTGGGTTTTCTCAGAAATATTCTGTTTCCACCCACACTCCAAAGACGTACAGGTTTATAGTTTAATCGGCTTGGTACAAATGTAAATTGTCCCTAGTGTGTGTGGGATTGTGTTGGTGTACGGGGATTGCTGGCCGGTGCTGACCTGTTCTGTTTCCGCGCTGTATCACAAAACTAATCAGATGGAAGATTATGAACTAGAAACATTTGACTCCGTCCCATCTCTCTGCAAATGATACCCGACCTCGATGTTTTTAACCTTTTTTTTTGCAATTCCATCATTTTGTCTTGTGCTTTCCAATTTTGATCTGCCATGGCTTTTTTCAAACACACAACGTTTTTTGAATGGGGAGATGTGGGCAAATTGGGCCGAACTGCCTGTTTCCACATTATATCACTCTATGACTCGGAGAGAGACGGCCGGTCGTGGGGTGCTAGGAATAGAAGCAACGGCCCATTGCAGCTGAGACTATAAAATGGTGCCTCTTTCGTATAGACTATGCTGTTCTGTACATTCTATACTGACTGGGAGATGGTGATAGTCTTGCTGATCACTCTACGTTAATTGGTATGATGGTAATAGTCTTGCTGAGCTGTATACATGGAGTTTTTCACTGTGCCTTGGCTTCAAAGGACATTTATTGTCACATTTACCAATTAAGGTGCAGTGATAGGCGAATTTCCATATAAGGTTGATAAACTGGATGTTACAATCTGTATGATTTCACTACAATTGACATTCTTGGGTATGACCACCAGGTGAGTTTTGCTACCAATCAGATACATCTTCAGTTGTGTACCTCAACGTCACTGGGTGTTTCGGCCTTTTATCACAAGACACCCTCAGTCAAGGCAGGCCCACTGCAGGGTGATCAGACCTGGGTGTGTGTCTTATTGTTAGCCTCTAGATGGTCACGTGGCAGCCCAGACAGCATCTTTCCTCTTCAGCTACAGCCATTGACTGCTCCGTTCTTTTATTGCCCTCCTTTGTGCCTGCCCTTTGACTCCTACTTCCATCAGGAGCCTTGCGGTGGAACTGGCTACAATGCCCCTGCACCCAACCTCCACTGGACACACCCTTACCCTCCAACCTCTCTCCTCTGCCTCTGCTGCAAAGTTTGAATATCGAAGCTTTTTCCTTTCATAAGCCTCGTCCACAGCTTTCTCCCATGGGACCGTCAGCTCAATGATGAAAACACGCCGACATGAGTTGGTAACTGCGATTTCAACTGGGAACAAAAGACTCTGGCCGAGGTCAACATGCATTTCCCAGTCCCTGTCTGCGTTCAGTGGGCATGAGTAGGGAGGCGAGGGATTAGTCCTACGTTTCTCTCCCTCCCGGATGAAGGATGGTATTTGCGGGAATGTTATCTGGGCATTGATAGGCATGGGGTTGGTGGTAACTCTCTTGCACTCTAGTTCAGCTGCCAAATGCCTCAGCACCTGGTTGTGTTGCCAGGTGTATCTGCCTTGTGTTAGGCTGGCAGATAAATAAAATATAAATAAAACATTGAACCATTGAGGATGTTTAAGGGCCTGTCCCACTTTCACAACCTTTTTTTACTTGTGGACATTTTTCATCATGCCCCGACCTACTTGATGCTACAAGTACCTACGACTAGCATCACGGCCTGCTACGGCCTACCTACCTCGTGCCGACCATGCTGTGAGTATGTCAAGGGCAAACTCGACAGAGGCCTTGAATTAGGTCGTGAAAGTGGGACAGGCCCTTAAAGAAGGAGCTGCAGATGCTGGAAAATCGAAGGTAGGCAAAAATGCTGGAGAAACTCAGCGGGTGAGGCAGCATCTATGGAGCGAAGGAAATAGGCAACGTTTCGACCCGAAACGTTGCCTATTTCCTTCGCTCCATAGATGCTGCCTCACCCGCTGAGTTTCTCCAGTATTTTTGTCTACGAACCATTGAGGATTCCTTGTTTCTACTTTACAAAAACGTGAATCTCTTTGGAGGAGGAGGAAGGATATTTATGGAATAAATAAAATGCCTTGAATCTTTGCAGAATTTTAGATGTGTTCGGAACTAAAACGTTTTCATGTCTTTCTTTCATACAGGATCCTGCAGGTATTTTTGAACTCGTGGAAGTTGTTGGAAATGGCACATATGGACAAGTGTATAAGGTAATGCAAAAGTGGCCTTTGTTTTTATAATGGGAATTTTTTGTTTTATATTATATTTATTATATTAATATATTATGAAAAGACTAAGCTGTTATTCACTGGAGTTTAGAAGGATGAGGGGGGAACTTATAAAAACATATAACATTATAAGAGGACTGGACAAGCTAGATGCAGGAAAAATGTTCCCAGTGTTGGGCGAGTCCAGAACCAGGGGCCACAGTCTTAGAATAGAGGGGAGGTCATTTAAGACTAAGGTGAGAAAAAACTTTTTCACCCAGAGAGTTGTGAATTTGTGGAATTCCCTGCCACAGAGGGCAGTGGAGGCCAAGTCACTGGATGGATTTAAGAGAGTGTCGGATAGTGCTCTGGGGGCTAGTCGAGTCAAGGGGTATGGGGAGAATGCAGGCACGGGTTATTGATGGGGGACGATCAGCCATGATCACAATGAAGAGCGGTGCTGGCTCGAAGGGCCGTATGGCCTCCTCCTATTTTCTATGTTTCTATGAATAATTATGCCAATATTCTGAAATGTTAATTGAAAGTTGGGATACTGAACAGCCTTGTAATCAAACCTTAGAATCACTGGAGTGAGTAAAAGCATTTCTCTGCACTTTATTGTGTATTTGACGAATAAATCTGACTATTGACAATACGGTATTTTGGGGTTTCTCTGGGATAAGGCATGGGGTCTGAATGATTTTGGCATGTTAAAATCTCAGTTTGTAGAAGTGATCTATGAGGGTCCAACCGCAGGAAATGCTACACTTGTCGCTTTACGTCCCCAATTGGCTCCATCCAAGGACCCAATCAGTCTTTCCAGGTGCGGCAGAGGTTCACCTGCACCTCCTCCAACCTCATCTATTGCATCCGCTGTTCCAGGTGTCAACTTCTCTCCATCGGTGAGACCAAGCGCAGGTTTGGCGATCGCTTCGCCCTACACCTCCGCTCAGTCCGTACTAACCAACCTGATCTCCCGGTTGCTCAGCACTTCAACTCCCCCTCCCATTCCCAATCTGTCCTGGGCCTCCTCCATTCCCAGAGTGAGGCCCAGCGCAAATAGGAGGAACAGCACCTCATATTTCGCTCGGGTAGTTTATACCCCAGCGGTATGAACATTGACTTCTCTAATTTTAGATAGTCCTTGCTTTCTCCCTCCTTCCCCTCCCCCTCCCAGCTCTCCCACAAAGCCTACAGTCTCCGCCTCTTCCTTTCATTCCGCCCCCCCCACCCACACTGACATAAGTCCGAAGAAGGGTCTTAACCCGAAACGTCGCCAATTCCTTCTCTCCATAGACGCTGCCTCGCCCGCTGAGTTTCTCCAGCATTTTTTGTCTACCTTCGATTTTTCCAGCATCTGCAGGTCTTTCTTAAATGTGCGGAATGTGAGGTAATAGAACGATATTTGACTTTACCAGTGCGAGGATATGTAGGATTTGTTTGTTGCTGACGATTTGAGAGTGTCAGGCAACTTGCTAATCCCAGCATCCAACTTCCTGTGGGCATTGTATACTGTCAGTATTATATTTACATGGTCGCTTGATGGGGCGATGCCCCAATGAGTTGGTAACTGGGAAATGTCATCCTCCGTATTTGAATTAAAAAGAAAGTAAGGGCTATGACTAAAAGCACCTAACTGAACAGAGCCAAGGGATGTAATGTGCAGGAAGGAGCTACAGATGTTGGTTTGCACCGAATATCGACAGATTGCTGACGTAACTCAGCAGGTCAGGCGGCATCTCTGGAGAAAAGGGACTAGGTGACATTTCGGGTCGAGACTGAGTCGGGAGAAGGAAACTATAGGTATGCAAAGGTTCAAACCGTGTAAGAAAGAGCTGCCTTCTTTCTTACATGCCTTCCTTCTCTCCTGAGATGCTGCCTCACCCGCTGAGTTACTCCAGCATTTTGTGTCGACCAAAGGTTCATGCCTCTGCGTAGGAAGGAACTGCAGATGCGGGTTTACACCAAAGATACAACATGCTGGAGTAACTCAGAGGAACAGGCAGCATCGCTGGATAGAAAGAATGGGGGGCCTTTCGGGTTAGACCGTTCTTCAGACTGAGAACCCGGGGAGAGGGAAACCCAGCCAAGTGTAAGGTGTGAAAACGAGACATCAAAGGGGATAAGGATGAAGGAAAATATAGAATAGATCATTGTTAGCTAGGAGAAGGTGACATCGAAGCTACAGATAACATTTAATCTAGACTGGCTGGAGAACTAGGAAGGGAGAGGATAGACACAAAAAGCTGGAGTAACTCAGAGGGACAGGCAGCATCTCTGGAGAGAAGGAATGGGTGACGTTTCAGCACGAAACCCTTCAGATGGAGAGAGAGTGGGAAAGCAAAGGTTACTTGGAGTTAGAGAAGTCAATATTCACACCGCTGGGGTGTAAGCTCCCCAAGCGAAATATGAGGTGCTCTAGCTCTCCCTCTTTCCCTCTCCCCTGACTACTCTGGAAAGTCTCTCCCTCTGATCTCCTTTATATGACCTCCCTCTGGTGCTGTAAGGCAGCAACTCTTAACAGCCGAATGCGCTGAGCGCTTGTACCACTGAGTCAGTCCATGCTCCAGTTGTTACGAGCAGTGCCACAATGGTAACAGCTGAATGTTTCAATGAAGATGTGGTTGTGTTATTGCTGATTCAAAGGACCCACACCACCCTGGCCACACACTCATCTCCCTGCTACCTTCGGGTAGAAGGTACAGGAGCCTGAAGACTGCAACAACCCGGTTTAGGAATAGCTACTTCCCCACAGCCATCGGGCTATTAAACCTGGCTCGGAACTCTGAACATTAATATCCCTCCATCTGTTATTTGCACTTTATTAATTTATTAATTCATGGGTGTATTTATGTATAGAATTGTAGTCAATGCCTTCTATGTTCTGTTGTGCTATGCAAAGAAAGATTTTCATTGTCCTGTCAGGGACACATGACAATAAACTCTTTTGACTCTTTGAAAGGCTGATTCATAGTTGTTACTTTGACTTTCAATATTATGAGATGCACCATTTTGCTTGGTCATGGATTGAGGAATAGATCGGGTAGATGCAGAGGCTCTTGCCCAGTGTAGAGGAATCGAGGACCAGAGGACATAGGTTCAAGGTGAAGGGGAAAATATTTAATAGGAATCTGAGGGGTAACTCTTTCACACAAAGGATGGTGGGTGTATGGAACAAGCTGCCAGAGGAGGTAGTTGAGGCTGGGACTATTCCAATGTTTAAGAAACGATTGGACAGGTACATGGAATAGGACAGGTTTGGAGGGATATCAGCCAGACGCAGGCAGGTGGGACTAGTGTAGCTAGGGATTGTTTGCCGGTGTGGGCAAATTGGGCAGAAGGGCCTGTTTCCACACTGTATCACGCTGACTCACTGACTGCTGATCATAAAGTGAACTGTTACAGACCTGTTACCAAAGGAGATGTTGGAAAGCAAGTGATTGGAAAGGCTCTGGAGAGGGTTCAGAGGAGGTTTAAAGAATGATCCCAGGAGTGAGTAGGTTAACCGATGATGAGCGTTTGTTCTCGTTGAAACATATGGAATAGCGACAGGCTTTGATGGAGAGGATGTTTCCACTAATGGGAGAGTCTAGGACCGGAGGGCTCAGCCTCAGAATTAAAGGGCATTCTTTTAGGAAGGAGATGAGGAGAAATTTCTTTAGTCAGAGGGTGGTGAATCTGTGGAATTCTTTGCTACAGACGGCTGTGGAGGCCACAAGTCAGTGGATATTTGTAAGGCAGAGATAGATAGATTCTTGATTAGTGCGGGTGTCAGAGGTTATGGGGAGACGGCAGGAGAATGGGGTTAGGAGGGAGAGATAGAGCAGCCGTGATTGAATGGCGGAGTAAACTTGATGGGCTGAATGGCCTAATTCTACTATCGCTTATGACCTCATGATTGTAATGCAAATGCAGTACATTAGTCATTCCTTTCAGTTCAAAGCATCCTTCTTAATTTAAAAAAAATGTTGGTGACTGATAATGCCTATGATGCTGACTTTCTTGCATTAAGCTATCGTGCCCTGAACTTTACTACTTGCATCGTTACTTTCTACAAGTTGAAACCGCTCCCAGGATCACCTAAGTTGCTCATTTGTGCACCATTTTCCAAACTGACAAAAGATTTGGTCATAGCTCTGAGAACAAAGTAGATGGCTAGGAAATTTAGGTCAGAATGATTTTGGCATGTTAGAATCTCAGTTTGTAGAAGTGATCAATGACGATCCAACTGCAGGAAATGCTACACTTGTCACTTTAGCTTAGTTTAGAGATACAGCTCGGAAACAGGCTCTTCGGCCCACCGAGTCCGCACTGACCAGCCATCCCCGCACACTAACGCGATCCTGCGCACACTCGTGACAATTTACATTTATACCATGCCAATTAACCTACAAACCTGTACGTCTTTGGAGTGTTGGAGGAAATTGAAGATCTCGGAAGCAACCCACGCAATCACGTGTAGAAACTCCGTACAAACTCCGCACAGACAAGCACCCAGAGTCCTGATCGAACCCAGGTCTCTAGTGCTGTAAGGCAGTAGCTCTACCGCTAGCTACGTCATCGTGCCACCTTCAGATGAAGGATTAGTTACAAATGAACCATCTTTTAAGTTACAGAGAAGGGGATAGAGTGAAGATCAAGAAAGACTGAACGATAAAAATGGTGAGGATGCCAGTGGTGAAGGATTTATTAACCACGGCTGATCTTTCTGGAGAAGATCCAAGCATGCAATCTAACCACACCACCTCCACCCTCCAAATGCCTCCATCTACACTTCACGCTGCCTTGGGAAGTCAGCCAACATAATCAAGCATGGCCAACAACCTGTTCTCATTTCCCCCATTGGGCAGAAGCTACGCACAACACCCGGGTCTCAGCAGCTCTACTGCTGCGCCACCGTGCCGCCTATCACTTTAAAGCCATAAAGAAAAAATAGAGCTCGACGTACTGCTAATCACCAGCGCTGCCATGGCCAACCATTCTGTGATGCTGTACATTGAAGAGTTTGTATGCTTGATCAGGTGCTGCTTTTTCCCCTCCTGTGGCATGACTCATGAATACAAATTATCATTCAAGCTGCATGGCTCCATGGCGATCGTTCGTTTAAACCGTGCTGCGCATCATGAATATTTTTCTTAACATTTTCTGCTGCACATCATCTCCTGGTGAAATGAATGAGCGATGAATAACAAGAGGGGAATCATAGGGTGCTTTCAATAAAATCCCCAGATTGACCAGATAATCCCCAGATAAGCGAAGCCATCTCAATTCATCAACTGGAACGTTTCTGCAGATTTCCCCCAGCTTGTCTTCCTGCTCAACTTTTTATGGTGGTAAACACTTGGGTAGGTTAGGCCATTATCACAGACCCCACATGCAAATTGGTGTGTGTGCGCGCCAGCGAGTTCATCCCTCTGAACTTTCTCATTGCAAAAATCTCCCTATTGTAGGACAGGCACGGTGGTGGAGTGTTTGAGTTGCTGCCTTAAGGGCCTGTCCCTCTAGGGCATCATTTACACGACATCATTTATGTGTCACGACGTGCGCACGCGCATACGGTGGGTGGTGACGTAGGCAGTGACCCGCCCGGCGCCCCAGGATTTTGGGACTCACGAAGTCTTCGCACACCCCCCGCGTGGTGCGCGAATGATGCCCAAATGGGACCGGCCCTTTACTGTCCCTGGTTCTCAGGTTCAACAGTCCTCGGGTTCGACCATGACTACGGGTGCTTGGCTGTATGGAGTTTGCACGTTCACTACATGAGCTGCGTGGGCTTTCTCCAGGTGCTCCGGTTTCCTGGAGTAAGATCCAGGAATACAAGTATATAGTTCCTTGAAAGTAGGGTCACTGGTAGATGGGGTAGTCAAGAAGGTGTTTGGCACATTGGACTTCATCAATCAGATTATTGAGGTATACAAGTTGGGATGCTATGTTACAGATGTATAAGACATTGGGGTGAGCCTATATTTGAAGTATCGTAGATAAACGATAGACACAAAGTGCTGGAGTAACTCGGGCTAGGGATCATGTCTGGAGCAAAAGGTTGGGTGACGTTTCAGGTCGTGACCCTTCTATTGTGTTTGGTCACCAATAGGAAAGATAACCTTCCTATAGGAAGGATGTCATTAAGCTGCAGAGAGTAGAGATGATTTATGAGGATGTTCTCAGGACTCGAGGGGCTGAGTTACAGGGAGAGATTGGGCAGGCTAGGACTTTATTCATAGAGTGATAGTGTGGAAACAGGCCCTTCGGCCCAACTCGCCCTCACAAAGGCCAACAATATCGCAGCGACACTAGTCCCACTTGCTTGCGCGTGGTCCGTAACCCTCCAAACCTGTCCTATCCTTGTACCTGTCCAACTGTTTATTAAACGATGGGATAGTCCCAGCTTCAGCTACCTCCTCTGGCCGCTTGTTCCATATTCCTTGGAACGCAGTAGGCTGAAGAGTGATCGCTTGAAGGGCACAAAATCATGACAGGAATCGATAAGGTGAATGCACCGTCTTTTACCCAGAGCAGAGGAATTAAGAACCAGAGGGCATAGGTGTAAGGTGAGAGAGGAAAGATTCAATAGGAAACTGAGGGACTACTTTTTCAGAGAGTGATGGGTATGTGGAACGAGCTGCCAGAGGAGGTAGTTGAATTAGATACTTTTACAATGAAAAGACCTTTGGGCAGGTACATGAATAGGAAAGGTTAAGAGAAATACGGACCAAACAAGGGCAGGTGGGTTAGTGTACCTTGGTTGGCATGGGCAAGTTGCCCCGAAAGCCCTGGTTCCGTGCTCTCTGACCATCACCTTGTTACTGCCTATTTCTAATATTCTTCCTTCAACTTTTCTCAACCTAGACTTGTTTCTCTTTCCCAGTCTTGATGAAGGGTCGTAGACCTGAAACGCTGTTTCTCTTTCCAGAGATGATGTGTGACCTACTGAGATTTACTACTTTTTGTTTCAAATTTCCAGCACCTGCCCTTTTATAATATTAGTACGGGTGTCGGGGGTTATGGGGCGAAGGCAGGAGAATGGGGTTGAGAGGGAAAGATAGATCAGCTATGATTGAATGATGGAGTAGACTCGAAGGGCCAAATGGCTCCTTTTTTAGTTTCTCACCTCCACGGAGTTGGCATTTTTCCCCGTATCTTATCTCCGTCTGTACTGTGGCCTAACATCGAGGAGCTGGTGGCTTCTGCTGGAGACCGACTTCAGGAGCCCCAACCGTGGGAGCCTCCAGGACTTAACATCGTGGAGCTCATGATCCTTTTGCCATAGATCGACCTGTGAGCTCCAGACCGCTGGAGCCTGCGGGCTTTAACATCGTGGAGCTAGCGGTACCTGGTTAGACACAGACTTCGGGAGCTCCTAGCCGCAGGAGTGCTTCGATTGCCGGCTGCGGGAGCTTCAATCGCCCCGACGGACGGTTCGAGAGACCGCGGGAGAATAAAGAGGGAGGAAGATTAGACTTTATTGCCCTCCATCACAGTGAGGAATGTGGGGAATCCACTGTGGTGGATGTTTATGTTAACTTTTATGTAGTTGTGTGTCTTGTTGCTTTTTTTGGTATGGCTCTGCGGTAATTCGAATATCACTGTACCTTAATTAGTACACTTGAAAATAAAATACCTTTTAATGTATGAATTGTTGCTGAGACGGTGGCTGTGCCACGAACTCAAACTTATTGGGCTAACTGGGTCTCATCTGACTGAATTTAGCCTCAATTTCCTGCTATATTTTCCAATTAGCATTTCCTTTTCAAACTTCTATTGAAATTCTATCATCCGCTCAGATCAGTGTGACTCAGTTTTTCGAAAGAAAAATCTAATTCCCCTTTTATCTCCACTTCCCATGCTGTGCTGCATAAAATTGGGAGGTCTGATCAGTAAGATGTGATCATATTTTTAAAGGACTAGGTGCCTGACCCTTTTGATTGCACTTGGTGCAAGAAGTTTAATTAGTGGGGACCGAAGCTCTCTAATTTAACACCACTAAGCATTTGCTCCTACAGTCAGTGTAGCAAAGAATAAATTAATGCAAGGCACAGTCAATGCAGATGATATTGTTTTTAGTGCATAGTCAAGTACACACATTTTATTTCTCACAGGAACCATTATTTGGAGGAGATTGTTAATCCAGTTTACAGTCTTAGTTTATTGAAAAGCGTTTGTTGCCTGCTATCCAGTCAGCGGAAAGACAATACATGATTGCAACCCAGCCATTTACCTGTTAAGGGGACAATGTTTAGTGCAAGGTAAAGCCAGCAAAGTCCGATCCAGGATAGTCCGAGGTTCACCAATGAGCTAGATTCACTACCTCCTGTCATTTGGTGATTAGATCCACATTAAAGTGGTGTTTATTTGGTATCGCTGTCTATTGGGGCATTGAAAATGTCTGAAACAACACATTGTAGCTCTAAAGTGGTAGGACTTTTATTCTGAGCAGCCTTAAATTAAATTTAAGGGCGGCATGGTGGCGCGGCAGTAGTGTTGATGCCTCACAGCTACTGAGACCCAGGTTTAATCCTGATTATGGGTGCTGTCTGTACGGAGCTTGTACTTTCTCCCCGTGACCGCGTGGGTTTTCCCCAGGTGCTCCAGGTTCCTCCCACACTTCAAAGACGCACAGGTCTGTAGGGTTAATTGGCTTTGGTAAAGACTGTATTTGTCCTTGGTGTGTGTAGGATAGTGCTCGTGTACGGGATCGCTGGTCGACGTGGACTCAGTTGGCTGAAGGGCCTGTATTTCTAAACTAAATTAATCCTTTGCTTTGAAGAAAATATGTGAGGCAAGGAACTATAATTTGGCAGCCTTAATGGCACTTACTGCCCACTTACGCAATTTTTTCCGGCGACTTTCTGGCACCCGCCATGCGATGCCTGTTTGTTGGTGAGTAGTCACCCAAAGAGTCGTGGATTTTCAAAATTTTGAAAATTTTCGGCGACCTGCTGTGACTATGACGGGTGCCGGCAAGTTGCCGAAAAAATCGCGTAAGTGGGACAGGCCCTGTAAATAATCCTATTACAAGTGCTGATCCTTGAAACCCTGGGGATTCAGCTGAAATTGCCCATGTTTATAATAGGGTCTGATTTCCTTCCTTGAATATGATCCATGTTCTTTCCTGCCGAGATGCTTGGCATTCTAATTGGAAACTGAGTCATTTTCTTTGTGACAGAAGTTACTCTTTGAGGGGAAAAAAGCTAAATGCACTTTTCCTTCTATTTGGCACCTCAACTGCAGGCACGTGCCGTCAGGGTAGGCAAGGTCGGCACTGCCTACCCTGACTAAAATTATGAAATGGCAATTATTAAATATAAATAGTAAAGGCATGGGAGAATTATGCCTGTCTAAGAGATCGATCTCTTAGGTAGGTATAATTCTCCGTGCCTTTCATCCGCAGCGCTTGTGACACGGGAAGCTCTGTGCAGCCCACTTGCCGTCAGCGCTGCCTGAAGCCGTCAGTTTCAAGGGGAGCTGAAGGCAGCAGAAATTCTGCCTTTGCAGCACTTCTGCGCATGCGCAGCGCGAGTTTCTTGGCGGGATTTTCAAATATGGATTGCCGTTATTTTAATAGTATCTTAGCAAACAAAGAGTGAAGAATGGACTTAATGTACCAATAATGTGGTAAGTGCATTTCTTTGTGCTTTATGTTTTTAAATACCGTCGTTCCCGGGGTGGGGGGAGAGCTCCGTTAACGGTGTTTGGGCAGTCTGGCGTTACGCAGGAGGGGATTGGGGTCAGTAACCCACTTGCCACTCTCCTGTCTGAGTGCAGGTGAGATGGGACTAGGTGAGAGTAAGTGTTCGGCACGGACTAAAAGGGCCGAGATGGCCTGTTTCCGTGCTGTATTGCCATATGGTTTCATTGTGGCCGGGGAGTGGATTAGCTCGAGTGGCTGCCGCAGCACTCCGGGCACGGACAGCAGAACTGGCCACCACTTCCGAGGAAGGAAGCAGCTCGGGTGACTGCGAGTGGCCGGCGGGACCCTGCCACTTCAGCCCCTTCTGCTGGTCCCCACTCACCTTTGGCAGTGCTCTCCGTCTGAACATCTCTCACTTGCCGCTCGCCGGCCGGCTTCCCGCAAATCTTTAAATTCCGACAACGCGTTCACGGGTCCAGTTGAGGTTACTTGGCTGTGGGAATTTAAGGATTTGCGGGACGCGGTTGGGATGAGCGAAGCCGGCGAACGGCAGGTGAGAGATGTTCAGACGAAGAGCACTGCCAGAGGTGATCAGAAGGCGCTGAAGAGCAGCCGGTTCTGGTGTTGGGTCCCGGCGGCCGCTCGCACCCGAGCTGCTGTCCGTGCCCGGAGCGCTGCGGCAGCGGTGAGTGAGTTTGATATGATCTCTGACCCCCTCCTTCTCAAAACTTCTGCCTTCTCGCATATTTAACTCCTGCCGCAGGCTCCCCACACGCTGTGAAAGGAACTCCCCCTCCAATTGGACCCTTGAATTAGTATTGTCATTCAATAAGATGACAAACTGATTCAACGTCCCGGTGTGCTCCCGTTTTTCCCACCATCTCTCCACCTGCCTTCATCCTCCGTCCCCCACCCATTCAGTAATTAAACAATTAAGGAGATTTGGAACCCTTGGGAAAATTGAATTGTTACTTATGTTTTTTATTTTTTACGAAGAGAATAATCTGCGCATGCGCGGATTTTGAAAGCCGGCTGACTGCCTACCCTGAGTAATTACTCACGTCACGTACCTGCTCAACTGGTACACGTGATTATATAATGCTGGCATACAGCACCCTCCATAATATTTGGGACAAAGACCCATTCATTTATTTGCCTCTGTACTCCACAATTTGAGATTTGTAATAGAAAAAAAACACATGTGGTTAACGTGCATGTTGTCAGATTTTATTAAAGGCCATTTTTATACATTTAGGTTTCACCATGTAGAAATTACAGCTGTGTTTATACATAGTCTCCCCATTTCAGGGCACCGTAATGTTTGGGACACATGGCTTCACAGGTGTTTGTAATTGCTCAGGTGTGTTTAATTGCCTCCTTAATACAGGTATAAGAGAGCTCTCAGCTAGTTTTTCCTCCAGTCTTTCCATCACCTTTGGACATTTTTATTGCTGTTTATCAACATGAGGACCAAAGTTGTGCCAATGAAAGTCAAAGAAGCCATTATCGCACTGAGAAACACAAATAAAAAACTGTTAGAGACATCAGCCAAACCTTAGGCAGACCAAAATTAACTGTTTGGTACATCATTAAGAAGGAGAGCACTGGTCAGTCTACTAATCGCAAAGGGACTGGCAGGCCAAGGAAGACCTCCACAGCTGATGACAGAATAATTCTCTCTATAATAAAGAAAAATCCCCAGACACCTGTCGGACAGATCAGAAACACTCTTCAGGAGTCCGGTGTGGATTTGTCAATTGACCACTGTCCACAGAAGATTTAATGAACAGAAATACAGAGGCTGCACTGCAAGATGCAAACCACTGGTAGCCGCAAAAATAGGATGGCCGGCCAAGAAGTACTTAAAAGAGCAACCACAGTTCTTGAAAAAGGTCTTGTGGACAGATGAGACGAAGATTAACATATCAGAATGATGGCGAGAGCAAAGTATCGATGAGAAAAGGAACTGCCCAAGATCCATAGCATACCACCTCATCTGTGTAACATGTTGGTTGGGATGTTATGGCTTGGGCATGTATGGCTGCTGAAGGTACTGGCTCACTTACCTTCATTGATGATACAACTGCTGATGGTAGTAGCATAATGAATTCTGAAGCGCATAGACACATCCTATCTGCACAAATTCAAACAAATGCCTCAAAACGCATTGGCCGGCGGTTCATTCTACAGCAAGACAGAGATCCCAAACATACTGTTAAAGCAACAAAGGAGTTTTTCAAAGCTAAAGAATGGTCAATTCTTGAGTGGCCAAGTCAATCGTCCGATCTGAACCCACTTGAGCATGCCTTTTATATGCTGAAGAGAAAACTGAAGGGGACTAGCCCCAAAACAAGCATAAGCTAAAGATGGCTGCAATACAGGCCTGGCAGAGCATCACCAGAGAAGATACCTAGCAACTGGTGATGTCCATGAATCGCAGACTTCAAGCAGTCATTGCATGCAAAATACTAAACATGACAACTTTCATTTACATGACATTGCTGTGTCCCAAACATCAAGTCAAAGTCAAGTCAAAGTCCAAAGAGTTTATTGTCATGTGTCCCTGACAGGACAATGAAAATCTTTATTTGCATAGCACAACAGAACATAGTAGGCATTGACTACAATTCTATACGTAAATACACACATGATTTAATAAATTAATAAAGTGCAAATAACAGATGGAGGGATATTAATGTTCAGAGTTCTGAGCCAAGTTTAATAGCCTGATGGCTGTGGGGAAGTAGCTATTCCTAAACCGGGTTGTTGCAGTCTTCAGGCTCCTGTACCTTCTACCCGAAGGTAGCAGGGAGATGAGTGTGTGGCCAGGGTGGTGTGGGTCCTTGATGATGCTGCCAGCCTTGTTGAGGCAGCGACTGCGGTAAATCCCCTCGATGGAAGGAAGGTCAGAGCCGATGATGGACTGGGCAGTGTTTACTACTTTTTGTAGTCTTTTCCTCTCTGGGGCACTCAAATTGCCGAACCAAGCCACGATGCAACCGGTCAGCAAGCTGTCTACTGTGCACCTGTAGAAGTTAGAGAGAGTCCTCCTTGACAGACCAACTCTCCGTAATCTTCTCAGGAAGTAGAGGCGCTGATGAGCTTTCTTAATAATTGCATCTGTTCTCGGACCAGGAAAGATCTTCACAGATGTGCACGCCCAGGAATTTGAAGCTCTTGACCCTTTCAACAATCGACCCGTTGATATAAACAGGACTGTGGGTCCCCATCCTACTCCTTCCAAAGTCCACAATCAGTTCCTTGGTTTTGCTGGTGTTGAGGGCCTGGTTATTGTGCTGGCACCATATGGATAGTCGCTCGATCTCTCTATGCTCTGATTCATCCCCAACAGTGATACGTCCCACAATAGTGGTGTCGTCAGCGAACTTGATGATGGAGTTCGCACTATGACCGGCTACGCAGTCATGAGTATAGAGTGAGTACAGCAGGGGGCTGAGCACGCAGCCTTGAGGTGCTCCCGTGCTGATTGTTATCGAGTCTGACACATTTCCACCAATACGAACAGACTGTGGTCTGTGAATGAGGAAGTCGAGGATCCAATTGCAGAGGGATGCGCAGAGATGCCCAGTTCTGCGAGTTTGGTAACCAGCTTGGAGGGGATGATTGTGTTAAATGCCGAGCTGTAGTCCATGAATAATAGCCTGACATATGAGTTTTTGTTGTCTAAGTGGTCCAGAGCGGAGTGGAGGGCCAGCGAGATCGCGTCCACCGTTGATCTGTTGTGGCGGTAAGCCAACTGCAGTGGGTCCAGGTTTTTGTTGAGGTAGGAGTTGATTTGCGCCATGATCAACCTCTCGAAGCACTTCATCACCACAGGCGTTAGTGCCACAGGTCGATAGTCATTGAGGCACGTCACCTTGCTCTTCTTGGGCACCGGTATTATCGATGCCCTTTTGAAGCAGGTGGGAACCTCAGACCTCAGAAGTGACAGGTTGAAAATGTCCGTAAAAACTCCAGCCAGTTGGTCCGCACAGGTTTTTTGGATACGACCAGGTATGCCATCAGGTCCAGACGCTTTTCGAGGGTTCACCCCTCTGAAGGATTTCCTGACGTCGGCCTCTGTGACTGAGACTGAAATACCATCACAGCGAATAGGGGCTCGGGAAGGCACATCAGTGTTCTCCCTATCAAAGCGTGTGTAAAATGCATTGAGCTCATCAGGGAGTGATGTATCGCCGACATCCGAGCTGCCTCCTGGTTTCGCCTTGTAAGAGGTGATTGCATTCAGTCCCCGCCACAGCTGCTGAACATCTGTCTTATCCTTGGAGCAGAACTCCCTTTTAGCTTTTGATGGCCTTAACAAGGTCGTATCTGGACTTCTTGTAGACCACTGTGTAATCAGACATGAATGGATCTCACAGTTCATCTAAGGTTTCTGATTGGGAAACACTCGGAAGGTTTTTGTAGGGATGCAGTCCTCCACACATTTCTTTATGAAGTCTGTAACGACTGTGGCCTATTCATTCAAGTCAGTTGCCGAGTCCTTGAACATTGCCCAGTCTACAGACTCCAAACAGTCCTGTAGTTGTTCCTCTGCCCCCCCCCCCCGGACCAGCTCTGTACTGTCCTCACCTCTGGGGGTGCGCTCTTCAATTGCTGCCTGTAGGCAGGAAGAAGCAGCACTGCGGTATGGTCGGATTTACCGAAGTGAGGGCGAGGGATAGAGTGGTAGGCATCCTTGATGGTGGTGTAGCAGTGGTCGAGGGTGTTTGGTCCTCTAGTGCAGCAGGAGACATGTTGGTGGAAGTTGGGGCGAGATTTCTTTAGGTTTGCTTTATTGAAGTCCCCAACAATGGTGGTAAATGCCTCTGGGTAAGACGTCTGGTGTTTGTTGACCACGACGTGCAGCTCCTTGAGTGCCAGACGGACGTCTGCCTGGGGTGGGATGTAGACCGCGGTCAGGATGATGGAGGTGAATTCCCTCGGAAGGTAGAAGGGACGGCACTTCACTGCCAGATGTTCGAGGTGTGGAGAGTAGGAGTTGGACAGGACTGCCACGTCTGAGCACCACGCAGAGTTGACCATGAGGCAGACGCCCCCTCCTCTCTCTTTCCCCGATGCCAGTGTACGGTCCATGCGGTGGATGGAGAAACCTTCAGGCTGGACCGCTGAGTCTGGGGAGCTGGGGGTGAGCCATGTCTCTGTGAGACAGAACACAAAGCATTCCCTCAGCTCCCTTTGATAAAGCAGCCCTGCCCTTAAGTCCTCCACTTTGTTTCAAGGGACTGTACATTGGCCAGTAGGATAGTAGGGAGAGGGGGCCGAAGTCCCCTGCGCTTCATTCTAACCTGACGTCCTGCCCGTCGGCCACGTTTCCGGACACAATGGAGGCTTCCCCTTTGTTTCCAGGTACTGTGTTTCCTGTACCTGCTGTTTCTGCGGACCAGCGCTGGAACGGGAATTCCCTCACAGACGGCAGCTCCAGCTCCAGCTCCGTAATGAACGTGGGTTCCCTTAGAGTCAGCAGCTCCAGCTTCATTTCTTCTGGGAGCCCTGGAAACATCATGGTGCCCTGAAATGGGGGGGACTATGTATAAACACTGCTGTAATTTCTACATGGTGAAACCAAAATGTATAAAAACGGCCTTTATTAAAATCAGACAATGTGCGCTTTAACCACATGTGATTTTACTTCGGAGTCACGTGAGTGACTACGTGAAGACCCCGCCAGCACGCATGCGCGACATATCGTCGTACGCATGCGGAAGCGACGGTCGGGAGGAGCGGGGCTCCTCCAGCGTGAGTTTAAAAAGCTCACGCCAGGTAAGTCTCACCGAAGGAGTGAGTCGACCATAATGGAAGGGAGAAAGAGTAAGAGAGCGGCGGCCAAATCAGCGGCTAAGGACAGCAGCCAGCGGAGAACCGCTTCTCCAGAGCTTCAGGTTCCACCTGCAGCTCCCGACTTTTCGGACTTTGAGACCGTTGGTACGCCACGGTCGGGGAAAACTACCCGGAAGTCGGCCGGGGCGGACTCAGCGGAGTCCGGTCCCGAGGGCACCCCGCTCGCTGGTAGCGACGGAGGTCGCCTTGACCGCATTGAGCGGCTGATGGAGCAGATGCTCCAACGTGACCTGTTACAGCAGGGGCAGGATCACAGTGGGACCCCTAGTAGGCCCACGGCAAGTTCCTTTCGAGGACTGCCTAATGTATCCCCTTCTATACAGGGGAGCATTGAGGGTCAGAACTGGGCTGACCCAGAAGAGGGAGAGTTGGCTGAAGCACCTGCAGCGTCAGGGGTGTGTGAAGATTATATGGATGTGGTGAGCAAACATGCCATGCCCCACCAGAAGGGCCTACCCATCCACCTCAAGCTGGCTGCCAGCATTGATTATATGGCCACCAACCAACTTCAGGAACAGGCCATCAATGCCACAGCAGATAAATATTTGGCGCCAGAAAACTGCAAATCGTTAAATGTGCCCGCGGTGAACAACCCGATATGGGGGAACATGAGCCCCTCAAGTAGAGGGCAGGAGATGAAACTTCAGAAGATCCTGAAGCTCCTTACCGCAGGGATTACTGCAGTAGCCAGAACAGCAGTGGGAGTGGATATGCCGCAAGAGCTGCAAGATGCTTTGGCCTTGCTGTGCAATACACAGTATGAAATTAACAATTTCAGGAAAAGCATTATAAAGCCGGCGCTTAACCCCAAGTTCGCGGGGTTATGCAAGCCTGGGAAGACGCAGCCTCCAAGCCTGTTATTCGGGGAAGATCTCCCCAAACAGGTAAAAGATCTTGACGAAGAGGCTAAGGCTTTGGGCCTTATTAAAGTACCTGGGTACACTAAGCCTCATCACCCACACAGAACGCACCCCTACGCACCCACCGGGCAGAGTTACCCTAACAGGTCTGCCGGTGGTGAAAGCTCGAAGGCCGGCATACCTGCACAGCGGTCTTTTTTAGGCCAAGGCCCAGGCCGGCCTCCTTGGAAGATGCGCCACTCCCAGAACACCTACAACCAGCCGAGGAAGCAAGGGCAGAAACCTCCACACCGGCAGTAACCATGGAGGTAGGTGGGTCTGGGATCCCCAAGAACACTACTGACCTAAATTCACTCTGCATAGGGGGCAGGTTGCACATGTTCCTCGAGAATTGGCTCACTTTTACCTCTGATCCTTATATACTCAGGAGTATTCAGGGCTACAAAATTGAATTTATTCACGAACTCCCTACCCCGGTACAGCATGCGCCTAGTCGGAAATTCGTCCTTTCTCATAGAGATAAGGCAGCAGGGCATGCTGAACTACAGAGGTTAATAGAAAAAGGGGTAATTGAAAAGGCCTTTAAAGAACCTCAGGAGTTCGTGTCTAATATATTCACTAAAAACAAAAAAGATGGCGGGTGCCGCATCATCATAGATTTGACCGACCTGAATACTTCTGTCCAGTATATTCATTTTAAAATGGACGCCTTCGACACTGCTACTCAGCTTGTAGCCAATAGGTACTACATGGCATGCGTTGACCTTAAAGATGCATACTATTCAGTACCCATACACAAGGATCATAGGAAATACTTAAAATTGATCTGGATGGGACAATTATGGCAATATAAAGCTTTGCCTAATGGGCTATCGTCAGCACCCAGATTGTTTACCAAGATATTGAAACCAGCTTTGGCCTATTTAAGGAAACAGAATCATACTGTTATGGCCTATCTTGATGACATCCTCATAGTGGGGGAGAATTTGGAAATGGCTACTTTGGCAGTCACAGCCACGAAACATTTTTCAGATACTGGGGTTTACGATACATCCAGATAAATCAATATTGGAACCCTCTACCACCATGAAATATTTGGGGTTCATTATTGACTCAGTGCAAATGTCTGTCACGTTACCACCAAGCAAGGTGGAAGACCTGATAGAGGCTTGCAGGAGCCTCTTTGGCATTAAGGTCCCATCCATTCGGCAGGTGGCCAGGGTGATTGGGAAGATAGTAGCTGCATTTCCTGCAGCACAATATGGGCCCTTACATTACCAAAATTTACAAAGAGCAAAAATTACGGCGCTCAAAAATCATGCTGGCCATTTTGATAGGCCCATGAAAATTCCAGAAAAGGCAAAAGCTGAACTATATTGGTGGATGGGTAATGCCCAAAATTGTTCCAAACCCATGACTATCGCCAATCCCTCGATCACCTTACAAACGGATGCCAGTGCCAAAGGGTGGGGAGCTACTAACACTACCTCTAGCTGTGGAGGTAGATGGAGTGCACCAGAGTTAACCCTATTTAAAAACTTAGGGATTAACTATTCAGAAATGCTCGCAGCATTTCACGGACTTAAAGCATACTGCACTAACATGCACAAAGTTCATGTTAGACTACAGATTGACAACACCACGGTGGTAGCCTATATTAACCACATGGGCGGTGTAAAGTCGATATCGTGTGATGAATTGGCCAACAATATCTGGCACTGGTGTCTGCAAAGAGGAATTTGGATCTCTGCAACTTACCTACCAGGTAAACTAAACACAGTGGCAGACACCAGATCACGGAAATTCAACGACAACATAGAATGGATGTTGGATCGGAAAGTGTTTACAGATATTGTAGAACGTTATGGGACACCAGATATCGACCTTTTCGCGTCCAGGCTAAATCACCAACTACCAACGTATGTTGCTTGGGAGCCAGACCCGGGGGCGGTAGCGATGGATGCTTTCTCGCTACACTGGGGGGGATTTGTTTTTCTACGCTTTCCCCCCTTTCTGCCTCATCAGTCGGGTCTTGCAAAAAATCAGGCAAGACTCCGCATCGGGTATCTTGGTAGTGCCCGACTGGCCTACTCAACCATGGTTCCCTCTGGTACAAAAGATGGCCACAGAACCCTGTGTCAGGGTGAATAAAAGACCAAGCCTGCTTGTTCATCCTGTTACAGGAGAAAGCCATCCATGTCATGATCGTATGGATTTGTTAATTTGCAGACTTTAAAACGGCCACTTCATGGACTCGGACTCTCCAACAGGACCATTGATACTATCACGGGAGCCTGCAGAGAGTCCACAAGGAAGCAGTACTTGACCTACATCAGGAAGTGGGAAAGATTCTGCGTGACTACTAAAACTACATACGAAACCGCCACCATCACGGAAGTGCTGGAGTTTCTGGCTACCCTTCATTACGATGAGGGTTTAAGCTACAGCGCCATTAACTGTGCCAGGAGTGCCCTATCGTCTTACTTGGGCAAGGGGAGTGACCAATTGGGAATTGGGTCACATCCCCTGGTATCCAAATTTATGCGGGGAATATTTAATTCTAATCCCCCCAGGCCCAGATATAGCCATACCTGGGACATCAGCACGGTATTGACGATGCTGCGAGGATGGACACCGAACACGGGACTCCCTTTGGCCAAATTAACCTACACAATGGTCATGATAATGGCACTGATCACGGCGCAACGGGTCCAGTCCCTGCACAAACTCAGTCTGGATGCCATGGCAATTACCAGTGGGAAGATCACATTCCAGGTGCAGGGACTATTGAAGCAAGATCGACCCGGAGTGTCTGGACATACTTTGGAGTTCCTGGGTTACCCAGCGGACACTCGTCTTTGTATCGTTACATTGATTCTGCGATACATTTCAGTCACTAAAGATCTCAGGGGCACGGAAACAGCTTTGCTTGTCAGTCACAAGAAGCCTCATCACAGGGTCACGGTGCAAACCATTTCCAGATGGTTAAGGGTGGTACTGGATGCGGCGGGGGTGGATACTAATGTGTATAAATCTCACTCCACCAGGGCAGCATCCACCTCGGCGGCTAGAAGGATGGAGGTACCACTGGATCACATCCTGGCCACAGCGGGTTGGAACAATGAGAGAACCTTCCACCGCTTTTATAACAAACCCGTGACCTCCCCTGACAATTATGCAGGGAGGATCTTAAGTGCTGCCAGTTAAATAACCCTTTTGGGACACAATATTGTGTTTGGTATGAATAAATACCTGTTTTGTTTTTCAGCCAGTGTCTTGTCTGAATCACGTCCATCCTCTTATCCCAGCTTTAGCGGTGTGTGAGCATGGAGCTTCCAGGGCATGAAATCACAGAGCTTTGAAATCTTCACGTAGTCACTCACGTGACTCCGAAGTAAAATAGTAAGATTAAACGAGAACTTACCAGTTTGAAGTTTGATCTTTATTTTATGAGGAGTTACGATGAGGGATTACGTGCCCTCCGCTCCCAACCCTCTATTATAAAGATCACCTGGTATGAAAGTTCTCTTTTTTCTCTTACTATGTCAGTCATTGAGACTGTTTTTTGTTCTGTGATTTCACACCACTGCTTTGAAGAATGTCGCGCATGCGTGCTGGCGGGGTCTGCACGTAATCCCTCATCGTAACTCCTCATAAAATAAAGATCAAACTTCAAACTGGTAAGTTCTCGTTTAATCTTACTATTTTTTTCTATTACAAATCTCAAATTGTGGAGTACAGTCAAATAACTAAATGATGGGTCTTTGTCCCAAACATTATGGAGGGCACTATAGCTCTGGGGCTAACGGAATCAAGGGAGATGGTGAGAAAGCAGGAACGGGGTACTGATTTTGGATGATTAGCCATCATCATATTGAATGGTGGTGCTGGCTCGAAGGGCCAAATGGTCTACTCCTGTATGGAAATCGTTATCAAAACATGGGGGGGGGACTGAGGGACAGAATTTCTAGCATACACACACACCCGCATGCAAGCGCACACGGCTTCGGAGGCTTGACGGTAATTACTGACGGGTGCCGGCAGTCGCTGAAATAAAATCACGTAAGGCCCACAGCCAGCGCGGAGAAGCAGCGCTAAATGCAGCTCAACTCTGCCTGTCGCGCTGGGTTAACCTACAGCCCTGCCTGGACTGACGGAACACCAGTCCGGAGCCGTGGAGCTAGCACTGCTTCTGCGCGCTGGTTGTAAACCTGGGCTGTCGTTGGCAGGCAGAGTTTAGTTGGGTTTAGCGCTTTTCTGCGCTGGCTGCGGGCTTGGGAGGCGCCACTCTCCGTCTGACTGCTGACGTCTCTGGCCACCCCCGGGCGGGTAGAAGGGGCACTCGGGTGGGGTCGGGGGCGGTGCGGCAGCGATTGCAGTGCTGGTGACCCGGGATCGATCGTACAATACGATACAATGCAATACCGTTTATTGTCATTTGAACCTCATTGAGGTTCAAACGAAATTTAGTTTCTGCAGTCATACACACCAGAAAAGAACCAAGACACAACACAATTCACACAAACATCCATCACAGTGAATCTCCTCCTCACAGTGATGGAAGGCAAAGTCGTATCTCTCCCCTGCACTCCCCATTCTCCTCCCGATGTCAGAGTCAATGCCCCCGGCGGGCGATGGTAAATAAGTCCTGCGGCCATTAAGGCCGTGCCGGGCGATGCAAGGCCGCGCTCCGGGTCCTGATGTTAGAGCCCCCGGCGGGCACTAGCAGGTCCCGTGGCCATCAAAGCCGCTCCGGGCGCTGTAAGGCCCCGCTCCAGGTCGTCTTCAACCCCGCAACTCGGGCGGGAGTAGTTGCTGCCGCGAGAGCTCCGAAAAGCGGTCTCCCACCAGAGACCCGCGAGCCCCCAGTGTTACCGTCCACCAACCTGCAGCTGGAGCCTTCGAATCTCGGGTTGGGCAGCAGCGGCGCGCCACCACAGCTCCTCCCGTTCCGAACTCGGCCAGCTCCATGATGGCGAGTAGTCTGCAGCTCCGCGACTGGAGCCCCAGGTCCGGTTGGAGGCCGCTTCACGGTGCTAGGCCCCAACGGCAACGGAGACCCGACAGAGGAAAGGTCGGGTCCTCCGTACAGGGAAAAGATTTTAAAAGTTTTCCCCACCCCGCCCCACCACCCCCACACATATCCAGCTAAAAGAAAACCACTAACTACACTCAACGAGACAAAAAATTAAAAAAAGACAGACTGACTGCAGAGGTCGCTGCGACGAGTCATGCCGCCCACCGGATGAGGCTGTCGGATGAGGCCCACCGCCGTTCTTGGCTGCGGATGAGGCGCAGGTCTGTGTCCAGGGATGCCAAGAGTGTTTTTAGCTTGACCTGGGCACGCAATTCAAGCTCTGCTCTGATCTGTGCACCACGGACGTCTCCCTCCTCCAATCACAGTGCTCTATTCTCAGTCCCACCCCCCCTACTTCTGCCTCTTACCGACATCTCCCTCCTCCAATCATCGCGCTGAATTATCATGGTCCCGCCCCCATTGCCTGCAGACCGACGTCTCTCTTGTCCAATTGGCGCCCTCCCTCGATCTGTCTCGTGGAAAGTGGAGATTTCACCGGATTTTAAAATCTGGATTACAAAAGATGGGGGGGGGGGGGGGGAATCGTCCCCCATCTCCCAAAACAGAGGGGGGCATGTGAAACAGTGTGGAAACATACAGTGTGGAAACAGGCACTTCGGCCCACCGTGTCTGCACTGACCGGTGACCACTGTACATTAATACTATCCTACACACTAGGGATAATGTACCCATATACCAGCCAATTAACCTACAAGCCTGTATGCCTTTGGAGTGTGGGAGGAAACCAAAGTTTTGGTGAAAACCCACACGTGTCACGGGGAGAATGTATAAACTCCGTGCCAACAGCACCTGTAGTCAGAATTGAACTCTGGTCTCTGGCATTGTAAGGCAGCATCTCTACCGCTGTGGCACCGTGCTGCCCTAGTTAGTGGATGTCAGTAGTGATTAATGATCCTAGGTAGTGAATGAGACTATTGATGATAACATCAATTTTGTAAGTGGGTGCTGGATGGTCGATGGGCCAAAGGAGCAGTATCTCTAAAACTTAAAGTGTAATCTTACATTAATCCATACTTTGTAGCATGAAAGCAGACATTGTGGCCCAAGGTGCCTTTCTGAATTAATCCCATTTGCCTTTGGCCCATATCTCTTTCAATCCTTTCTATCCATGAACCGTCCAAATGTCAACATAATTGTGCCTGCCCTTGCCACTTCCCCTTGCAGCTGGACCTATACACCATGGAACTTATTGGCTTCACATTTTATCTGTAAGACAACAGAAGTAGCTTTGTGCAATGTTTGCTCGTGGGTACATTGGGCGAGGGCCGAAATGTTATCCTCCAAGGGCTTTATCCAGTGATCTCTGGGTTCCAAAAGGCAGAAGGTTTGAGATCTGGCAAAGAGGCTTGGCACCTCTTGCAAAACATGCACATGTGATGCACCTTCAGTAAGTTCTAATACTCAATGCAGCCCTGTGTCTGAGGACATTTTGATGACATATTTCAAATTTAATACAGTGATTCGCTTATATTTTTAAACTATTGGCAAAGCTAGCCTGGGAATTCTGTTTGATATTCTGTGCAGTTTAGCATTATAAATTCTAGTGGCTACTCCTTGCCCTTGCATAATATATTAACTGCCTAGAGTGAAGCTCCACAAAGCAGCTAGATTTTGTTATGGTTGATCTCTACGGATGCTCATTAGCATTAGCGGTTTGAGAGTGCACGTTTGGACTGTGATGCCCAAGTGGCAATAGTCAATAGTGCTTTATTTGTCATTTATGCAAATACACTGTGAAATTCTTTTTGCCTATGTCACACATGCAGGGCGCCGCCATTTTTGGCTCCGCCATTATTCAAAGTTCGGTCTGCCCGATGTACTGGAGCAGTTCCCACGAACCGGCGTCCCTTTCCTCTCCTCACCTTGAAGGCGCAGGAGGCATTGCCCCCGTTCACCCTCGCCCTCCGACAGACGTCCCTCCTGGTTACGCCGGGTGTCCCGCCTTTGGGCGAGTTCCCAATCCCATCGACCACGGAGCCTTCGGGCAGACTCTGATGTTTCAGCCGGGTTCCCGGTCCCGCTGACCGTTTGTGTGGGTCCTCCGTCGTCGGTCTGCGGCGGGGGAGTCCTCCAAGGTCGGTCCGTGGCGGGTAGGCAGGTCAGAATCAGATTTTGTGGCTCAGCACTTCAACTCCCCCTCCCATTCCGTATCCAACCTCTCGGTCCTGGGCCTCCTCCACGGCCAGAGTGAACAACACCGCAAGTTGGAGGAACAGCACCTCATATTCCGCTTGGGGAGTCCATACTCTGGGCTTAAACATGGAATTTTCTCAATTCTGTTAACCCACACTGCCCCCTCCCCCTCCCCACCTCTCCCTCAGCCCTCGGGCCCTGACATTCCTTCTCCATCTGCCCCACCCCTCCCCCCCCCCCCCCCCCCCACCCAAGTCGCACTAGCTTCTCATTTTCACACTACAAACAGCTTACAATGGCCTGTTTCCTTTATCATCAATACTTTTTTGCATATCTTTCATTCATTGTTCTTTATCTCTCCACATCACTGTCTATATCTCTCGTTTCCCTGAACCTGACCAGTCTGAAGAAGGGTCTCGACCCGAAACGTCGCCTTTCTCCTTCGCTCCTTAGATGCTGCTGCACCCGCTGAGTTTCTCCAGCTTTTTGTGTAACCCTTTTATTCGTCAGGTATGTTTTACAACATACGAGGAATTTCACTGGCCAGGTCAGTCGTACAGTTAAAAGCAACAGATCACTCAAAACACATTGTAACACGAACATCCACCACAGTGACCACACACATTCCTCACTGTGATGGAAGGCGAAATAAAGGTCAAGTCCTTTCCTTTAGTTCTTCCTCGGTCGTGGGCCTCGAGTCCCCGTTGACGGGACAGTCTTAACTCCCGTAGCCGACGGCGTTCGGGCCCTCCGCATCGAGGGGATCTGCTCCTGGGCCATTCACGCTGTCATTCACTACTATCACTCTATGATAATAAAAGCCCCATTGAACCTTTTGATATGAGGGGTTTTGCTCACCTGACACTGTCTTCATATCCCTGGCTCTCGTTTAAATGGAATTTACTGATTAGACAAATTTGCAAAGTCGGCATTGATCAAAGCTAGAACTACACTGATCTGTTTGCCATAGAGCTGTCTCAGCAAGCCACGTTCACCTGCAGAGTGCACTATTGATTTTCAAAAAAGGCATCTGCTAAAGTTTCACACAGGTTGTTATTTTTAAAAAAAGGCTAATTGATCTGTAAAAAGGATAAAAAAAGATGTGTAAAAGGTTATTTTCGGACTGGCTGGCTGTTGCGCATGAACTGCCATGTGGATCAGTAATTGGACACCCAACAATTAGAGATAGCATTTCCAGAAGAACTTGGCTTTGTCATTTGGTGGTGGATATAAGTAAGTAAGTTTATTGGCCAAGTATTCACATACAAGGAATTTGCCTTGGTGCTCCGCCCACAAGCAACAACATGACATACAGTGACAGTTACGAATGACTCAGAAAACACTAAACAATAATAATAATAAAACATTAATGTTAAAACACCACTGATCAAGCATGTGAATCAACAAAATACCAGATCAAAGGGAGGCTACAGATTTTTGGCTGTTGAGTGGAGCAACTACTCTTGGATAAAAACTGTTTTTATGTCTGGCTGTGACAGCTTTGACAGTCCGGAGTCACCTTCCCGAGGGAAGTGATTCAAAGAGTTTGTGGCCAGGGTGAGAGGGGTCAGAGATGATCTTGCCCGCTCGCTTGCAGTGTACAGTTCATCAATGGAGGGAAGGTTGCAGCCAATAATCTTCTCTGCTGATCGGACAATTCACTGCAGCCTCCAGGTGTCGTGCTTGGTGGCTGAGCCAAACCAGACCATGATGGAGAAGGTGAGGACAGACTCTACGATGGCCGTGTAGAATTGGACCATCATTGCCTGTGGCAGATTGTGTTTCCTCCGCTGCCGCAGGAAGTACATCCTCTGTTGTGCCTTTTTGATTGTGGAGTCAATGGTAGCCCCCCACTTAAGGTCCTTGGAGATGATGGCTCCCAGGAACTTGAAAGACTCCACAGATATGACTGTGGTGTTGTTGATGGTGAGGGGAGGGGGAGCTCTCCTAAAGTCTACAATCAATTCCACTGTCTTAAGAGCATTGAACATTGAGCGTAAGAGCATATATGGGACAAGCTGCTAAAGAAGGTAGTTGAGGCAGGTATTAGAGTGACATTTAAAATGCATTTGACCAAGTACATGGACAGGAAAGGTTTAGAACAGTAGTTCTTAACCTGGGGGCCGTTTGGGGCTTTCCCAAGGGTCATGAAGGGGATACGCATAACATCAATTTGTTGAGCCCATGTTTAGGAACCTAACAAAGGTACATACCACATACAGTGTTTTGTTCACGAATGCGCGTACTGGTGCCAAAAAGGTTAAGAGCCACTGGTTGAGAGGCATGTGGGCCAAAGACAGGCAGGTGGGTCTAACTTGGATGAGACATCCTGGTCAGCATGGACGAGTTGGGCCGAAGGGCCGGTTTCAATACTGTATGACTCTGTCCACAGAGTCCCCACAGCCATCAAACTATTAAACACAACTTCAAACAAACTCTGAACTATAACAGCCTATTGCACTTTATCTGTTTATTTATGTGTGTATATATATATATTCTATGGTATATGGACCCATTGATCCGATCTGTATTTATGCCTAAAATATTCTGTTGTGTTGCAGCAAGCAAGAATGTCATTGTCCTCTCTGGGACACATGACAATAAACTCTCTTGACTTGACTTGTCACTCTATGACAACAATTAGATAGAATGATAAAGGCATATGGTATGGGGGTTACACAAAAAGCTGGAGAAACTCAGCGGGTGCAGCAGCATCTAAGGAGCGAAGGAGATAGGCGACGTTTCGGGTCGAGACCCTTCTTCATATGGTATGTCTGCCTAGATCAGACAACGTATTGAGTAAGAGTCAGGAAGTCATGTTGCAGCATTGTACAACTTTGAGGCCGCATTGAGAGTATTGCATGCAGTTCTGGTCGCCCCATTATAGGAAACGTAGAGGCTTTGGAGAGGGTGCGGAAGAGGTTTACCAGAATCCAACCTGCAAGAACACAATGCTACTGGTTTAAGTATCAACCCGGCGGTATGAATATTGAGTTTAAGAAGGAACTGCAGATGCTGGAAAATCGAAGGTAGACAAAAGTGCTGGAGAAACTCAGCGGGTACGGAAGCATCTATGGAGCGAAGGAAAGTATTGATATATTGATATATAGAAAATATTGATTTCTCTAATTTCAAGTAACGCTTGCATCCCCTCTCTCTCCGTCCCTCCCCCACCCTAGTTGTGCTAGTTTCACTCTCCTGCTGAGTTTCATTGTCTATAACTTGCTTTCACCTAGCCCACAGCTAACAATGGCCAGTTTCCTTTGTCATCGTTACTTTTTTGCACTCCTTTCATTAATTTGTTGTTTATCTCTCTATCTCACCCTCTGTACCTCTCAGTTCCCTTACCCCGACTCTTTCTGAAGAAGGGTCTAGAACCGAAACGTCACCTATTCTTTTTCTCCAGGGATGCTGTCTGACCCGCTGAGTTACTCCAGCTTTTTGCCTGTCGTCGATACTGGTTTAAGCTTATGTACGCAAATTGGCGTTGAGAACATTCTGTTTACATTATGTTTACAGGTTTAAGGGTAATGACTGATAAAATGATTTTAATTTTGCCTGATTCATGACCTGCCCTCCACTGGTTGTCCTTATTATGTCATAATTTATTATTTAAAGAAACTCTTTGTAACTATTCCAATAAAATCAACCCTTTTTCTTTGAGTATTTAATATCTTTAGCCAGTGCGTGATGAATCTGGAATTCATTGCCACAGATAGTACAGGTTATGGGGAGAAGGCAGGAGAATGGAGTTGGGAGGGTTCCTCCAAGATGGAATGCCAGAGTAAACTTGATGGGCCGAATGGTCTAATTCTGCTCCTATCATTTGTGAACATGTCCTGTCCAAAGCACCTATTTTTTAAAACTAAAATTGTTCTAATTTTATGATTCCACCCTTTACGATCAATTAAAATGTTGAAAGATTTAAAGTTAATTTTCTTAATGGAGTGCTCATTAGCAGCTGTTTGATGATGTTTGTTAAAGCCAATTAGCTTTTCAAAGCGTTTAAAATATGTGCATGAGAAATGTGCCAAGTTTGACTTGGCCGAACGAATCTGTGCATGGAAATAAAATAATTTGTTTGAGTGTGCAGAGCTGAATTTTTTTTAAAATAAAATGGTGACATTCAAAGCCCAGGCATTTACTAATTACTGATGAGACGATGGTAATTTCTTTTGTTCCTTTCAAATGCCCTAATGTTCTCATGTTGAACCCATCATCTTCCACAAGAATGATTGAGCTTCATTTATTTAGTCTTTTAAGCAACGTGGGACGACCAAGGACACTTCACAGGAACAATGTGTTCATAGTTGTTCAGTTGTAGGAGTAGAACAGCCCCTGTCCCACTCAGGCAATTAGAAGCTGGAGAAAGCCCACGCAGTGACAGGGAGATGTGCAGATAGCACCCGTAGTCCGGATCGAACCCGGGTCTCTGGCGCTGCGCTACTGTGCGGTCCACGTGACAAATGAACACTGGTAGGGGGGGAAAACTAATTTCAATGACTTAGTAAGAGAAGGAAAGAGATGGGTAAAATGAATGCATGGCCACCAAAGTGACGTGGTGATGTTTTAGGATTATGTAAGATTAAGGCCTAGTAGTAGTTCATAAGTGAATTTAAAAAACATTTTAAAAAATGAATGAGGATGTCAACATTTAGTGAGCTAACTGTAAAAATATGTTCCCGAGGTGGACATGAATCATTTTTTTGATAGAGAAACATTGGTGATCAATGTGCGGCCAAATATGGTTTCAGGTTGAGGTTGTTAACGGGAAGATGGATGCTTCGTTGGCAAAGGACTGATTCAATTGAAGCTGGAAGCAAAGGTTTAACCTTCCCAATGTTTTGATGGTGGAAATTTGAATCTTTAGTTATTACTAATAGCCCTGTCCCACTATACGAGTTCATTCAAGAGCTCTCCCGAGTTTAAAAAAGAAAGAAATTCGTGGTAAGCACGTAGAATGTACGTAGCGGGTACGCTGGAGCTCTGGGACGTCTCTTAGCGGCTCGTAACATTAACAGCAGGTACTCGGGAAATGCCGTAAGCTCGGAAGACTCGTGAAGATTTTTCAACATGTTGCAAAATGTCCACAAGAGCCCCGAGTACCTACGAGCGGCCATTACCGTAAATCTCCGAGTTTGAATCAGGGCAAACTCGGGAGAACTCTTGGAATGAACATGTGCGGTGGGACAGGGCTTTAAGGGAATTCAGTTGCAGAGCACACATGATTCTTAAGTGACGGAACCATATTAAGGATGTACATGGCCATCTGTTAGTGAGGTTAGACACAAAATACTGGAGTAACTCAGCATTTCTGGAGAGAAGGAATTGGTGTGGTTTCGGGTCAAGACCCTTCTTCAGACTGATCAGGGGAGAGGGAAACTAGAGATATGGAAGGGCAAGGTCTGAAAACGATGGATCAAAGCAGACGATGATCGAGGAAATGGTTCATGATGGCCGAGGGGAAGGTGACAAGGGGGCATACAATGGTAAAATTAATCAGGAGGACAGTGAGCCTGGTCGGAGAACTGGGGTGGGGGGGGGGGTGAGGGAAAGCAAGGGTTACTTGAAGTTAGAGAAATCAATATTCATACCACTGGGTTGTATGCTGTCCAAGCAAAATATGAGACGCTGTTCCTCCAATTTGCATTAGGCCTCACTGGCGAAGCTTGATTCAAGTGAGACTTGATTAGTAAAGGTGTCGGGGATTATGGGGCGAAGGCAGGAGAATGGGGCTGAGAGGAAATGATTGAATGGCCGAGTAGACTTGATGGCCAAATTCTGCTCCTTGAACTTTTGAACATGTTATATAACAGAGGTAAAGGAATGGAAGAGTTAAGAGGGAAACTGGCAATTGCAAGAATTCATCTGGAACATTAAGTTGTTTAAGAAGGAACTGACGTTGCTGGACAATCGAAGGTAGACAAAATGCTGGAGAAACTCAGCGGGTGCAGCAGCATCTATGGAGCGAAGCAAATAGGCAACGTTTCCGGCCAAAACCCTTGGAAACGTTGCCTATTTCCTTCGCTCCATAGATGCTGCTGCACCCGCTGAGTTTCTCCAGCATTTTTGTCTACCTGGAACATTATCTTTTAGAAGATTTTTACGGCAGTTTTTCAATAGGAGGCGGAATATACAGAGAATCGTTTCAGATTGGAGAGATACGATGCATGCGATTCCACAACTGCTATTGAATAGTTGGCACAACATAATGGCAGTTACACCCAATTGAAGGGTTGTGGTGTTGTGATCGGGTAAGTGATTGCGCAAAGCTAATGGTTGTTGAGTTTATCATGGTCACAGTCAAATAGACTCTCCCAATGCAAACTGCTCAACTTAGCTTAGTTTGATAACGAGATACAGACAATTACTAATATGACCTGAGGAAACTCAGCGGGTGCAGCAGCATCTATGGAGCGAGGGAGATGGGCAATGTTTCGGGCCGAAACCCTTCTTCAGACTGAGTCTGAACCCCAGTCTGAACCCCAGTCTGAAGAAGGGTTTTGGCCGGAAACGTTGCCTATCTCCCTCGCTCCATAGATGCTGCTGCACCCGCTGAGTTTCTCCAGCATTTTGTGTACTCTCGATTTTCCAGCATCTGCAGTTCCTTCATTAACACTAATATGACCTGATGATGCCTTGTAATAGGATCTGAAAATGAACACAAAAAGCTAGAGTAACTCAGCGGATCAGACAGCATCTCGAAACTTCACCTATCCATGTTCTCCAGAGATGCTGCCAGACCCGCTGAGTTATTCCAGCTTTTTGTGTCCATCTTCGGTTTAAACCACCAATCTGCAGTTCCTTCCAACACATAATGGGACCTGGTTTGTTTTTTTTGGGGGGCGAAAATTATAACTTAAGATGGCTGATACTTCTGTCATAGAAGAGAGAATGAGAGAACCTTAAGATTTAAGCAAAGACACAAAGTGCTGGAGTAACTCAGCGGGTCAGGCAGCATCTCTGGAAAACATGGATAGGTGACGTTTCAGGTCGGGACCCTTTCATGGACAGTTTTGTTTGGAAACCAGTATCTGCAGTCCCTCGTTTCCACTTAAGATTTAAATGATTTTAAGTAGAAAAAAAAGGATAGTCTTTCATATTTTGAAAGATACTAGTAAAATATGACAAAAAAGAAGACGCAACATAATGCTGGACTAACTCAGTGGGCCAGGCAGCATTTCTGGAGAACATGGATAGGTGACTTTCTTCTGGTTGAGAACCTGATTACTGAGTTAATCCTTGGTGTCTTGTGTCTTCTTTCGTGTGGCGTGCACAGCCTAAAGTTGTTGGACAACTTGTTCTATTTGATCTTCCGTATGTGCACGTCGAATTGATTGCATTAGTCGAAACAGGGCGGACCATGTGAAGGTTGCAATCTTCCACCCTTGCAGTCTTGTGTTTATCCTTGGTAAACCAACAACCGCGGTTCCTTGTTCCTAAAGAAAGTACATTTAAAGCTGCAGGTTGACCTTTCAATGAATCCAGTTCCGTAATCTTATTGACCTAAAATGCTAACTGTCAGAAGACCCCAAACTGAGGATTGCAGGGTTTTTTTCAGTTTTTATTTGGTGTTTCACTATCCAAGGTATTTTGAATGTGTTCATGTGAAAGGTAGTTTGAAGATGTGGATCTGGAAGGAGGCACAAGGGACTGCAGATGCTGGCAAGTTAAGCAAAACACATTGCTGGAGGAACTTGACGGGTCAGGCAGCATCTGTGGAGGAAATAGACTGGTGACACTTCACCAGACTGATACTAGTAAATGGGGAGGAAGCTGGAAAGGTCAATGAGTCAGGCAGGGGAAATGGACTGGTGACATTTCAGGTTGGAATGATTCTTCATACAGATAGCCGGGGGGGGGAGCTGGAAAAGTCAATGAGTCAGGCTGCTTCAGTCTTTTCGTGTCCATCTTGTTACAAATGTTGGCCTCGCTGTCATCGTCCATCCTGAAAAGGACGCAAGCTTCCGTCGACAATCAATGGAAGCCATCGCTTGTCACAATAGATGATGGTGGCAGCAGAATTAGCCTAGGATACTTCCAGTTTCCAGCCCTGCGACGTGGGCGCTTCTGCTATGGGGCCAGGAGTAAATAGGTGATACTTCAGGTCAGAGCCATTCTTCAGACTGATACGTAGGGGGGTGGGAGGAGGGGGAAAGGGAGGGAAGCTGGAAAAGGATGTCTTTGTAGAATGTTCTGTAGAGAAGAACTGCAGATGCTGGTTTACACCGAGGATAGACACAAAATGCTGGAGTAACTCAACAGACCAGGCAGCATTTCTGGAAAAATAGATTACATTTTGTGTCGAGAGCCTTCTGCACACCCATTGACATATCAGTCTGAAGAAGGGTCTCGTCCCAAAACATTGTCTATTCCTTTTCTCCTGGCCCGCTGAGTTACTCCAGCAATGTTGTGCCTATTCCTGGTGAAATAGTTTGGATGCTGTGTGTAGATGGTGTTTTTCAGGTTTAAGGAGGAATATAGGCCTGCACCAGTTCATGTTGTGATCTCCTTTTGCTGCAGTGGTGTTACTGTGGTGTTCGAAGAGTTACAACTACCCTAGGAATACAGACTGCAGCTCAGTGCTGCACTGCAGTATTTTTAAATTCAGGTGTGATTATGTGTAATGTTTATTTCCAAAATCAGGACAGCACAGCCAGCAAAACTAAACGAAACAGACTTCTTTCAAAATTAATATTTATGTAAGACTTAATTTGGAATTTTTTTCAGAAAGGGGCCAACTTTAGACACTTTGATTTTAAAGCATTACTTCCAAGATCTTTGAGTAAAACTTTTAAACAGTGGCAATGAAAAATGTTTTGTGAGGTAAATGGATATTCGAGTTCACCCGACCTATTTTTATCACAGCCGTTTCACAACTAATCTTTATGCCTTATGTTTGCAGTTGTCTTAGATAATGACATCAACTTCTCCCAACTTCCATTTTCTCAGTACCAGATTTCCAATTATTAACCTGGTCTCTGTCAATCCTTGCAGACTGAACCAAAACATTGTGGTTGCTGCGTGTTTTCAAAGCTCAGTTTACCGAATGGTTGATTACAGTTTTGCTGGGCCTCTTTAATATTACCCACACTCTTTGTTTTTAGTGTTATTATTAAATTAAGTTAAATGTGCCCATTGGAAGCACTTTGGGTTCTGACAGCCATAGAAACATAGAAACATAGGTGCAGGAGTAGGCCATTCGGCCCTTCGAGCCTGCACCGCCATTCAATATGATCATGGCTGATCATCCAACTCAGTATCCCGTACCTGCCTTCTCTCCATACCCTCTGATCCCTTTAACCACAAGGGCCACATCTAACTCCCTCTTAAATATAGCCAATGAACTGGCCTCAACTACCTTCTGTGGCAGAGAATTCCACAGATTCACCACTCTCTGTGTGAATTTTTTTTTCTCATCTCGGTCCTAAAGGATTTCCCCCTTATCCTTAAACTGTGACACCTTGTCCTGGACTTCCCCAACATCGGGAACAATCTTCCTGCATCTAGCCTGTCCAACCCCTTAAGAATTTTGTAAGTTTCTATAAGATCCCCCCCTCAGTCTTCTGAATTCTAGCGAGTACAAGCCGAGTCTATCCAGTCTTTCTTCATATGAAAGCCCTGCCATCCCAGGAATCAGTCTGGTGAACCTTCTCTGTACTCCCTCTATGGCATGAATGTCTTTCCTCAGATGAGGAGACCAACACTGTACGCAATACTCCAGGTGTGGTCTCAGCAAGACCCTGTACAACTGCAGTAGAACCTCCCTGCTCCTATACTCAAATTCATAACTCTACAACTTCCTGTTTAAGAAAGAATTGTAGATACTGGAAAGATTGAAGGTAGACAAATGCTGGAGGAACTCAGCGGGTGAGGCAGCATCTATGGAGCGAAGGAATAGGTGACGTTTCGGGTCGAGACCCTTCTTCAGACTGATGTGGAGGTGGGGGGAGGGGGATTCAGGAGGTTCTATAACCTCCTGAATGCCTCAGCATCATCTTCCTATGTTCAAGAGTGTTTTCATAAGTTCATATGTTAAAGGAGCAGAATTAGACCATTTGGCCCATCAAGTGTACTCTGCCACTCAATCATGGCTGATCTGTCTGTCCCACTCTGATTTCACTAACTTCTTTTCCCTCTCTCTCCGTTCCTCCCCCACCCTAGCTCTCCGACTAGCTTCACTGTCCTCCTGAATCATTTTACCGTTTGTATGCCTGGTTGTCGCCTTCCCCATAACCAACAATGAACAATTATACATTTCATTTATCATTGTCTGCTTTGATCTGTATTTTCACACCTTACATGCTCTTTGTACCCTTCCATATTTCTAGTTTCCCTCTCCCCTGACTCTCAGTCTGAAGAACGGTCTTGATCCGAAACGTCGCCCATTCCTTCTGTCCAGAGATGTTGCCTGTCTCACTGAGCATTATGTGTCTTCCTTTGGCATGGTTTTAAGATGAGGAGTAAGCCGGTGAGGGGATCTGAGGAAAATTCCACCGCGGATGCAGGTTATAATCAGGTAGGGTCTATCAACAGGGGATTGGAGTCCTACAGCAACAAAATGGGTCCTTCAGCCCAACATGCTGAACCCTTTGTTTAAGAAGGAACAACAGATGCTGGAAAATCGAAGGTAGACAAAAGTGCTGGAGAAACTCAGCGGGTGCAGCAGCATCTATGGAGCGAAGGAAGTATCTATTTATCTATTTCCTTCCCTCCATAGATGCTGCTGCACCCGCTGAGTTTCTCCAACACTTTTGTCTACCTATGCTGAACCATTTTCCAGTCTGCAGTCTCATATGCTGACATTAGCTCCATAACCTTCTATGCCTTGCCTATTCAAGTGCCTGCTGCAATGCCTCTTAAGCCTAGTGATTCTATCTTCTACTGATTCTTTAACAGCTTAATTTAACTAACACCCACATTGTTTAAAAAAAATGTTTCCTTCTGATCCTTGTTTTTTAAAGCTCCTTTCTCTTGCCTTAAACATATGTCTTTTGTTTTTGATACCCTTGCCAAGGGAAAAAAGTTTCTGACTATCTACCTTCTCTATACCTCGCCCTATAACTAAATCTCCAATCTAGGCAATGTTCCAAATCACAAAAGGCTTGCGGATTGCGAAAATCTCACATCAAAGCAGACACCGCTGTAAATATTCAGCAGGTTAGAGTGAATCAGTGGGAAGAGAAACGGAACTAATGTGTCAAAGAGATTCCGACAAAGGGTTCGTAAGATATAGGAGCAGAATTAAGCCATTCGGCCCATCAAGTCTACTCTATCATTCAATCATGGCTGATCTATCTCTCCCTCTTAACCTCATTCTCCTGACTTCTCCCCATAACCCCTGACACTCGTACTATTCAAGAATCTATCAATCTCTGCCTTAAAAATATCCATTGACGGCCTCTACAACTGTCTATGGCAATGAATTCCACAGATTCACCACTCTCCAGCTAAAGAAATTCCTCCTCCTTCTAAAGGTACGTCCTTGTATTGTGAGGCTATGGCCTCTGTTCCTAGACTCTCCCACTAGTGGAATCATGCTCTCCACATCCACTCTATCCAGGCCTTTCCCTATTCGTATGTTAAGATGGAGTTGAGTTAAGAAACAGTTGTACAGGTACATGGATAGGACAGGTTTGGAGGGATATGGGGCAAACGCGGGCAGGTGGGACTGGTGTAGCTGAGACATGTGGGCAAGTTGGGCCGAAGGGTCCGTTTCCGCACTGTATCACTGACTCTTTAACGGTGACCAAAATGTATGGGGTGCATGACCAGAGGGAATTTCGCAGCTAGTTGCTTCAACTTGCAGCCCTTCTTGGTAATCGATCTCCATTCTTATCCTGCACTATAATCAACTCAAACATTTTCCTCATTTTGAATGATCCGTAGTAACTCCTATTGCAGCTCTGACTGAGGTCAGACAAGAGCTGTAGCTGGCAATGTCCCACTGCTCTAGTCGTCGGGGATAATGGGAAATGGAATGGGAGGGGGAATTAAAGTGTTTAGCAACCGGGAGATCATGTAGGTCTAGGCGGACTAAGCGGAGGTGTTCAGTGAAACGATCGCCGAGCCTGCGCTTGGTCTCGCTGATAAAAAGGAGTCCACGCCTGGAACAGTGGTTATAGTAGATGAGGTTAGAGAAGGTGCAAGTGAACCTCTGTCTCATCTGAAAAGACTATCGGGATCCTTGGATGGAGTCAAGGGACGAGGTATATAATCCTATATATTGATATAGGATCTATATATTGAGACCAGGCGCAGGCTTGGCAATTGTTTCGCTGAACACCTCAGTCCGCCAAGACCAACCTGATCTTCTGGTTTAAATCCTCTCATTTCCGTACTGACATTTCTGTCCTGGGCCTCCTCCACTGTCAGAATGAGGCCCAATGTAAATTGGAGGAACAGCATCTCAAATTTCGCTTGGGAAGCTTATAACCCGGCGTTATGAATATTAACTTCTCTAACTTCAAGTAACCCTTGCATTCCATCTCTCCATCCCTCCCCCATCCTGGTTCTCCGAACAGTCTGACTGTCCACCTGATTACATTTTGCCTTTGTATGTTTTTGTGTCACCTTCATCTTGCAAACAGTGATCTATTCTACATTGATCTTTTGTCCCCTTCGATGTCTCGTTTTCAAACCTTCCATATCGCTGCGTCCCCCTTTCCCCTGACTCTCAGTCTGAAAAAAGGTGTCTCCCCGAAATGTCACCCATTCCTTCTATCCACAGCTGCTGCCTGACCCGCTGAGTTACAAAGGACAAAGGACATTTATTGTCACATACACCAATTGGTGTAGTGAAATTTGACTTGCCATGCAGCACACAGATAAAGATAAGACAACACATTAAAGAATTTAACAAAAACATAAAAACATCCCCCTGTGGTTCCCACGGTGATGGAAGGCAGCAAAGTCCAGTCCCCATCCCCATGTCCATCCATAGTCGGGACTATTGAGGCCTCCGCAGTCGCCGCTATGTTCCAGGCCCTCTCGCCGGGTGATGGTGCTCCAGCGTCGGGAGAATCCTCACAGCGGCTTGGGACACCTGGAGCGGCCGCTTCCTTACTTGAGACCGCGGCTTCCGAAGCCAACAAGGCCTCGCTGGATGTAGCTCCACCGCTGGGATGGAGGCTCCCGATGTAAAGATCAGTGCCGCCGCCCGCAGCTCCGCGATGTTTTTTATCGGCGGTCTTCAGCTCACCAGGGTTCCAGCTCAGTGACCCGGGCAAGGTATCGCCCGCTATGCTCCGCCATAGCGTTCCAGAACTGCGCCGCCGCCGAAGCTGAGGTTCTGGATGGTCCTCTCAGCAAACGCCGCTCCAGGCCCGCTGGTAGGCCGCGAGGACGGGTGGAAGATGCAGCCTGGAGAAAAGCTGCCTCTCCCACCAGGTAGGGACCCTGAAAAGTAGTTTCCCCCTTCCCACCCCTCCACCCCCACCCCCACATAAAAAAGATTAGAGCTCCGAAAAAACAAAAACTCAACTAACTAAAAATAAAACAAAATGTTAATGTTGGGATAGTCCCTGCCTCACCTAGCTCCTCTGGCAGCCTGTTCCATACACCCACGACCCTTTGTGTGAAAAGATTACCCATCAGATTCCTATTAAATTGTTTCCCCTTCACCCTAAACCGATGTGCTCTGGTCCTCGATTCACTTACTTTGGGCAAGAGACTGGCATCTACCTGATTTATTCCTCTCATTATTTTATACACCTCAATACGATCACCCCTCCTCATACTGCTCTGCTCCAAGGCATAGAGTCCCAGCCTACTCAACCTCTCCCTATAGCTCAGACCCTCTAGCCCTGGCAACATCCTTATAAATCTTCCTTGTAACCTTTCCAGCTTGACAACATCTTTCCTGTAACAGGGTGCCCAGAATTGAATGCCATACTCTAAATCTGGATTTACTCCAGCATGGTCTGAAGAAGGGTTTCGACCTGAAATGTTGCCTATTTCCTTTGCTCCATAGATGCTGCCTCACCCGCTGAGTTTCTCCAGCATTTCTGTCTACCTTACTCCAGCATTTTGTGTCTATCTTCAGGGTAAACCATTTCTGCAGTTCCTACCTACACATTGTAGTGCATTGGTTCCAGAGGCAAAGTCCAATGTCTGCAATGGGGTAGTCAATTGGACAAGTCAAGTCAAGTTTATTTGTCACATACACATACGGGATGTGGAGTGAAATGAAAAGTGGCAATGCTCGCGGACTTTGTGTAGCAATGTTACAAAATTTTTAGATTTTAAAAATCAAGTCTGCAATTTATCCCATCAGATAAAGCATAAAAAGAAGTTTAATTTGACACCTAATTCACTTTCATATCTTCAGTATTAAGAAAGTTATGACTATTTTCATACTCGGAAATTAGCATCTTGTTCCCCATTGCCTTTCAATTGACTTAACTCAAAAGCTGTGATTTAGAACCGTTAAAAGCCCATAACTTTCTTAAAAATTAAGAGAACTCGATGAAATTTTCAGTTATTATAGATTGAAGCATTCTGAAACAAATATGAAACAATCTTACTTGGATGACCTGAAATTAAAGCATATAATTAGTTAGTTATCTAATTGTAGCTAATTACAAAATTCAATGAGTAGATCTAAACATCTATCCATTTCTTAAGAAAAGATACACTTTTTTTTTAATTGCCTAAGTGTCCAAATAACATTCACACAATAATCCACAATATAACATAATTTTTAAATCTCATTTTCATGAATTTCTGGGCCAAATGGAATGAATTTAGTGTTTAATGCCTGTAAATTAATGGCCATTTAAATCAACTAGCGAGTGGGTTTTAGTGGAATGCGGTGGATTGGAACGTTGCGGTTTGCTGTGAAGTCGGTATGAAAAATACAGCCAGTTCATACATTTTTTTGGACCCCATTTTGCAACATGAAAATATTATTAAAGCCTCCATAAAAACCAACTTTTAATATAAAAATAAACTGTGTACCTTTTTTTCTCCCCTACGCAAAATCCTTCCGGTTGTCGGCGCTCACGGCTTTTGAAGGTGATTTTTAAATTACTCTAGATAATAAATAATCTAGCGTAATTTAAAAATACCTTCATGAATGAAATGTCGGAGCGATTTTTCTTCCGCAACGAAATCGCCCTACATTGATCGATTTGCCCAGTCTGAAGAAAAACGGCAGTTTAAGCCCAGCCCCCCTCTGAAAGGCGCCAAAGTCACGCACACGGGGAGCGCCAGAACTGCAGCGCTGCTCAAGGTAAGTTTTGTAACATACCTACTTTGTGCAAAAAACAAACCAAACAAACAAACAAACAAACACCAAACTACAAATAGAATGGAACAGAATCACATGTTTTACATATTAAATATTACATATTGTGGGCGGACCGTTCAAAAGCATGATAACCAAGAAAAACAAGCTGTTTGTGGTTAAAATGTAGTTTTCTGCTGCCTCTTGTTTGCTCCTGTAACTACTTTCTTCTTTGCTGCCTTGTTTGATGTTCTTGATGCAAAGGTGCGCAGAGTCCACAGATTCAATCTTTTCTTGCCAATAAATGTTGGGACTTTGGAGGCCTGCCAATTAAAATGTACCAAAATAGTAATATTCATGCAACTGCTGTGCGTGCAATAAATTACATGCAGTTTAGGGAGGGTCCAGATGCGAGTTAGATTGATGTTTCAGTGCATTGAAAATATTTTAAAGGTCAAATAAATAAGCTTTATTGTGCATGAATCAACTGTATAATCTAGATTCATCATAATATGCTGCCTGGACTCTAAATCTGCCAACATGGCTGTTGTTATTTTATGTGTTAATAATTATAGTTTAGAGAGCGCGGAAACAGGCCCTTTGGCCCAACGAGTCCACACTGACCAGCGATCGCCGCAAATTAAAGGGCCTGTCCCACTTTCATGACCTCTGCCGAGTTTGCCCTTGACTCATTCTCGCAGCATGGTCGTAGCAGGCCGTGAAGGTAGTCGTAGGTACTCGTTGCATCAAGTAGGTCGGGGCGTTTTTTTCTAGCATGATGAAAAATGTCCACAAGTAAAAAAGGTCGTGAAGGTAGGACAGGCCCTTAACACTATCCGCCACACACACTGGGGGCAATTTTACTTCTTTATACGTTTATACCAAGCCAATTAACCAACAAACCTGTACGTCTTCGAAGTGTAAGAGGAAGCCGAAGGTCTCGGAGAAAACCCACGCAGGTCATGGGGAGAACGTACAAACTCTGTACAGACAGCTTCCGTAATCAGGATCAAACCGGTGTCTCTGGCGCTGTGAGGCAGTAGCTCAACTGCGACACCACCATATGCTCCCTACACTGCCCGGCTGGGTAATTTAAGTTTAAAATGCGTGCTGGGCAATTTAAGTTTATTAGCTCACCAGAAGCAGACATTGTGAATGAGAACGTCTTGGGCTCCAAAATGAATCCTTGAATGTCATTCGCAGGAGTACTGAGGAATTGCAGCATTTTGGGATGAGATAATAGTAAACCAGCATCTGCAGTTCCTTCATACAGTTTAAAGACCCGTTTGCTTGTTTAGATGAATTCAAGAGATTGATACAAAGTGCTAGAGTAACTCAGCAGGTCAGGTAGCATCTCTGGAGAACATGGATAAAGGGATAGGGGGTTACACAAAAAGCTGGAGAAACTCAGCGGGTGCAGCAGCATCTAAGGAGCGAAAGAGATAGACTGAGGAAAGGTCTCGACCCGGAACGTCGCCTATCTCCTTCGCTCCTTAGATGCTGCTGCACCCGCTGAGTTTCTCCAGCTTTTTGTGTAACCCTCGATTCTCCAGCATCTGCAGTTCCTTCTTTAACACATGGATAGAGGGTCTGAGCGATAGGGTGAGGTTGGGTAGACTGGGCCCACACTCCTTGGAAAGCATGAGAGTGAGGGGTGATCTTATAGAGGTGTATATAAAATCATGAGAGGAATAGACCGGGTAGATGCGTAGTGTGTCTTGTCCAAAGTAGATGAATCGAGGACCAGAGGACATAGGTTCACACACAGGGTGGTGGGTGTATGGAACAAGCTGCTAGAGGAGGTAGTTGAGGCAGGGACTATCGCAACAGTTAAGAAACAGTTAGACAGGTACAGGGATAGGGCATGTTTGGAGGGATATGGACCAAACGCAGGCTGGTGGGACTAGTGTTGCCAAATACAAACAGCTAAGACCCCAGCTTTATTCTTAGCTAGATTCCTTTGACGTGCAACGTGTTATCTGTTAATGTTACAGTGTCCTCCATAATGTTTGGGACAAAGACCCATCATTTATTTATTTACCTCTGTACTCCACAATTTGAGATTTGTAATAGAAAAAAATCACATGTGGTTAAAGTGCACATTGTCTGATTTTAATAAAGGCTATTTTTATACATTTAGGTTTCACTGTGTAGAAATTACAGCTGTATTTATACATAGTCCCCCCATTTCAGGGCACCATAATGTTTGGGACACAGCAATGTCATGTAATTGAAACTAGTCATGTTTAGTATTTTGTTACGTATCCTTTACATGCAATGACTGCTTGAAGTCTGCGATTCATGGACATCACCAGTTGCTGGGTGTCTTCTCTGATGATGCTCTGCCAGGCCTGTATTGCAGCCATCTATAGCTTATGGTTGTTTTGGGGCTAGTCCCCTTCAGTTTTCTCTTCAGCATATAAAAGGCATGCTCAAGTGGGTTCAGATCGGGTGATTGACTTGGCCACTCAAGAATTGATCATTTTTTAGCTTTGTAAAACTCCTTTGTTGCTTTTGCAGTATGTTTGGGATCATTGTCTTGCTATAGAATGAACCGCCAGCCAATGAGTTTTGAGGCATTTGTTTGAAATTCCTCAGAATTCATTATGCTACTACCATCAGCAGTTGCATCATCAATGAAGATAAGTGAGCCAATACCCTTAGCAGCCATACATGCCCAGGCCATAACACCCTCACCACCGTGTTTCACAGATGAGGTGGTATGCTTTGGATCTTGGGCAGTTCCTTCTCTCCTCCATACTTTGCTCTTGCCATCACTCTGATATAAGTTAATCTTCGTCTCATCTGTCCACAAGACCTTTTTCCAAAACTGTGGTTGCTCTTTTAAGTACTACTTGACAAACTGTGACCCGGCCATCCTATTTTTGCGGCTAACCAGTGGTTTGCATCTTGCAGTGTAGCCTCTGTATTTCTGTTCATGAAATCCTCTGCGGACAGTGGTCATTGACAAATCCACACCTGACTCCTGAAGAGTGTTTCTGGTCTGTCCGATAGGTGTTAGGGGATTTTTCATTATTATAGAGAGAATTATTCTGTCATCAGCTGTGGAGGTCTTCCTTGGCCTGCCAGTCCCTTTGCGATTAGTAAGCACACCAGTGTTCTCTTTCTTCTTAATGATGTTCCAAACAGTTAATTTTGGTCAGCCTAAGGTTTGGCGGATGTCTCTAACAGTTTTTTATTTGTGTTTCTCAGTGTGATAATGGCTTCTTTGACTTTCATTGGCACAACTTTGGTCCTTATGCTGATAAACAGCAATAAAAATGTCCAAAGGTGATGGAAAGACTGGAGGGAACACTAGGCGCTGAGAGCTCTCTTATACCTGCGTTAAGGAGGCAGTTAAACACACCTGAGCAAATACAAACACCTGTGAAGCCATGTGTCCCAAACATTATGGTGCCCTGAAATGGGGAGACTATGTATAAACACAGCTGTAATTTCTACATGGTGAAACCTAAATGTATAAAAATGGCCTTTAATAAAATCTGACAATGCGCACTTTAACCACGTGATTTCTTCTATTACAATCTCAAATTGTGGAATGCAGAGGCAAATAAATAAATGATGGGTCTTTGTCCCAAACATTATGGAGGGCACAAACTCTGTGAATTTTGAAAAGCTAGAATGTTCATATCTCTAGCAAACATGCATTATAGTTCTGTAGGTAGGAAAATAGCAATGAATAAGATTAATCTCTTACAATAATTTTTTAATGTATTACTATATGTGATGCCATTTGGTAACGTGTGTGACATGTTGGTTCACTTTCCAAAGAATGGCCCTGTATAATACCACCACTATCTCCTGGTCTCTGCTTATCCAATTATTTTTCTTTATTCCCTCTGCTTGATGGCTCACTCACCCCTTTCGCTGGTAAGCTCTTTGTCACTCGCCTTACATTCTCTTTTCTCGGCCCTCTCGATCTCTTTCGGTGTGCATCCCTGCAGAGAGACATTTAAGATTTCAAAATAAGCATGAGAAATTGATGCAGTTTAGTTGTGGAAAAGGGTAGCCAGGAAATAACTAGAAAAACCCGATAATGAAAATGTAATCTTTCATACATAGTGCGTCTCAGATCATTGTATCCTGAAATATGAAATTCAAGGTTTCTTCACACTTCATATCAGTGGCATTTTCAACCACTAGCTCGGGTCCAATTGGAATTTGTACAGAATTGCCTCGTGTTTTTCAGTACATTGGATCATTAGTTTTCTAACCAAACTGTTGATCCAGCAGGATATTGATGAATTTTTTGAAGACGGCATCCTTCATTTGAACTACTCCATCAAACTAAGTGTATCTGCCTATGCAGTTGGTTCTGTTGGATGTTAAGCTATTTTTTTAAGAGCCCTGCTTTTGTGGACTTAAAAAAAAAACTGACTATGTTATCCTTTGCTGCTGAACCTGGACCTGAATTTTTTTTGACTTATTATCCCTGTGTTTCCCATTCTCAGAGCAGCCACTGTAAGAGTTAATAGTAGACCAATTTGAAAATGTTAATAAAGCTTGCGGTGCCCTAGCTGGACTCCTAGACCTCAATTCTACTTGTACGATTGGGCAGAATAACGTGCATAGATAGAAACGGAGAAAATAGGTGCAGGAGTAGGCCATTTGGCCCTTCGAGCCAGCACCACCATTCAATATGATCACGGCTGATTGATCATCCAAAATCAGTACCCATTTCCTGCTTTCTCCCCATATCTCTTGATTCTGGTAGCTCTAAGAGCTATGTCTAAAGGGCCTGTCCTACTTGGGCGTTATTTGGCGTCATTTACGGGACATCATTAACGCGTCACGACGTGTGCATTGCGCGTGGTGCGATGTGGTGGCGTAGGCGGTAGCGCGCGGCCCCCCAGGATTTTGGGATTCGCAAAATCCTCGCACGCCACCTGCATGACGCGCAAATGACGCCCAAGTGGGACAGGCCCTAACTCTCTTAAATATATCCGGTGAATTGGTCTCCACAGAATTGGCAGAGAATTCCACAGATTCACAACTCGCTGAAGAAGGGTCTCAACCCAAAATGTCACCTATTCCTTTTCTCCAGAGATGCCGGCTGACCCGCTGAGTAAAGGGCCTTTCCCACTTTCACGACCGAATTCACAACCATATTTTTTACTCGTGGACATTTTTCATCATGTTGAAAAAAATGCCCCAACCTACTTAATGCCACGAGTACCTACGACTAGCATCACGACCTCCTACGACCTTGTGACGACCATGCTGTGAGTATGAGTCAAGGGAAAACTCGGCAGAGGTCGTGAAAGTGGGACAGGCCCTTAACTCCAGCATTTTGCATCAATCTTCTGGAACCGAGATAGAGTGGATGTGGAGCGGGTGGTTCCAATAGTGGGAGAGTCTTGGGCCAAAGGGTACAGCCTCGATATGCTAGGGCGTTCCTTCAGAATGAAGGTGAGGAAGAATTTCTTCAACAAGAGGGTGGTGAATCTGTGGAATTCATTGCTACTAATTGGTGTGGAGGCCAAGTCATTGGGTATTTTTAAAGCGGAGAGTGATAGGTTGATTATGGGAACAAGGCAGGAAAATGGGGTTCGGAGAGAGAAAAAAATCAGCCAAAATCAAATGGTGGTGCAGACCTGATGAGCCGAATGGCCTAATTATGATCCTACCTCTTAAAGCAAAATAATTAATTCTAGGTATTCCATGAATGTAAGTTGCTGAGAATTAAATCATAGATAGACACAAAATGCTGTGTCATAGATAGACACAAAAACCTTTTGGGTCAGTCAGACCCGAATCATCACCCATTCCTTCTCTCCAGAGATGCTGCCTGCCCCGTTGAGTTACTCCAGCTTTTAGCGTGTAGCTTCAGATCAAACCATCAACTGCAATTCCTTCCTACATACTAAGAATTAAATCATTTTCTTCTTAGGCCCCCTTCGGTCATGGCTGACCATGGGTGTCTCCAGGGTGCTATTCCCTATATGGAGGATGCCAGTGCGGGACTTTGTTTAACAAGGGGAGATTGGTGCACAGACAGCCACCCCACGGTCCTTGACAGATCTGGGTCAGGATCCAGTGGCATGGAGTCCAAGACGACCGGAGACCCTTTTCTGCTGCAGCCTTCATCTGCCTTCCCAGCCATTGTGATGTTCCACTAAGATCAGCCATCGCCCTCCGCCTGTTCCACAGTTGATGTCTTGGTTGCATTGGCTCTTTGTCAGAGACTTCCCCCTCGACCTTACTGCCATGGGTGGCCCTACCAGGAGCATCGCTCCAGACAGCATCGCTCTCAGGATCTCAGGTCCACACAAGCTTCTCCACCACGACAAGGTGACAATCCACGGAGAAGAATCATACCGTGCACCTAATATCACAAATGCTTTGGTCATTGTTATGTTACACTAACATTTAAAAAAGAAATCTGAGTTGAAGGATGCAAGATGGCAAGGATGCTAAATCATGGTGACTCTTTTTTAACAAATAATATTTTTATTAGAAGTCATATATAAAAGGGTACATTAAGAATAATATAATACACTTCATATACAACCTCAATTTTTGAATTTATTAATAAAAAAGTAATATAAGAGAAAAGAGAGAAAAAGAAAAAGGTGAAAGTGATAGTTTTTGAAAAGAACAAGAAAAAGAGAGGAAGGAGGAGAGATATTTTAAAAAAAGGATAATAAAAGGAAGATAAAATGGAAGGGATCTTTCGTATCTTTGCGCACCCCTCACCCAGTTTATTTTCAGGATTATGTTGCACCATAAGCTTGTAATAAATCGATAAAGGGAGACCAAATCTTTAAGAATTGGTCTGATTTGCCTGCTGGGACGAATCTCATATCTTCTAGGTGTAACAATTCAGACATGTTTGAATCCACATTTTATCATGGTGACTCTCGTGTACTGACTTGGTGTGATCTCGTCTTGCACAATTATTCTTAGGAAGATAAGTGAAAGATAAGGGAAGATAAGGGATTCTCAGTGAGGTAAGGGAAAAAAGTAGAGTAGCTATGGAAACTATGAGATTCAAAGAGGAGGAAGTACGGACACTTTTGAAAAATATAAAAGTGGATAAGTCTCCAGGTCCTGACAGGATATTCCCTAGGACATTGAGGGAAGTTAGTGTAGAAATAGCAGGGGCTATGACAGAAATATTTAAAATGTCATTAGAAACGGGAATAGTGCCGGAGGATTGGCGTACTGCGCATGTTGTACCATTGTTTAAAAAGGGTTCAAAGAATAAACCTAGCAATTATAGACCTGTTAGTTTGACGTCGGTGGTGGGCAAATTAATGGAAAGGATACTTAGAGATAATATATAAGCATCTGGATAAACAGGGTCTGATCAAGAACAGTCAACATGGATTTGTGCCTGGAAGGTCATGTTTGGCAAACCTTCTTGAATTTTTTGAAGAGGTTACTAGGGAAAGTGATGAGGGTAAAGCAGTGGATGTTGTCTATATGGATTTCAGTAAGGCCTTTGACAATGTTTTTCATGGAAGGTTGGTTAAGAAGGTTCAATCTTTGGGTGTTAATGGCGGAGTAGCAAGATGGATTCAACAATGGCTGAATGGGAGATGCCAGAGAGTAATGGTGGATGGCTGTTTGTCAGGGTGGAAGCCGGTGACCAGTGGGGTGCCTCAGGGATCTGTGTTGGGTCCACTGTTGTTTGTCATGTACCTCAATGGTCTAGATGATGGGGTGGAAAATTGGATAAGTAAGTATGCAGATGATACTAAGATAGGTGGTGCTGTGGATAATGAAGTAGATTTTCAAAGTCTACGGAGAAATTTGGGCCAATTGGAAGACTGGGCTGAAAGATGGCAGATGGAGTTTAATGCTGATAATTGTGAGGTGCTACATCTTGGCAGGACAAATCAAAATGGGACGTAAATGGCAGGGAATTGAGGAATGCTGTGGAACAGAGGGATCTAGGAATAACTGTGCATAGTTCCCTGAATGTGGAATCGCATGTAGATAGGGTGGTAAAGAAAGCTTTTGGTGTGCTGGCCTTTATAAATCAGAGCATTGAATATAGGAGTAGGGAAGTAATGTTAAAATTGTACAAGGCATTGGTGAGACCAATTCTGGAGTATGGTGTACAATTTTGTTTGCCTAATTATAGGAAGGATGTCAACAAAATAGAGAGAGTACAGAGGAGATTTACTGGAATGTTGCCTGGGTTCCAGCAACTAAGTTACAGAGAAAGGTTGAACAAGTTAGGTCTTTATTCTTTGGAGCGCAGAAGGTTAAGGGGGGACTTGATTGAGGTCTTTAAAATGATGAAAGGGATAGACGGAGTTGACGTGGATAAGCTTTTCCCATTGAGGGTCGGGAAGATTCAAACAAGAGGGCATGACATGAGAATTAAGGGACAGAAGTTTAGGGGTAACATGAGGGGGAACTTCTTTACTCAGAGAGTGGTGGCTGTGTGGAATGATCTTCCAGCAGAAGTGGTGGAGGCAGGATCGATTTTAACATTTAAAAGTAAAGTGGATAGGTATATGAACGGGAAGGGAATGGAGGGGTATGGTCTGAGTGCAGGTAGATGGAACTAGGGGAAAATAAATGGTCGGCACGTACTGGAAGGGCCGAGAAGGCCTGTTTCCGTGCTGTAATTGTTATATGGTTAAGATTGTCCCTAAATTGTATGCAAAAAAATGTAATGAATGGTATCTGGGTACATGTGACAATAAAGCTCCATTGAACCATTGAATTTCAAAGTATTTTGTAACATTAAATAGCAAGTTTGTGGTCTTGAAATGTAGTAACATTATTTCATTCCAAACATGGAACAGAATGCATTAACGTGATTATGAAGCCTAGAACAAAAGTAATTCATATTAACAGTTATATTATGTTATCATTGGAAAACCCAATAGGTACAGTTATTTGCTTCTGGTTACAAAGTTTTATTTCTGACCCATTTTGAAAAATATTATTGCATTCTATTTTGCACATGGTTTTGGTTCCTATCAGCCTCATCTTTTCCACCAACCCTCCCTCGTTAAAATATTTTCGATCCTACCCCGACAGTTTTACTTCATGACCATTTGACAGGCCTTGGGATGATTTTTAACATTAAAGGTTCAATTTCTAAAGTATATTCCAGTATTTTTGCTCATCAGAATCAGAATAGTACTTTATTTGCCAAGTATGTTTTGCAACATACGAGGAATTTAATTTGCATATGGATTAAAGAGGTATATGGTAAATGTTTTCTCACAAGAATGCTAAAGTTGCATTTCATGCACAGTCTTTCCGCTGACAGGTTAGCGGGCTTTTCACTGTACCTGTAACAATAAGCTAAACTCAAGCTCACTTCCATTAGGTTTAGGTCTGTTATTGTCATGTGTACTTTGGTACACGTAACAATAAACTGAACTCAAACTAATTTAACTCTAAAGGGGCTGTCCCACTGTATGAGTTAATTCAAGAGTTCTCCGGAGTTTCCCCTGATTCGAACTGGGAGAATTACGGTAATAGCCGCTCGTAGGTACTCGGGGCTCTCGTGGACATTTTTCAACATGTTGAAAAATCGTCACGAGCTTACCGCATTTCCCGAGTACCTGCCGTTAGCGTTACGAGCCGCTAAGAGACGTCCCGAGCTCCGACGTACCCGCTACGTACATTCTACGTGCTTACCACGAGTTTGATTTTTTTTTTAAACTCGGGAGAGCTCTTAAATTACCTCGTACAGTGGGACAGGCCCTTTATGTAAACCCTCTGCAACTCCCTGGTTAACTCGTCCCTTCCAACCCAAACCACCACCTCCCCAGGTACTTTCTCCTGCAACCGCAGGAGATGCAACACCTGTCCTTATACCTCCTCCCTCGACTGTGCAAGGACCCGAGCAGTCGTTTCAGCTGAGGCAGGGGTTCACTTGCACCTCTTCCAACTTCTTCTACTGCATTCGCTGTTCCAGGCCTGGACTCCTATATATCAGCGAGACCAAGTGCTGGCTCGGCGATTGTTTCGCTGAACACCTCCGCTCAGTTTGTCTAAACCTACCTGATCTCCCGGTTGCTAAACTCTTTAACTCTCCCACCCATTCCCACACTACTGACCTTTCTGTCCTGGGCCTCCTCCATTGTCAGAGTGAGGCCCAGCGCAAATTGGAGGAACACCACCTCATATTTCACTTGTGCAGCTTGTGGTATGAATATTGATTAACTTCAAGTAACCCTTGCTTTCCCTCTCTCTCCATCCCTCCCCTTCCCAGTTCTCCAACCAGTCTGACTGTCCCTCTGATTACATTGTATCTTCCTGCTTTGTTGTCACCTTCTCCTAGCTAACAATGGTCTATTCTACATTTTCCTAAATCTGCATCTCTTTTGATCTCTTACACTTCCTTATCTCTGTATTAAAGAAGGAACTGCAGATGCTGGAGAATCGAGGGTTACACAAAAAAGGTCTCGACCCGAAACGTTGCCTATCTCCTTCGCTCCTTAGATGCTGCTGCACCCGCTGAGTTTCTCCAGCTTTTTGTGTAACCCTCCTTATCTCTGTAACTCCCTCAGCCCCGACGCTCAGTCCCAAGAAGGGTCTCGACCCAGAAAGGGTGCATAGAAGATTTATGAGGATGTTGCCAGGACTCAAGGGCATTGGCTATAGGGAGAAGTTGAGCAGGCTGGGACTATTCCATGGAGCGCAGGAGGTTGAGGTGTGATCTTATAGAGGTGAATAAGATTATGAGAGGAATAGATTGGGTAGATGCACAGAGAATTTTGCCCGAGTGGGAGAATCGAGAACCAGAGGATAAAGGTTTAAAGCGAGGGGGGAATAATTGTATACGAACCTGAGGGGTAACCTTTTTACACAAAGGGTGGTGGGTATATGGAACGAGCAGCCGGAGGATGCAGTTGAGGCAGTGACTATCATAACATTTCAGAGGCGATTGGACACGGGATGAACGTAAAATTCCGTGCAGACAAGCACCCGTGGTTAGGATCGAACCCGGGTTGGCCCATATCCCCCCTATCCTATCCCTAAACCTGTCCTGGTCATGTCCCTGTCAGGGACAGATCAGCCCTCATCCTCCTGCACTCCAAGGAATGGAATCTCAGCCTCCTCAACTCTTACTGTAGCTCACAGCCTCTAGACCTGGCAACATCTTCTGAAATGTTGAACATCTTCTGAATTCTGAAATGTTTGAAACATCAAATCTGTTTGGATTTTGAACAGAATTTCCATTGTAATACAAGCACTGTTTTGGCTGTTCCGTGTAATTATGGTTGCTCCTCAGCCCCCAACTGGTTTATGTTTAATTTTTCTAATGCTTCCCAGCATTCAGTTTATCAACTGTTGTGTGAATATATTTAGATGGTACTAAAATGAGTCCTTTGTTTTGATAACAGCCTGATCTTAATATTTGAAAACTCTCCAATCATCCTTGGAGCAAGTATTGCCTTCCTAATTGAGGGTCCGTATGTTCACGGTATTTTTAGTTTAACCTGCTCTGAAATGTGCCATGACCTAATTTTAAAATAATCTTCCACTTACAACCAGCATATCTACGTCACGGATAGACACACAATGCTGGAGTAGCTGAGCGGGTCAGGCAGCACCCCTAGAGAACATGGATAGGCAGTGTTTCGAGTCGGAACCTATCACACTTCAGAGGGGCACACTGAACTTTTTTGTTTATTATGGTGTTCACGTAGTACTAGGTTCACAGATCTGTTGTGCTGGTGATGTGTGGTTTGAGAACAGTTCCATCCAGAACTGTAAGAAATTGCAGAGAATTGTTGTAGATCATCACACCAGCCAACCTCAGCAAGGCCAGCAGCATAATCCAGGGTACACAAAAGGCTGGAGAAACTCAGCGGGTGCAGCAGCATCTAAGGAGCGAAGGAGATAGGCGACGTTTCGGGTCGAGACCCTTCTTCAGACCGGGTCTTCTCCATGTTCTCTAGGGATGCTGCCTGACCCGCTGAGCTACTCCAGCATTGTGTGTCTATCCGTGACATAGATATGCTGGTTGTAAGGGTCTCGACCCGAAACGTCGCCTATCTCCTTCGCTCCTTAGATGCTGCTGCACCCGCTGAGTTTCTCCAGCCTTTTGTGTACCCTCGACTCTCCAGCATCTGCAGTTCCTTCTTTAACAGCATAATCCAGGACTAGTCTTGGCTTGGTCATCACCTCTTCCCTCCTCTCCCATCAGGCAAGAGGTATAGAAAACGCACGCCTCCAGATTCAGGGACAGTTTCCTCCGAGCTATTATCAAGCAACTGAACCATCCTACCACAAACTAGAGAGCGACCGTGACCTACAATCGACCTCGTTGGAGAACCTCGGTCTATCTTTAATCAGACTTTACTGGCCTTTTTATTGCATTAAACGTTATTTTCTTTATCATGTATCTATATTATTGAGGGCTTGATTGTAAACATGCGTAGTCTTTCCGCTGACTGGGTAGCAGGCAACACAAAAGCTTTTCACTACCTCGATACACGTGACACTAAACTAAACTAAAACTAAGTGTTCAGAATATTGTAGTTTGGAGCGAGTAAGAGAATTGAAATGTTGTGTTGTTAGTTCCTAATAAGAGAGTGTAAAAATTTGCAGTAAATTTTTTGAAAGCGTGTTGGAGGTATAAGAGAAATTATTTGCCCAAAGAAATAGATGAGATGGGTACAATAAGGGTGGCGGGAGGGTACAACTTGCACAGCCTACATCTGAAAGAAAGAAGTAACATTCTTTTTTTCAGAAGTGTCAAATGATGTCAAAAGAAAGAAATGGCCTTAAGGGCCTGTCCCACTTTCACGACCTAATTCACGACCTCTGCCGAGTTTGTCCTTGACTCGTACTCGCAGCATGGTTGTAGGTAGGTCGTAGCAGGCCGTGATGCTAGTCGTAGGTTCTCGTGGTATCAAGTAGGTTGGGGCGTTTTTTCTAGCCTGATGAAAAATGTCCACGAGTAAAAAAGGTTGTGAAAGTGGGCCCTTTAACATCAATTTGGACAAATAGTTAGTGTAGTTTCCATATACAGCACGGAAACAGGCCCTTCAGCCCACTGAGTCCGCACTGACTAGCAATCTCCCCCCTTCCCCCCCCCCCACATCCCTGTACACTAACACTATTCTACACACACTAGGGACAAATTACAAATTTACCAAGCCAATTAACCTACAAACCTGTATGTCTTTGGGATGTGGGAGGAAATCAGAGCACCCGGGGAAAACCCACGCAGGTCACGGGAAGAACGTACAAACTCTGTAGAGACAAGCACCTGTGGTCAGGATGGAACCTGGGCCTCTGGCGTTGCCAGGCAGCGACTCTACCGCTGCACCACCGTGCATCCCACTAATTGCTATTAGTGATATTTACATTCAGAGACATGAAGCTCTTAACCATCTCCACTCCAGCACCATCCTGGCTGGAGTATGTACTCCACCCATTTTCTGAAGTGGATGACCAGCTCCTTCATTCTGTTGTCTTTGAAGGAGAGGTAGTTATCTTGACACCGTGTTACGAAGCTCTGTGTCTTCCTGCACAGTGATTTGTGTAGTTTTGGCAGTATTTGTAATCTTAGTGAAACACAAACCCGAAGAATATAAATTCAGTCCTAGAGTCATAGAGCGTGGAAACCCGTCGTGCCCATGCCGACCAACGGGTCCCATCTACAGTGGTCCCGCCTGCCTGCGTTTGGCCCATATCCCTCTAAACCTGTCCTATCCATGTACCTTGCCTTGGATCGACGCTCCAACCGCGCGCGGCCTGCGGACTTTTAACATCAAGGAGCTCGCAGTCTCGGGTTGAGACCGACGTTGGGATGCTCCAAAAGCCACACAACGTTGACTAGCCCTGACCCGGGGTCGTTCGCCCCGGCGCGGGGGAGCTGAGATTCCCCTCCTCCGATGCAGGCGCTTGATGGCCCCGGCGGGGAGTAAGATCGTCCCGTTAGGGAAGGTTAGGGAACCCCGACAGCTGGAGGACAAAGATGGGAAGAGATTGAACTTCTTTTCGCCTTCCATCACTGTGAGGAATGTGGAGGAGTCACTGTGGTGAATGTTCATGTTAAAATGTATTTTGTGTGTTCTGTTGCTTTTTATTGGTATGACTGTACGGCAAATCAATTCCCTGTATATGTTGCAAAACTTACTTGGCTAATAAAGTATGATTATGATTACCTGTCTGCATGTTTCTTAAACGTTGCGATGGTCCCTCCCTCAATCAACTCTGTTGGCAGCTCGTTCAATGCACCCACCACCCTTTGTGTGAAAAGCACGCACCACCACTCCTCGAGAATAATTCTAAACAAAGGCATTGACTGAGGATAGGATGTGTTAAAGAAGGAACTGCAGATGCTGGAGAATCGAGGGTTACACAAAAAGCTGGAGAAACTCAGCGGGTGCAGCAGCATCTAAGGAGCGAAGGAGATAGGCGACGTTTCGGGTCGAGACCCTTCTTCCGACTGAGGATAGGAGTTTGCTTATGAAAAAATTTGTGATGGAAGCATGTAAAAGAAAACGGCAAGGTTGAACACTGATACACATTATATCAGAGCAAGCAATTTCTTCTTGGTGAGAAATTTTAACTGACTGTGACGATAGAATGTTTGGAAATCTTAAAATCAAAATTACGACAAATATTCAACTCCTGCAGCACCTGTGGGGAATGAAGCAAAGGGAATGTTTTTGGAGAATGACCTGTAATCAAAAATGGTTAAAGGTTGCAGATGTTCATAAGTTATAGGAGCAGCAATAGGCCATTTAGCCCATCACGTCTACTCCGCCATTCAATCACGGCTAATCTATTTTTCCCTTTCAACCCCATTCTCTTGCCTTCTCCCCATAACCCCCGACACTCGTACTAATCAAGAATCTGTCAATCTCCGTCGAATATACACTGACTTGGCCTCCACAGCCGTCTGTGGCAATGAATTTCATTGAATGCAATGAATGCATTCAATGAATTTCAATGAATGCATTTCGTTGTCTCTGTACTGTACACTGACAATGACAATTAAAATTGAATCTGAATCTGAATCTGAATCTGAATTGCACAGATTCACCATCCTGTCTGTGACTGAAGAAATTCCTCCTCGCCTCCTTTCTAAAGGAACGTCCTTTTATTCTGTGGCTTTCAAACGAGTGCAAAGGCAGGAGAGCAAAACCAAAAGATGCGATTGCCTGCGCCTGGAGTGCAGAGCCAGAGGAATTAATGAAATCTGTGTATTTGTTGGACGATAAGCAAAAGAAAAGTCTACAGGAGCCGTGGGATTGGCTGTGTTGTAGCAACTGGGGACAGCAAAGGAAAATGCATTTAAAACAGTGACAAGAACAGTGAGAATTTTCTATATAAGATTTTTGCCGTGTATGTCAGGCTCTGCTTTGTATTTACGGGAGATCTTGACCCCCCCCACGCAATTCCTGTTTTATTAGCTGTGATCCCTTTGTACTGTTTTCAATTGCATACTGGCTTGTAGTGGAGTGTAAGCACTCTTGTGAATCTCTGGAATTCGGAGATTCATATTGAAAAGAACCTCAATCAATGGCCATCGTCGTCATGTATTAAATGGTGGAGTAGGTAATAATGAGCTTTTCATATAGAAGGCAGCCAAAAAGTGCTGGAGAAACTCAGCGGGTGAGGCAGCATCTATGGAGAGAAGGAATAGGGTCTGAAGAAGGGTCTCGACCCGAAACGTCGCCTAACTCCTTCGCTCCTTAGATGCTGCTGCACCCGCTGAGTTTCTCCAGCTTTTTGTGTAACCCTCGATTCTCCAGCATCTGCAGTTCCTTCTTTAACACAGGGCCAAGACCCTTCTTCAGACTGACGTCGAGGGAGGGGGGAAGAAAGAAAGGAAGAGGCGGAGACAGTAGGCTTTGGGGGAGAGCTGGGAGGGGGAGGGGAAGGAGGGAAAAAGCACGGACTACCTGAAATTGGAGAAGTCAATGTTCATACCGCTGGGGTGTAAACTGCCCAAGCGAAATATGAGGTGCTGCTCCTCCAATTTGCACTGGGCCTCACTCTGGCAATGGAGGTGGCCCAGGACCGAGAGGTCAGATTGGGAATGGGAGGGGGAGTTGGAGTGCTGAGCCACCGTGGGAGATCAGGTTGGTTAGTACAAACTGAGCGGAGGTGTTGGGCGAAGCGATCGCTGAGCCTGCGCCTGGTCTCCCCCGATGTGGAGCACTTTGACACCTGGACATACTCTTACTTGGAAATCCGGAAACCAGGGTCTGCAGATGTAGCTTTACAAAAAGGCTCACATTGCTGGAGTCACTCAGAGGGTCAGGCAGCATCTCCGGAGAACATGGGGCGGTGACGTTTCGCGCTGGGACCCTTCTTTAGACTGATTGTAGTGAGGGGGAGGGAAACCAGCTGGAACAGAGGAGCAGGCCAATGCCTGACAGGTATTAATTGGACACAGGTGATGTGGGGGTGGTGGTTTGGACATGAAAGGACAGAAGTGTGAGACAAAAGGATTGTCCCTTCCCTTCCACCTACATTCCTTTCTCTAACTTCACAATTCGCAACACTAAAGAAGGGTCCCGAACTGAAACCGCCTATCCATGTTCTCCAAAGATGCCTGACCTGCTGAGTTACTCCAGCACAATATATTTCTTCGCAACTCTTCAGTCCTTCTTGCACCCGTCATTTCCTATCTGCCTAACACCCGCATCTACCTATTGCCTGCCAGGCTTTGTCTTACCCCTTCTCTCTTCCAGCTTTCTTTTCCCACCCCCCCTCAATCCCCCTCCTCCAACCCTCCACAATACGTCTGAGGAAGGGTCCTGACCCGAAACGCCACCTACATAGAAACATAGAAACATAGAAATTAGGTGCAGGAGTAGGCCATTCGGCCCTTCGAGCCTGCACCGCCATTCAATATGATCATGGCTGATCATCCAACTCAGTATCCCGTACCTGCCTTCTCTCCATACCCTCTGATCCCCTTAGCCACAAGGGCCACATCTAACTCCCTCTTAAATATAGCCAATGAACTGGCCTCAACTACCCTCTGTGGCAGAGAGTTCCAGAGACCCACCACTCTCTGTGTGAAAAAAGTCCTTCTCATCTCTGTCCTAAAGGATTTCCCCCTTATCCTTAAGCTGTGACCCCTTGTCCTGGACCTACCCAACATCGGGAACAATCTTCCTGCATCTAGCCTGTCCAACCCCTTAAGAATTTTGTAAGTTTCTATTAGATCCCCTCTCAATCTCCTAAATTCTAGAGAGTATAAACCGAGTCTATGCAGTCTTTGTTCATAAGACAGTCCTGACATCCCAGGAATCAGTCTGGTGAACCTTCTCTGCATTCCCTCTATGGCAATAATGTCCTTCCTCAGATTTGGAGACCAGAACTGTACGCACCTATCCATGTTCTCCAGAGGTGTTACTCCAGCACTTTGTGTCTATTTGTAAACTTGGGAATCCATATTAGTACCCCAATTCACAAGTTTACACGTTATAGGAGGAGAATTAGGCCATTCGGCCCATCGAGTCTACACTGCCATTCCATCATGGCTGATCTCTGCCTCCTAATCCCATTTCCTGCCTTCTCACCATGACCCATGACCCGTTCTAATCACGAATTTATGAATCTGTCTATCTCTGTCTTGAAAATATCCTCAGACTTGACCTCCACAGCCTTCTGTGGCGATGAGTTCCACAGATTACCCTCTGACTAAAGAAGTTCCTCCTCACCTCCTTTCTAAAAGAGTGGGATAGGGGTGTTTGTATCAATTACCTAAAATTAGGGAATTATTTTCATACCATTGGGTTGTAAGCTATCCAAGCAAATTATGAGGTGCTGTTATGAGAGTTAGATAGAGCTTTAGGGGCTAGTAGAGTCAAGGGATATGGGGAGAAGGCAGGCACGGGTTATTGATAGGGGGCGATCAGCCATGATCACAATGAATGGTGGTGCTGGCTCAAAGGGCCGAATGGCCTCCTCTTGCACCTATTTTCTATGTTTCATCCAATTTGCGTGTGGTTTGCAACACCCTGGTTGGCAACTGGGAGATCCAGTACCTCTTGTTGGACTGAGTGTAAGCGTTTGACTGAGGAGTCACCAAGTCTATCCTTGGTCTCTCCGACTCGCACAGGTGCCCACATCGGGAACGCCGGATGTGGTAGAGGAGGTGCCCGTGAACCTGGGGAGGGAGGGGGTGGTTTGGGTGGCAAGGGATGAGTGAACCAAGGAGTGGCGGAGGGAGAGATCTCTGCGGAAGGCGGGAAGCCGTGGCAATATGAAGATGTGACTAGTGGTGGGATCAAAGGTGGAACAGGTGGTAGACGATGGCTGACCTTAGTGGAGCGTCACAACGGCTGGGAAGGCGGATGAAGGCTGCAGCAGAAAAGGGTCTCCGGTCGTCTTGGACTCCATGCCACTGGATCCTGACCCAGATCCGTCAAGGACCGTGGGGTGGCTGTCTGTGCACCAGTCTCCCACGTTAAACAAAGGCACGCACAGGCGTGATAATGATGATGATGATGATCACATAGGAGTGGCAGAAATGTCTGAGAATTGTTTACAACAATGTTTTGTTTAAAAGGTTAAAAAAAGTAATAAAAGCAGAGATGTTTGATTTCAGTGCCCTTTCCCTCCATTAACATGACTTGGAACTCAGCATTTTATCACTTGATGGATCTGTAGACTCAAAATGTATTTGAACACAACACCCTGACTCTGGACTGAATTATAATCAAAAATAGAATGTCACAGTTCTTGGGTCCACGTGACAATGAACTACCAATGAACTGAGGAAGGGTCTCGACCCGACAACGTCACCCATTCCTTCTCTCCAGAGATGCTGCCTGTTTCGTTGAGTTACTCCAGCATTTTGTGTCTATCTTCAATACAAACCGGCATCTGCAGTTCCTTCCTAATCACCATTGAACCATTGATATACATCAATGAAGTTGGACTCAAAAAGCTAGAGTAACTCAGCGGGTCAGGCAACGTCTCTGGAGAGAAGGAATAGGTGACGTTTCCGGGCGCGACCCTTCTTCAGACTAAAACATCGCCTGTTTGTTTTCTCCAGAGACGCTGTCTGTCCCGCTGAGTTACTCCAGCTATTTGTGTCTATCTTCGGTGTAAACCACCATCTGCAGTTTCTTGGGTAGACAAAAATGCTGGAGAAACTCAGCGGGTGAGGCAGCATCTATGGCGCGAAGGAAATAGGCAACGTTTCGGGCTGAAACCCTTCTTCAGTTTCTACCTACACAATATATATCAATAACTTGGATGTGGACGAGAGAGGCGTGATCAATAAGGGTTGGTGGAGTCATTAAGTAGCTTTAGACTACAGTGAGATATCTATCTTTTGATGAAATAGGCGATAGAGTTTAATGGAGGCAAATCTGAGATGAAGCACTAATGAGGCCACGTATTCAAATTCAATTCAAATGAACTTTATTTTTCCGTTAGGAACTTTGGTTTCTGCAGCCATACAACAAAAATAAACAATTTTACAAATTCACGCAGACATCCTTCACAGTGAATCTCTTCCTCACTGTGATCGAAGGCAAAGTCTTGTCTCTCTCCTGCTCTCCATCCTCTCCCGAAGTTAAAGCCCCCGGTGGGCGATGGTAAGTCCCGCGGCCGTTAAGTCCGCGCCAGGCGATGTCAGGCCCCGCCCCAGGTCGCCTGCAGCCCCGCAACTCGGGCGGGAGAAGCTGCCGTCGCGGGAACTCCGAAAAGCGGTCTCCCACCAGGGACCCGCGAGCTCCCGATGTCACCGTCCACAGGCCCGCAGCTGGAGCCTCCAAAGCCCCGAAGTCCGGTCGCAGCTCCGAGGCCGGCCAGCCCCACGCTGGTAAGTCCGCAGGTTTCGCGACTGGAGCCCCCAGGTCGTTCCAGCTGGAGGCCGCTCCACGGTGCGAGGCGCCAACGGCAACGGAGACCTGACAGGGAAAAGGTCGGGTCTCCTGTACAGCGGACAGATTTAATAGTTTCCCCCACCCCCACCCCGCCACCCACATATACTCCATCATCAAGTTCGCTGACGACACCACTGTTGTGGGACGTATCACTGATGGGGATGAGTCCGAGTATAGAAAAGAGATCGAGCAACTGTCCGTATGGTGCCAGCACAACAACCTGGCCCTCAACACCAGCAAAACCAAGGAACTGATTGTGGACTTTGGAAGGAGTAGGATGGGGACCCACAGTCCTGTTTATATCAACGGGTCGATGGTTGAAAGGGTCAAGAGCTTCAAATTCCTGGGCGTGCACATCTGTGAAGATCTTTCTTGGTCCGAGAACACAGATGCAATTATTATGAAAGCTCATCAGCGCCTCTATTTCCTGAAAAGATTACGGAGAGTTGGTCTGTCAAGGAGGACTCTCTCTAACTTCTACAGGTGTAGAGTAGAGAGCTTGCTGACTGGTTGCATCGTGGCTTGGTTCGGCAACTTGAGCGCCCTGGAGAGGAAAAGACTCCAAAAAGTAGTAAACACTGCCCAGTCCATCATCGGCTCTGACCTTCCTTCCATCGAGGGGATTTATCACAGTCGCTGCCTCAAAAAGGCTGGCAGCATCATCAAGGACCCACACCACCCTGGCCACACACTCATCTCCCTGCTACCTTCGGGTAGAAGGTACAGGAGCCTGAAGACTGCAACAACCCGGTTCAGGAATAGCTACTTCCCCACAGCCGTCAGGCTATTAAACCTGGCTCAGAACGCAGAACATTAATATCCCTCCATCTGTTGCACTTTATTAATTTATTAATTCATGGGTGTATTTATGTATAGAATTGTAGTCAATGCCTTCTATGTTCTGTTGTGCTATGCAAAGAAAGATTTTCATTGTCCTGTCAGGGACACATGACAATAAACTCTTTTGACTTTTACTTTGACTTTTGATACACAGTCAAAAACGATATAAAATATAAAGCAATTTAAAAAACACATTAAACGGGACAAGAAACAAAAAAAAAGGACAGATGGACTGCAGGGGCCGCTGCCGCGATGCGTCGCCATTTTACATTATGTTAGGCACCATCCTGTACCCTTCTAGGCCAAGATTTGCAAATAGATGTTAGTCTTCACCTGGCCATCGTCCTTACGGCGGCTCTGGGCGGGTGTTGTAAGGTCGGCCTGGCCGGATGATGTGTCGACGGCCCCCCACCGCCACTGTGGTGCAGGCCGTGTCCGTTCCACGTGCTCGGCCACTTGGAATTAGGCCCGATCTAATGGTCCCAACACTGGTCCTTGCGGGGAACCACTAGTCGCAAGCATCCAGTTGCAAAAACAACCATCCATCACCAGTTGCCTGGCCAATTTTGGATTCAGAGAGACGAGATGTTTCGGTCGGCGAAGGGACTGCTAATTAAGTGGTCTGCTTAGTCGTTGAGCTTCAGTGGCGGTAAAACTGCTCTCATCCACGAATGCACGTGGCTTTTATGTGTTTAGTTTAGAAATAATGTGCAGAAACAGGCCCTTCTGTCCGCCATGTCCGTGCCGGCCAGCGATCCCAGCACATTAACACTATCCTCCACACACTAGGGATGATCTACACATTTTACTCAGCCAATTAGCCCACAAACCAGTACGTCTTTGGAACATTGGAGAAAACCCACGCATGTCACGGGGAGAGCGTACAAACTCCGTACAGACAGCACCCGAGGTCAGGATCGGTGCTGTGAGGCAGCAACTCTAACACTGTGCCACCGTGCCACCCCGCATGTGATTGAAAGGCCTGGCTGCTTCGGCAGATGGTTCATTCAGCACAGGATACTCGGGGGCTGTGACCTGCTGTACACACAGCACATATGTGACTCGTCCCGATAATGCCCCCGGGACATTGGTGAGGAACTCTGTAATCATGTCATGCAAACGAACGTAATGCTGACCTGTGGTGTTTTATTTGTGGGTTGCTTCATTTGCTGAGGAGCTTGTAAAAAATGTACCATTATGCAATCTCATAGCCGACTTCCCCATTTCTGAATGTTTGACGGAGGTATTAGCATGGAAGAAACAGCTGGAGTTGATGAACCTTGCCACGAGAAACCCTTGCGGTGATATCCTGTGGTTGGGATGATCAACCTCCAGCAATCACAGTCATTTCCTTTGAACAAGAGGAGATCACTCCTTGTCATTCTTCAACTGGGGGAGGATTATAGATTTTCTGTTTAGTTTAGAGCTACAGCGCGGAAACAGACCCTTCAGCCCACCCAGTCCGTGTCGACCATCGATCCCCGCACGCTAACACTATCCTACATACACACACTAGGAACAATTTACAATGATACCAAGCCAATTAGCCCACAAACCTGTACGTCTTTGGAGTGTGGGAGGCAACCGGAGCTCCCGGAGAAAACCCACGCCGGTCACGTGAAGAACCAAAAAAAAACCCTGTACAGACAGCACCCGTTGTCAGGATCAAACCCGGGTCTCTGGCGCTGTCTGGCAGCAACTCTACTGCTGTGCCACCGTCCAGCCCGTGGCTGCTTGGAGGTCAACAGTCAATGTTGCAAACTCCCGTAGATGGACACAAAAAGCTGGAGTAACTCAGCGGGACAGGCAGCATCTCTGGAGAGAAGGAATGGGTGACGTTTCGGGTCAAGACCCTTCTCACATCTCTTCATTCACATTCCTTGTCTCCAGAGATGCTGCCTGACCCGCTGAGTTACTCCAGCGTTTTGTGTCTATCTTCGCTTTAAACCAGCATCTACAGTTCCTTCCTGTGCAAACGTTGTCAACTCCTAGTGCTGCTGTCTTCTGTCTGTAGGAACATAGAAAATAGGTGCAGGAGGAGGCCATTCGGCCCTTCCAGCCAGCAGCGCCATTCATTGTGCTTATGGCTGATCGTCCCCAATCAATAACCGGTGCCTGCCTTCTTTCCATATCCCTTGATTCCACTAGCCCCTAGAGCTCTATCTAACTCTCTCTTAAATCCATCCAGTGACTTGGCCTCCACTGCCCTCTGTGGCAAGGAATTCCACAAATTCACAACTCTCTGGGTGAAAATGTTTTTTCTCACCTCAGTCTTAAATGGCCTCCCCTTTATTCTAAGACTGTGTGGCCCCTGGTTCTGGAGTCGCCCAACATTGGGAACATTTTTCCTGCATCTAGCTTGTCCAGTCCTTTTATAATTGTATATTTTCCTATAAGATCCCCCCTCATTCTTCTAAACTCCAGTGAATACAAGCCTAGTCTTTTCAATCTTTCCTCATATGACAGTCCCGCCATTCCAGGGATCAATCTCGTGAACCTACGCTGCACTGCCTCAATCACAGGGATGTCCCTCCTCAAATTAGGAGACCAAAACTGTAGGCAATACTCCAGATGTGGTCTTACCAGAGCCCTGTACAACTGGACCATCAAGCCTGGTGCAATTGTGTTGCCAGTGGAAGTCTACGCGTACAGGGATTGTGGCGCAGGTGTCTGGTAATTGCTCGGTCTGGTAATTGCTTGAATAGCTAATGAGATCATTCTCTGTTGACGCACTAATCTTCATTTATTTGTGAGCAGGTCATTGCCTGATGTAGTGCGAACGACTTTACCTTGTCAAAATGGTGTCCAGGTCAATGCAGAGTCATCCCTTTTGGTTTTATCCTGCTGTTGTTTTAACATCGCATCTATGATTACAGTAGATGCACAGTAGATTACAGCTTACAGCGCCAGAGACCCAGGTTCCATCCCGACTACGGGCGCTGTCTGTACGGAGTTTGTGCGTTCTCCCTGTGATCTGCGTGGGTTTTCTCCGAGATCTTCAGTTTCCTCCCACACTCCAAAGACGTGCAGGTTTGTAGGTGAATTGGCTTGGTGTACGTGTAAATTGTCCCTCGAGGAAGGGTTCCCAACCTGGGGTAAATTTACCCCCAGGGGATAAATTTTGCTTACCCAGGGGGTGCATTTGTTGATTCTGGATTTGTACATATTTTTCCCATTGACTGACTGTGTGTGGTTCTGCTATACCGGTGGTATCTGTTCATCATTAGTTGTTCATAAATAAGTGAAATAACGTAGTTATGTGCTATTAAAGTTGCCATCTTACACGGGATGAAAAAGGTTGGGAACCCCTGCCCTAGTGTGTGTAGGACAGTGTTTCCATGCTGTAACTATAAGGCCCCAAAGGGCCTGTTTCCATGCTGTAACTATAAACTAAAGTAACAATTTGTCCAGTGTGTAGGAAGGAACTACAGATGCTGGTTTAAACTAAACTAAACTATATCAAATAGGTCCAGAGTTGCACATCGGGCGAGACCAGATTTCCTCCTCTGAAGGATATCTATCAGTGATCTCATTTATGTGTGGGAAAGAACTGCAGATGCTGGTTTAAATCGAAGGTAGACACAAAATGCTGGAGTAACTCAGCGGGACAGGCAGCATCTCTGGAGAGAAAGAATGGGTGACGTTTCGGGTCGAGACCCTTCAGGCCACTGAAGATGAGCCCCTTTGTGCATCCCGAACTTGCAGCAAGGATGCAGAGCCTCGACCCAAAACGTCACCCATTGCGTCTCTCCAGAGATGCTGCTGCCTGTCCCGCTGAGTTACTCCAGCATTTTGTGTCCACCTAATGATCTAATTTAACTAGTTTTGCTCAAATCAGTAAGCAAAAAAATGTATTTTAAATGTTTTACCTTCCACAGCTGCCAGAGTGGGATATAAACTTGCTTCTGAACTGTTAGTCTGGGTTTCTGGGTTTATTTATCTCATAAGATGACCACTTTGCCATCATCTTCAGAGTTCATGTATAGGTCCACCAGCGAGGGTCCGACACTCCCCTTAATGCACATAAATTTACGAGGGAGCACTTTAAATCCACCCCCCCACCCTACACACCCAGAAGTCCCCCTGAACATGTGGCGCCTAGGCCCGCGTAAAGGAGGCCGATCCCGACCTCATCGGGCCGAATTATCCCCCTGTGGCTGGGGCTGTGGAAATCCGGCAGAACCATTACCACAGCCGACCTTAAAGGCCGACTTTGCGGGCCGATGTCTTGGCAGCCTAGGTGAACCTTTCTGGTACCATTCAACTACTCTTTGTACATCGTGGCGTGACCTCTTGGTCCGACAAAACGGATAATCCAGAAAGGCTCTGGAACCAAGTGTGCCGGGAATTCGGTGGTGGGCTTGCGACTGCAATAAAGTGCAAACCAAACATTTTTTGTTAATGGAATCCCAAATACCACATTGCTTAACTGTGTTCTAAAATGAAACACAGTGTTCTAATATGTCCAGTGCCACCTTGGTGTTAGTTTGGGTTGGTAGGTAGAGAGCCAACAAGATGGTGGAGTAGATAAAATTAAAACACCAACCTTGCACATCTGCTTAAAAGAATAAGATACTTAAAAGATACTTTTTAGGGTGACACGGTGGCGCAGCGGCAGAGTTGCTGCTGCCTTACAGCGCCAGAGTCCCGGGTTCGATCCTGACTAAGGGTGCTGTCTGTGCGGAGTTCGAACATTCTCCACATGACCTGCGTGGGTTTCCCCCGAGATCTTCGGTTTCATCCCACACTCCAAAGACCTACAGGTTTGTGGGTTAATTGGCTTGGAATAAATGTAAATTGTCCCGAGTGTGCGTAGGATAGTGTCAGTGTGCTGAGATCGCTGGTCGGAGTGGACCCGGTGGGCCGAAGGGCCTGTATTTCTAAACTAAACTTTTGTACAATATGTCTGTCATTACGTACGTGTGTGCTCCCACAATAGAACTCAAAATAGAATGCAATTACTTTCCAGTTACATATATGGACATTGCTATTCATGGCGTGTGTAGTGATAATTGGGTAATACCAGGGGAGGGAGAGTGTGGCTGAAAATGGTTGTGATGAATTTTAAACAGACTTTGTGTAACGATCGCCAGGACTATTTCAGGAGAAATCGGCCAGCTTCTATCAAAAGGTTCTTGTGATTATTGCCACGCTTCATCTAGTCATGGAGGGTGGTGTTGATGGGCTGTAGATCTATTGACGGTACCATCCTACCGCAACGAGAGAGCCGTCCTGATCTCCTAATGGACTATCCTTGATCGGACTTCACTGGCTCTACCTTGCACTAACCATTATTCCCTTATCATGTATTTGTACACTGTGAATGGCTCGATTGTAATCGTGTATTGTCTTTCCGCTGAATGGTTAATACGCAACAAAAGCTTTTCACTGTACCTCGGTACACGTGGCAATAAACTAAAACTTGGACACGCTAGAGGCAGGAAACATGTTCCCGATGTTGGGGGAGTCCAGAACCAGGGGCCACAGTTTAAGAACAAGGAGTAACCCATTTACAACGGAGATGAGGAAACATTTTTTCTCACAGAGTGGTGAGTCTGTGGAATTCTCTGCCTCAGAGGGCGGTGGAGGCCGGTTCTCTGGATACTTTCAAGAGAGAGCTAGATAGGGCTCTTGAAGATAGTGGAGTCAGGTGATAGAGCTAGATAGGGCAGTGGATGCTTTCAAGAGAGAGATGGATAAGGCTCTTAAAGGGGATATGGGGAGAAGGCAGGAAGGGGGTACTGATTGGGGATGATCACATTGAATGGCGGTGCTGGCTTGAAGGGCCGAGTGGACTACTCCTGCACCTATTGTCTATTGTCTCAACTGAAATGGCTTCCTGTACAACAGGACCTCATCTTCAATTCATTGGCGAACATGGTGCTTTTTGTAGTCATAATTCTCCAACATTTCTGTTAGAATACCCATTGGAAGTATTTTATTTTGTGTATTTATACGCTTGCGTTATTTCGAGGTAATTGGTGTCTTGTTACAAATAGATCTGAGGTTGAGAAATTGCCCCCCTTTGTACGACTGCTATAATGCACCACTAGATCATCCTAACCTGCCAATTCCATTGACAGCAACACTGATGAGTCTTTTTCTTCTTCACCCAGGGCCGCCATGTCAAAACAGGGCAGCTTGCGGCCATCAAAGTTATGGATGTCACAGAGGTAAGGAAAGCCTTTCATTCTTGTCTTCTTCTTCTTGCGAATGAAACATAAATAAACCAAAGGAATCGTTAGATCTCAAGCCGGGTGTTGAGCAGCCAGGTTGGTGTCTCTGCGTCAATGTCTGTCAGGCCCTGACTGAGCTCCATTTGGTGGGTAGTAGAGCGGGCACCCAGAGATGACCTGACTGTGGTTCTGCTGCGCATTCCCAGGCTGGGCTCTGGCGGAGCCCCCATCTATCTCCACATGCTGGCATTCAAACGCCCAACTCCAGTACCAAGTCCGTCGACCTTCACCCATGCTCCTCTGCGGAGGTCAAACCCTGGACAGCTTTCTATTTATTTAAGAATATATTTAAGAATAAGGGGTAAGCCATTTAGAACAGAGACGAAGGAAACACTTTTTCTCACAGAGAGTTGTGAGTCTGTGGAATTCTCTGCCTCAGAGGGCGGTGGAGGCCGGTTCTCTGGATGCTTTCAAGAGAGAGCTAGATAGGGCGGTGGAGGCTTTCAAGAGAGAGATGGATAGGGCTCTTAAAGGGGATATGGGGAGAAGGCAGGAACGGGGCACTGATTGGGGATGATCAGCCATGATCACATTGAATGGCGGTGCTGCCTCGAAGGGCCGAATGGCCTACTCCTGCACCTATTGTCTATTGTCTATCGTCTATCTGGTGAAGAGATGTTGCTGTGTAATGGAGATGAGGTTGCCTTCCTGTGTTTGCAATGAACTGTCTGTTATTTCTGAAGTAGTGTTTGGAGCAGGTTGGGCGACACGGTTGCGCAGAGCCAAGGTTGCTGCCTTACAGCGCCGGAGACCCGGATTCGATCCTGACCATGGGTGCTGTCTGTGCGGTGTTTGTGCGTTCTCCCTGTCCTGAAGCCCTTGCACCTGGTCTGGATTGGACTTTTCTTTTACATCAATTTAATTCTGACTTCTAACCACCAAATAGTCTCCCTTCTAATCACCTTAAGCAACATGCCAGCCGTGAGTGCTCCCACTGGCTACTTCCTCTTTATGCAAAGGTGTGCGTTTCCTCATCTTGTTCCACTTCTGTTAACATTAAAGCATCGCAACATCGATTGTAGAAACGAGGAACTGCAGATGCTGGTTTACAAAAAAAAAAGCACACAGAGTGATGGAGTAACTCAGTGGGTCAAGCAGCAGCACTGGAGAATATGGATGTGACATTTTGTGACGGGACCCTTCTTCAGATTGATTGCAAGGGGGGGGTGGTGGAAAGCTGGAAGAGTGGAGGGGCAGACCTGAAAGGGCATTTGGACAGGCACATGGAAGTAGTAGGCCCCCCTCGGTCATGACTGACCATGGGCTATGCATCCTAGTTTGCAGGTGACGTGTGGTCAGATGCAAGCCCGGGCGATATCATATGGAGGACAGGCTATTGGTCATGCAGCATGCCCCCCCCTCCCCCCCTCCACGTCGCTGATCGATCCAAAGGAACAGCAGGGCCGTTACAGTTTGGCACCAGCGCCGTCGCAGGAGCTGCCAGAGCGAGGTTGTAGACAACGGCAAACTGCCTTAGAAACATAGAAAATAGGTGCAGGAGGAGGCCATTCGGCCCTTCGAGCCAGCACCACCAGCCATTGTGATCATGGCTGATCGTCCCCTATCAATAACCCGTGCCTGCCTTCTCCCCATATCCCTTGACTCCACTAGCCCCTAGAGCTGTATCAAACTCTCTCTTAAATCCACTACCCTCTGTGGCAGGGAATTCCATAAATTCACAACTCTCTGGGTGAAAACGTTTTTTCTCACCTCAGTCTTACATGACCCCTTTATTCTAAGACTGTGTGGCCCCTATTTGTGGACTCGCCCAACATTGGGAACATGTTTCCTGCATCTAGCTTGTCCAGTCCTTTTGTAATTTTATATGTTTCCATAAGATCCCCCCTCATCCTTCTAAACTCCAATGAATACAAGCCTAGTCTTTTCAATCTTTCCTCATATGACAGTCCCGCTATCCCAGGGATCAATCTGGTGAACCTACGCTGCACTGCCTCAATCACAAGGATGTCCTTCCTGAAATTAGGAGACCAAAACATAGTCCTTTCCATCTACCTTTGGGCGGACTCGGAGCCGTAGGGGCTCCGACTCCGGATGTTCTTGAGGTTTACTCCTGGAGACTTTTGCATGACTGGATATGGCCGCAAGGCAGTGGAGGTTTTAAATCAGATTTTTCCCTCTCCGAGATGGACTGCCTTCCCAGGCTGTCGAAGGTAGATGGAAAGGAAAGGATTAGAGGGATATGGGCCAAATGCGGGCAGGTGCGACTAGCATAGATGTGGCATCTTGGTGGCCGTGGGCAAGTTGGGCAGAGAGACCGGTTTGCATGGCTTTCTCCAAGACAAAACCTGGCAGGTAATAGTTTTTTACCTGCAAAGTGGGGGAGAGGGGTTGATCCGCAGATGGGTGAACAAATGCCAGAGATGAGAAGACGGGTGTGAGACAAAATTTGTCGCTCTTTTTGTTCCACAGAAAATGGAAACTTGCCCTTTAGCCCACTTGCGCTAATCCCACATTCTCCCCACACTCCTTCATGCACCCCCACCCCCACCGCCCTTCCTCCCCTGCCCAAACTCTACCACTTATAGAATAGTAGAATAGTTTCTTTATTGTCATTGTAACATGAACCATGTACAACGAAATTAAAAAATGTCAACCTGTCAGTGCACCATTCAAACCATAAAAGCTAACGATACATACAAGGTAAAATATTAAAAAAGATAAACAACTAAAATAAATATGAAATATGAAAATAGCACGCATAAACACCCAACCCTACATCCTTCTGTCGATTTCACAGTGTACCAACCACAGTCCCTTAGTCCCCGCGTTCCTTGGCGGCTACATTTAGTGCCTTTATAGCAGTGGGGTAAAAACTGTTTTTAAGTCTGTTTGTCCTTGTCCTTGTAGATCTGTACCGTCTGCCTGACGGCAACAGTTCAAACAGGGAGTGTCCGGGGTGGGAAATGTCCTTTATAATATTCTGGGATTTTTTGATGCAGCGGGAACTATGTAAGTCTTCCAAGGTAAGGAGAGGGCAGCCGACAATCCTCTGGGCGTTGTCAATGGCCCTCTGGAGCGCTTTCCTCTGAGCTGCTGTGCAGCTGGTGTACCACACGCATACACGGTACACTTGCCCATGGACTAAAGAGAATTCATGGCCAATGAACCTAGATTAATTGCTTCCAAGATGGCGCCCAACCCACAATGGTGACTATTTGCGTGATCGCCACAGAAGCAGATATACAGTCACGTATTGCAATTAAATCTCTGTTCCTACAGCAATATTTAAATGTTTTTAAACTATGATCTACACTGTAAATGTGGCTCGATTGTAATCATATATTGTCTTTCCGCTGACTGGTTAGCACGCAACAAAAACTTTCACTCCACCTCAGTACACGTGACAATAAACTAAACTAAATTAATTTTGTCGGGATTAATCCCGTTGGTTTGCGGGAACTGCTCCAGTACATCGAGCGTGGGGGCCGACCAGACTTTGAATAATGGCGGCAAAACCGACGGCGCCTGCATGTGTAATGCACGCAAAAATAATTTCACTGTGTAGTTCTTCTTCTTATCGTGCCCACACACAGGATTGGATAGAAGTTGTTCAGCCAGAGCTGAACACACTTCTCGGCATCTGCATAACCGATTTCATCAACTCCGGCTCCCTGCCCCCCCCGAGCCTCCAACCTCATCGTTTCCCAGCCCCGCACGGCCCGATTTTACCTTCTCCCCAAAGTCCACCAACCTGACTGCCCCGGCAGACCCATTGTCTCTGCCTGTTCGTGCCCCACCGAACACATTTCCACATACCTTGACTCCATCCTATCCCCCTTTGTTAAATCCCTCCCCACCTATGTTCAAGACACCTCAGACACTCTCCGTCGGCTCCACGCATTCCATTCTCCAGGCCCCCATCCTCTCATCTTCACCATGGACGTCCAGTCACTCTACACCTCCATCCCCCACCAGGATGGTCTCAAAGCCCTCCGGTTCTTCCTCGACCAGAGGAGCAACCCATACCCGTCCACTGACACCCTCCTCCGCCTAGCGGAGTTGGTCCTTACCCTCAATAACTTCTCTTTTGACTCCTCCCATTTCCTCCAAACACAAGGCGTAGCTATGGGCACACGCATGGGCCCCAGCTACGCTTGCCTCTTTGTCGGGCACGTCGAACAATCTTTGTTCTCGGCCTACCAGGGCCCCATCCCCGACCTCTACCTCTGTTACATCGACGACTGCTTTGGTGTCACCTCCTGCACCCACGCACGACTGACTGACTTCATTGATTTCACCACCAACTTCCATCCGGCACGCAAATACACTTGGACCATTTCCGACACTTCCCTACCATTCCTTGACCTCACCATCTCTATTGCAGGTGATACACTCCAGACCGACATCCACTACAAACCAACTGACTCCCACAGCTACCTGGACTACTCTTCCTCCCACCCTGCTTCCTGTAAGGACTCCATCCCCTATTCCCAATTCCTCCGTCTACGCCGCATCTGCTCCCAGGATGAGGTGTTCCACACCAGGTCATCACAAATGTCCTCATTCTTCAGAGACCGGGGATTCCCCTCCCCCACTATAGATGAGGCTCGCACCAGGGTCTCCTCCATACCCCGCAACACTGCCCTCTCTCCCCATTCCCCCACTCACAACAAGGGCAGAGTCCCCCTGGTTCTCGCCTTTCACCCCACCAACCTGCACATACAACACATAGTCCTCCGCCAGTTTCGCCCTCCACTCGCCACATCTTCCCATCTCCCCCCTCTGTCTGCCTTCCGCAAAGACCGCTCCCTCCGCAACTCCCTTGTCAATTCTACCCTTCCCTCCCGCTCCACCCCTTCCCCGGGCACTTTCCCTTGCAACCGCAAGAGATGCCACACTTGTCCCTTTACCTCCCCCCTCCACTCCTTTCAGGGACCCAAGCAGTCCTTCCAGGTACAACAGAGGTTCACCTGCATCTCCTCCAACCTCATCTATGGCATCCGCTGCTCTAGATGTCAGCTGATCTATATCAGTGAGACCCCCCACTTCCCATCAGTCTTAAGAAGGGTTTCGGCCCGAAACGTTGCTCCTTAGATGCTGCTGCACCCGCTGAGTTTCTCCAGCCTTTTGTGTACCCTCGATTTTCCAGCATCTGCAGTTCCTTCTTCTCACTAGGGCTCTGTACAACTGCAGAAGGACCTCTTTGCTCCTATATTCGATTCCTCTTGTTATAAAGGCCAACATGACATTTGCTTTCTTCACCGACTGCTGTACCTGCACGCTTACTTTCATAGACTGCTGTACCTGCATGCTTACTTTCATAGACTGCTGTTCAAGGACCCCCAGATCCCATTGTACTTACAACTTGACGCCATTCACACGGTAGCTGAGCGCTAGAATCTGGCAAGAGGGGGATGCAGGAAAGAGTTAATGGCAACAAGGGGAGAATACAGAATGCTAGTTATGCAGAGATTTTGTTTGACCACTTTGGAGTAAGTAACTAAGTTTATTGGCCATGTATTCACATACAAGGAATTTGCCTTGGTGCCCCACAGCAGTGCTTACTTGCAGTACCTTACTTGCAGTTCATAACAAGAGGATTTCAGTACAGGAGTAAAGAGGTTCTTCTACAGTTGTGTAGGGCGCTGGTGAGACCACATCTGGAGTATTGTGTACAGTTTTGGTCTCCTAATTTGCGGAAGGACATCCTTGTGATTGAGGCAGTGCAGCGTAGGTTCACCAGATTGATCCCTGGGATGGCGGGACTGTCATATGAGGAAAGATTGAAAAGACTGGGCTTGTATTCACTTGAGTTTAGAAGGATGAGGGGGGATCTTATGGAAACATATAAAATTATAAAAGGACTGGACAAGCTAGATGCAGGAACAATGGTCCCAATGTTGGGTGAGTCCAGAACCAGGGACCACACAGTCTTAGAATAAAAGGGAGGCCATTTAAGACTGAGGAGAGAAAAAACCTTTTCACCCAGAGAGTTGTGAATTTATGGAATTCCCTGCCACAGAGGGCAGTGGAGGCCAAGTCACTGGATGGATTTAAGAGATAGTTAGCTAGAGCTCTAGGGGCTAGTGGAGTCAAGGGATATGGGGAGAAGGCACAATCAGCCATGGTCACATTGAATGGAGGTGCTGGCTCGAAGGGCCGAATGGCCTCCTCGTGCACCTATTTTCTATGTTTCTACGTTCTGGACACTGCAAACCTGTACGACTTTGGAGTGTGGGAGGAAACCGAAGATCTCGGAGGAAACCCACGCAGGTCACGGGGAGAACGCTCGGTGGGCTGAAGGGAAAGTCTCCATGCTGTGTGCCTCTGCCTCAGCATCTTCGCCCATTTGGAAGGCCAACAAACCACATTTGCAACCTGCAACAGTTAACGTTAGCCCAAGTCTCTAATTAAACTCTTCAAAGTAAAATGACCCTTTTTGTGGATAGACGGTTATGTTTTCTATAGAGAGGAAAAAAGCAAACAAAATTCTGGTCTCTGATTAACACCCACATCTTGGTGTGGGTGTACATCGGTGAGCCACTTTGCATGATTGTCAGTACAATTGCAGCTCATCCAGGGGCGGAAATGGCTGGATGCAGGCTTTTTAAAATAAAAAGCCTCTCTCCCTCTTCCTCCCCCCCCTGTTGCTAAATAGTCAAAATCTCCATTAAAGCCAGAAATATATCTCAAAAGCTTTCTGCTATGAATTTGAGACCATCAAGAATTTCTTAAAGCTTTATTTGCAGGTCTTCAATTACCTGTTTGCCAATTATAACAAACAAATACTTCGAAAATCCCCCTAGTAGCCATTACTAAACCACAAAAAGAATCTGCTTGGTGAATAAAGGCATTTAATGGCCAATAATTGGGTCTGGCATATTCCTTTTAAAAATAAATAACCTTTGCATTCATGTGACTTCATTGGTTTTAGGTTTCTGTTTTCACTGCTTTAGATTAGTGACACATACCATAAGGAACCAAAGTACTTAAATGTGCAAATGGCAAGCTTTAACCGTTTTTAAATTCCTGTTTCCCCCAATAATCCAGAGTGTGCTGCAGAAAGGTTTGTACAGGAAGGAACTACCGATGCTGGCTTAAACCGAAGATAGACCACAAAAACCTGTTGTAACTCAGCGGGTCAGACAGCATCTCTGAAGAAAAGGAATAGGTGACGTTTCGGGTCGAAACTGAAGAGGAGTGTAAAGAAGGGTCTCGACCAGAAACTTCACCTATTGCTGATCTCCAGAAATGCTGTCTGACCTGCTGAGTTACTCCAGATTTTTGTGTCTATCTGATTGTCTGATCGGTTCCCCCATCTGGATGTGCAGTGTCCAGAATTGCATGTAATACTCCAAAGTGGTCCAACAAAATCTCTCCATAACTAGCATTTTGTTTCTGGCCCTGTGTGGTAAGTAAGTAGGTTTATTGGCCAAGTATTCACATACAAGGAATTTGCCTTGGTGCTCTGCCCACGTCACAACATGGCATACATTGACAGTTACGAATGACTTAAAAAACACTAATAATAATAAAACATTAATGATAAAACACCATTGATCAAGCATGTGAACCCACAAAATACCAGATCAAAGGGAGGCTACAGATTTTTGGCTGTTGAGTAGAGCAACTACTCGTGGATAAATACTATTTTTATGTCTGGCTGTGGCAGCTTTGACAGTCCGGAGTCGCCTTCCAGAGGGAAGTGATTCAAAGAGTTTGTGGCCAAGGTGAGAGGGGTCAGAGATGATCTTGCCCGCTCGCTACCTGGCCTTGTCCAACATTTGATGATCCTTACGTTGAACTTAAGAACTAGATTTTGGTGATTTCTGTGCAGGGTTCATTGCATAATGATTGATTGAAAGATGCAATGTGCTATCGGGCACTTTGGTCCATTGATCACCTGTGCAAAACAGTTCTGTGTTATCCCATTTTCTCATTCGCTCTCTACACACTAGGAGCAATTTGCAGAGACCAATTAACCTACATATCCTCAAGTCTTTGGGACATGGGAGGAAATCGGAGCACCCAGAGGAAACCCATGCGGCCACTGCAAACTCCACACGGGCAGCACTGGAGTTTAGTCTAGAGATGCAGCGTGGAAACAGGCCCGCAGAGTCCACGCCGACCAGCGATCCCCGTTCACTAGCACTATCCTACACACCGCTGACAATTTTCAACTTTTACCAAAGCCAACAAACCTGTACATCTTTGGAGTGTGAGAGGAAAATAAAAGCCGACGTGGTCACGGGGAGAACGTACAAACTCTGTACAGACAGCACCCATAGTCAGGATTGAACCTGGGTCTCCTGCGCTGCGAGGCAGCAACCCTATCGCTGCGCCACCGTGTCGCGACGGAGGACTGGATTGAACCCGAGCCACTGTCTAGATTCCCCCATTTAGGAAGTACACCCATCCTCCTTCAATGGGCCCTGAAGGAGGTGAGTTCACACTAACTCACATTGAATTCTCATCTATGACTGTTTTGCACACCCAATCTCCAAATGCCAAATTGTAGTTTCCGGTGTCATTACCAGTCTTGAGTGTAAAGGGCCTGTCCCACCAGCATGCGACTGCATGCGGCGAGCGCAACCAAATGTGGTCGCTTGAGGCGTACGGCCTCGCGGGGCCGGTTCCACTTCGAACCGCGGAGACGTATGGAGTTAGGCTCAAGCGACCACGTTAGGTCGCGCTCGCCGCATGCAGTCGCATGATGGTGGGACAGGCCCTTAAGAACTCTTTTCCTTCATCTGACTTGTTTATAAATGCAGTAAAAGCTGAAGCCCCAGCAAAGATCCCCAGGGTTACTGCTTTCCAAACAGTTCTCTTCCAAGTGTGTCAAATATTCCCATTCCAGTGTTCCCCTTTGTGCATTTTAACATGGAATCGTTGAATGCTTTCTGGAAATCCATTGGATTGCCCTTATCTGTGTGACAGTGTGACCTAACGCCTTTTTTCGATGGAAGACAAAATGGTCTATTTAATTTTTTTGCCTTTCACAACATATCAAGTCAAGTCAAGTCACTTTTATTTCCATAGCACATTTAAAAAACAACTCTCGTTGGCCAAAGTGCTTTACATTGGTGGAGGTACTAACGTTATACAACAGTGGTTCATAGATTAAGTACATATGTTGGCTCTCGATTTTTAACTATGAATTTAGAGATACAGCGTGAAAACAGGCCCTTCGGCCCACCGCGCCCCCGCCGACCAGCGATCACCTGTTCGATGTTATCCCACTTTCTCACTCCCTACACACTAGGGGCAAATTACAGAGGCCACAAACACGCACGTCTCTGGGATATGGGAGGAAATCGGAGCACCCAGGGGAAACCCACGCGGTCACAGGGAGAACGTGCAAACTCCTGGTTCTAGTAGATCCCAACACCAAAGATTAGGCAGCAAGGCCTACTCTTTCTATCTTCCTTCGCCAATCTGCACCTTTTGCTCTTTTGTGACCTTATTTCCTGATCATTCTGGAACTGACAGTGCCCTGGGAAGAGCGTATTGAAGAGGCTAATGAGAGGAAGCGCGCAAAGTACCAGGAACTGGTGGAGATGTGCCAGGACAGAGGCTGGAAGACACACTATGAGCCGATAGAGGTGGGCTGTAGAGGCTTTGCAGGACGCTCACTCTGCAAAGTCCTCAACCAGTTGGACTTTACGGGGCTGGCAAAGAAGAGGGCCATTCAATCCGCAAGTGAAGCTGCAGAGAAAGCCACTAGGTGGCTTTGGATTAAGAGGGCTGATCCGTAGGCGGTTGCTGCTGGGACGCAAGTCGGGGCTTGATCAACCCCGGTTGGGTCGCCTGGGCGAGGGCGTCTGATGTTGTGAGACCCGAAACACCCGATGACCCCAGGTCACATCACTGAGGATGTGTCCCAGCGCATCTAGAAGATGTATCTTTCACACCTAGTCCCTACCTGGTCGGGGAAGCGGCTTCCCACCGAGCTGCTTCCCCGTGGCCTGTCGGGACCGGCCGGCCGGAACCCCATCTTCGGCGGCGGCGCAGCACTGAAACACCGTCATGGCGCGGGCGATGCCTTGCCGGGTCGCCGTGCGGTAAGCTCCGGAGTGCTGTGACCGCCGACCCCAACATCGAGGAGCTGCGGTCTGCGGAGCGTCCAGCCGTGGTCGGGGCTCCGACCAGCGCGGCCTGCGGACATCGGGAGCCGCAATCTCCGGGGAGGGAGCGGCCGCTCCAGACACTCGAAGCCACTGAGGAGTGTTTCTCCCGACGCCGGAGTTCCATCATCCGGCAAGAGGGCCGGGAAACATCGGACTGGCTGCGGAGGCCACAGATAGGCTCCGACCTCGGGTGGTCACAGAGGAAGAGGGCTGAACTTTCTAGTGCCTTTCCCCACAGTGGGAAATGTTGATTCTGCTGTGGGGGGACGTTCTTGTTGAACTCTATAGTGCATTGTGTCAGTTTTATTTTTTTTTAATTTTTCTATGGATGTTCGGAAACCTAATTATTTCTTCTATGTAAAGCACTTTGGTTTCAATGCGAGTTGATTTAAACGTGCTATATAAATAAAATTTACTTACTTAGTTATTGTAGCATATTGAAGTCTGAGTCTAAACTTCATTTCTCTTGGACCTGGTATCCCAGTTACCTGTCATCCTTCTGTGATCATAGGCATTGTAGCTGCTTATAGCTGCGCCAACTTGCACATCTACTTCAGGGCATCAACAGAACATGCTGGGCTAAAATGGCCGCTAATCTCCATGTTCAATTTAATCTAACTAATCCCATCTGCATGAACTTGGTCCGCATCTCTCTATTCTCTACCTGTCCATGTTTATCAAAATGACTCTTAAACATTACCATAGTATTTGCTTCTACCATTCCAAGCACCCAAGCCCACTGGAACATGATAGAGATTTGCTGGCATTTTAGCCAAACGGGCGACACGGTGCGGCAGTGTTAGAGTTGCTGCCTCACAGCGCCAGAGACCCGGGTTCAATCCTGACCATGGGTGCTGTCTGCACGGCGTATGTACGTTCTACCTGTGACCTGCGTGGGCTTTCTCCGGGTGCTCTGGTTTCCTCCCACACTCCAAAGACATACAGGTTTGTAGGTTAATTGGCTTCGGTAAATTGTAAATTGTCCCTGGTGTGTGTCGGATGGTGTTATTGCGGGGATCCTCAAAGACAGATGTGTACACTAATTCGTTCTTTCCACGCACTACTAAAGCATGGAATAATCTCCACCAAGCCACGGTTGCCCAGCCAGATGCAACTAAATTTAAAGTGGCACTTTCTTCCCAATAACCCTCTCTGGCTAAACCCCTCCCTTCACCACCTCCAGTTTCAATTCCAGTTGGAATATTTTGGAGGACCAAGTAACCAAGAACCAAGGATTGCTGGACTCGGTGGGCTGAAGGGCCTGTTTCCGCGCTGTATCTCAAACCTAAAAATTCAACAGAGCTGGATACAATAGTGGCACTTAAGAGACTTTTAAATGGGCACTTGATATGCAGGAAATGGAGGAATATAGATACAGATTAGTTTAACTTGATATGTTCGGTACAGTCAGTGTTCAACCATTATTTAAAAGAAATCAAACATTTACCTTGCTTCCTGCAACTAAGCAAATTGTGCTTCCAGTTATCCACTCTCCTTTGGATGATCACACCAAACCATAAGAGGTACATACCTCAACTAGCAATTTGCAGATGACATTCAAGTGGCTGTGTGAGAATCGCTGAGGGGATTGCAGGACGTTATGCATGATCTAATGATTATGGGCGGCTACGGTGGCGCAGCGGTAGAGTTGCTGCCTTCCAGCGCTTGCAACGCCACAGACCCGACTATGGGTGCTGTCTGTACAGAGTTTGTACGTTCTCACCGTGACCTGCGTGGGTTTTCTCTGAGATTTTCGTTTTCTTCCCACGCTCAAAAGATGTGCTGGAATGTAGGTTAATTGGCTTGATGTATGTGTTAAATTGTCCCAATTGTGTAGGATAGTGTAATAGCCCTGTCCCACGGTACGAGTTCATTCCAAGAGCTCTCCCGAGTTTAAAAAAAATCAAACTCGTGGCAAGCACGGCGAATGAACGTAGCGAGTACGTCGGAGCTCGGGACGTCTCTTAGCACTAACGGCAGGTAAGCACGGGAAGACTCGTGAAGATTTTTCAACATGATGAAAAATGCCCACGAGAGCCCCGAGTACCGACGAATGGCCATTGCCGTAAATCTCCGAGTTCGAATCAGGGCAAATACGGTGAGAACTCTTGGAATGACCTCGTACCGTGGGACAGGCGTTTTAATGTGCTGCTGTTAATGTGCGGGGATCGCGGGTCGGTGGACCGAAGGGCCTGTTTCCGTGCTGTATATCTAAACAAACTAAACTAAACTAAATCTAGTCAGTTGAACAGGTAAAACGGCAAATGGAAATCCATCCGCATAGATATGGGGTCATGCATTTGGAGAGTCCAACTTTGCTGGAGAAAATGATGCAGAGATACAACATGGAAACAGGCCCTTCGGCCCCCCAACACTCCAACCATCGATCACCCGTTCACACTAGTCCTAGGCTATCCCACTTTCACACTCAGGGCAATTTACCGAAGCCAATTAACCTACATTCTTGTGCGTCTTTGGAATGTGGGAGGAAACTGGAGAAAACACTTGCTGTCACAGGGAGAACGTACAAACTCCACACAAATAGCACCCAAGGTCAAGATTTAACCCGGGTCTCCAGCGCTGTGAGGTAGCAGGTCCACCACTGCCCCATGTGCTGCCCAGAAAGATCTTGGGCTGCAGAGCATCAATCCTTAAAGGTAGCATGGCAGGTCAATAAGATGGTTAAGAAGAACTAAGGGCTGCTTTTCTCTATTAGTTAAGACATCAAATAAAAGAGTGTGTAGAAAGGAACTGCAGATGCTGGTATATAGCGGAGATAGACTCAAAGTGCTTGAGTAACTCAGCAGGTCCAGCAGCATCACTGGAAACATAGAAACATAGAAACATAGAAAATAGGTGCAGGAGGAGCCCATTTGGCCCCTTCGAGCCAGCACCGCCATTCATTGTGATCATGGCTGATCGTCCCCAATCAATAACCCGTGCCTGCCTTCTCCCCATATCCCTTGACTCCACTAGCCCCTAGAGCTCTATCTAACTCTCTCTTAAATCCATCCAGTGACTTGGCCTCCACCGCCCTCTGTGGCAGGGAATTCCACAAATTCACAACTCTCTGAGCAAAAAAGTTTTTTCTCACCTCAGTCTTAAATGGCTTCCCTTTTATTCTAAGACTGTGGGCCCTGGTTCTGGACTCGCCCAACACTGGGAACATTTTTCCTGCATCGAGCTTGTCCAGTTTTTTTAATGATTTTATATGTTTCTATAAGACCCCCCCCCCCCCCATCCTTCTAAACTCCAGTAAATACAAGCCTAGTCTTTTCAATCTTTCCTCATATGACAGTCCCGCCAACCCAGGGATCAATCTCATGAACCTGCGCTGCACTGCCTCAATCACAAGGATGTCCTTCCTCAAATTAGGAGACCAAAACTGTACACAATACTCCAGATGTGGTCTCACCAGAGCCCTATGCAACTGCAGAAGAACCTCTTTACTCCTGTACTGAAATCCTCTTGTTATGAGAAAAAGGGTGGTTGATGTTTCGGGTTGGGATCCTTCCTCAGACTGAATGAAGAGGGGTCCCAACTTCAAGAAACGTCACCCATTCCTTTTCTCCAGAGATGCTGCCTAACCTGCTTAGTTACGCCAGCACTTTGTGTCTATCTTTGATAGAACGGAAGAGTTACTTTCTGAAGATAGGCACAAAATGCCTGTGAATCTCAGCGGAACAGACAGCATCTCAGGATAGAAGGAATGGGTGACGTTTCGGGTCGAGACCCTTCATCAGACTTCAAAGGGTCTTAACCCGAAACGTCACCCATTCCTTCTCTCCAGAGATTCTGCCTGTCCGCTGAGTTACTCTAGCTTTTTGTGTCTATCTTCGGTTTAAACCAGCATCTGCAGTTCCTTCTTACACAAAAAGTAATGCTTCACAGATGAATTCTGAACTCTGAACAAAATGAACTGTCGTATCCAAGGTATGGAATTGCCACTAAGAATATACTAAGTGCTCTCCATAATGTTTTGGACAAAGAGCCATCATTTACCAAACAGTTGATTTTGGTAAGCCGAAGGTTTGGCTGATGTACCTAACAGTTTTATTCTCGTTACTCAGGCTCATAATGGCTTCTTTGACTTTTAAGTGGCACAACTTTGGTCCTCATGGTGATAAACAGCAATAAAAGTTTCCAAAGGTGATGGAAAGACTGGAGGAAAGACTAGGTGCTGAGAGCTCTCGTATACCTGCATTAACGAGGCAATTAATAATAATAATAATAATTACAATATCTTTTATTGTCATTACACATAAGTGCAACGAGATTTGGTTTGCAACTTCCATCCGATGTCATAACTTAATCGACAAATAAGACTTAGGTTTAGATACCCCGAGAACATTAAGGTTTTTTAAAACGAACATTAGACCAGTAAAGTCAAAACAGACTAAAGTGCAGATGTGTCTGTGTGACGTGACTATCCGAGGGAGACAGTCCATGGGGGTGGGGGACACTGAGCAGGGCCGGTTCAGAGCCGCTATAGCTCTGGGAATGAAGCTGTTCCTGAGTCTGGAGGTGCGGGCGTAGAAGGCCTTGTAACGTCTGCCGGAAGGGAGTAGTCCATTACAAGGGTGAGAGGAGTCTTCATGGATGCTGACGGCCTTCCTGAGGCACCGTGTGTGGTAGATGCCCTCGAAGGCTCCAATAAACACACCTGAGCAACTACAAACACCTGTGAAGCCATGTGTCCCAAACATTATGGTGCCCTGAAATGGGGGGACTATGTATAAACACAGCTGTAATTTCTACATGGTGAAATCAAAATGTATAAAAATGGCCTTTATTAAAATCTGACAATGTGCATTTTAACCACGTGATTTTTTTCTATCACAAATCTCAAATTGTGGAGCGCAGAGGCAAATAAATAAATGATGGGTCTTTGTCCCAAACATTATGGAGGGCACTGTATAAACGTTTGGGTATTTTCAATCGCATTGCATGATGTTTTGAAATGTGTTACAATCCAGGATGAAGAGGAGGAGATCAAACAGGAGATTAACATGCTGAAGAAGTACTCGCATCACAGAAACATAGCGACGTACTACGGTGCCTTCATCAAGAAGAGCCCCCCAGGCCACGATGACCAACTCTGGGTGAGAATTGCAATTTGTCTTTGAACCAGAGCTGTGGGCAGTTAGAGCCATGAAGCTTTTGTTGGGAAACCCAAGATTAGCAGTAGACAGACACAAAAAGCAGGAGTAACTCAGCGGGATAGACAGCATCTCTGGAGAGAAGGAATGGGTGATCTAAGAAGGGTCTCGACCCGAAACGTCACCCATTCCTTCTCTCCAGAGATGCTTCCTGTCCCGCTGAGGAATGGATGATGTTTCGGGTCAAGATCATTTCATTCCAAAGAGGAAGAAAGATTCTAAGTGGAGTAAGAGGCAACCGCGGCTGACAAGGGAAGTTAGGGATGGAATAAAACTAAAGGGAAAGGTGTATAAACGGGCAAAGAGCAGCGGGAAGTCAGAGGTTTGGGAAACGTTTAAAGGACAACAGAAAGTACCAAAAAGGGCAATACAGGGTGTAGAAGTACGAGGGTAAGCTGGCCAAGAATATAAAGAAGGATAGTAAATGCTTCTTTAGGTATGTTAAGAGAAAAAGATTAGTAAAGACAAATGTTTGTCCCTTGAAGGCAGAAACAGGTGAAATTATTATGGGGATCGTGATCCTGATACAAGGTTAATTCCCGGGATGGCGGGACTGTCATCTGCTGAGAGAATGGAGCAGCTGGGCTTGTACACTCTGGAGTTTAGAAGGATGAGAGGGGATCTCTTTGAAACATATAAGATTGTTAAGGGCTTGGACACGCTAGAGGCAGGAAACATGTTCCCGATGTTGGGGGAGTCCAGAACCAGGGGCCACAGTTTAAGAATAAGGAGTAAGCCATTTAGAACGGAGACGAGGAAACACTTTTTCTCACAGAGACTGGTGAGTGTGTGGAATTCTCTGCCTCATAGGGCGGTGGAGGCAGGTTCTCTGGATGCTTTCAAGAGAGAGCTAGATAGGGCTCTTAAAGATAGCAGAGTCAGGGGATATGGGGAGAAGGCAGGAACGGGGTAGTGATTGGGGATGATCAGCCATGATCACATTGAATGGCGGTGCTGGCTCAAAGGGCCGAATGGCCTACTCCTGCACCTATTGTCTATTGTCCATTGTCTGTGCTCCATTCTCCCCACGTTAAACAAAGTCACGCACAGGCGTCCTCCATAAAGGGAATAGCACCCTAGAGACACTCATGGTCAACCATGACCGAGGGGGGGGGGGGGGCTATGATATTATGGGGAACAATGAAATGGCTGAAGAGTTGAACAGGTACTTTGGTTCTGTCTTCACTAAGGAAGACACAAACAATCTCCCAGATGTACTAGAGGACAGAGGATCTAGGGAAACATAGAAAATAGATGCAGGAGGCGGCCATTTGGCCATTCACTGTGATCGTGGCTGATCATCCACAATCAGTAACCCGTGCCTGCCTTCTCCCCATATCCCCTGACTCCGCTAGCAAAGACTTGCGCTGTGACTTGTCGCGTGTGACAGTGAAGTAAAGTATTCAGTATTCATTAATTTGAATGGCATGGACATGTCTAATAAGCAACGAGATAAGGACATAGAAGTTGGGAAGTCACGTTGCAGTTATACGTGACGTAGGTGAGGCTGCATTTGGAGTATTGTGTTCAGTTCTGGGCACCATGTTATACGAAAGATGCAGTCAATTTGGAAAGGGTACAGAGAAGATTGAAGAGGATGTTGCCAGGACTCCAGAGTGTGAGCTACAGGGAAAGGTTCAATAGGACTCTATTCCTTGAAGTGCAGGAGGATGAGGGCTGATCTTATAGAGGTTTCCTGAAATTGTGAGAGGAATAGATCGGGTAGATGCACAGGGTCTCTTACCGACAGAAGGGGAAGTTTAAGTTGAAGGGGGAACAATTTCATGGGAGTATGGGGGGCAACTTTTTCACACACAGGGCGGTCGGTCTATTGTGGCTATGAATTTATGTTAAGTGCCATTTGATTGTCTGAAGGCCCAGAGGGGTAGGTTGCTCTTGGGTTCAAGACCCCCTTTATCTTCAAAACATCTTTCACTGACACTGTTCTGTTCTGTTTCGCAGCTGGTTATGGAATTCTGCGGAGCTGGATCTGTCACAGACCTGGTCAAGAACACAAAAGGAAATGCTCTGAAGGAAGAATGGATTGCCTACATCTGTCGAGAGATACTACGGGTAGTTTACCTTTTTCTGAATCCGTTGTTTTATTGCTACAGCTGCTCCTCGACCTACGATGGGGTTACGTTCCAATAAACAAGAGTATAGGAGCAAAGAGGTCCTTCTGCAGTTGTACAGGGCCCTAGTGAGACCACACCTGGAGTATTGTGTGCAGTTTTGGTCCCCTAATTTGAGGGAGGACATTCTTGCTATTGAGGGAGTGCAGCGTAGGTTCACCAGGTTAATTCCCGGGATGGCGGGACTGTCACATGCTGAGAGAATGGAGCGGCTGGGCTTGTACACTCTGGAGTTTAGAAGGGGATCTTATTGAAACATATAAGATTGTTAAGGGTTTGGACATGCTAGAGGCAGGAAGCATGTTCCCGATGTTGGGGGAGTCCAGAACCAGGGGCCACAGTTTAAGAATAAGGGGTAAGCCATTTAGAACGAAGACGAGGAAACACTTTTTCTCACAGAGGGTTGCGAGTATGGGGAATTCGCTGCCTCAGAGGGCGGTGGAGGCCGGTTCTCTATATAATTTCAAGGGAGAGCTGGATAGGGCTCTTAAAGATAGTGGAGTCAGGGGATATGGGGAGAAGGCAGGAACGGGGTACTGATTGGGGATGATCAGCCATGATCACATTAAATGGGGGTGCTGGCTTGAAGGGCCGAATGGCCTACTCCTGCACCTATTGTCTATTGTAAATCGAAAATATCGTAAGTCGAAAACGCATTTGATACAATTTGATCAGGTGGCCGGAAGTGACGTGCGGCCCGTTGCTGAGCGTTTGCGCCATCGTAAAGTCGGAATATCGTAAGTCGAAGCATTGTAAATCGGGCAGCATCCGTATTTTTCACCAAAATTTGTTGCAGTGTGCCTCCTCTTCAACCAGAGGTTATCTGTGAACATTTGGAAAGTAACACGAGGGATCGAGCATTGAGGCATAAAATCTTAGCAATTAACTCTCAGTAATATTCATTAAGTCATTTGGGCAACTACATGGTTAGGAATGGATATGGGACTAGTGAAGATGCATCTTGGTCAGTGTGGGCAAGTCGGGCCATCAGGGGCGGAAAACACGGGGGGGGGGCAGAGGGGACATGTCCCCCCCATGTTTTGAGAGGTGGGGGAGATCGCCCCCAAGACCTAGCCTCATCCGCAGCCAGGATCGATCCCGGCCGGGTCTCCGGCGGTGTCCCGTCCCCACCCCCCCACATGGGCGGCCAGAGAGGTTGGGCAGTCAGATGCGAGCTGTATCCTCAGGCCCACAGCCAGCGCAGAGAAGCAGCGCTAATCCCAGCTCAACTCTGCCTGGTTAGCCTGCCCGGGCTTGCGGGAGATATGGGCAGCGCGGAGAAGCAGCGCTGGTATCCCGTCAGTCCAGTCGGGGCTGTAGTTAACCCGGCGAGACAGGCAGAGTTGAGCTGCATTTAGCACCAAAGACACTAGCAATTTATTATTTGGTCTAACATGTCAAATGAACGGAAAAAGGGATTTACTTTAATTGCCTGTTCGAGCCTTTTAACCCGATTCGGATGCAAAACACAATTGGCTTGCGAATGTTTCAGGGCTTCGGCTCCTCTAGTATCTTTGTTTAGCGCTGGATTGAGCCTCCGAAGCCTCGCGCAAATAATTGTGTCCCCCCGTCCCCTCCATGTTTTGATAGGGAGTTCCGCTCTTGGGGCCAAAGGCCTTGTTTTTGTGCTCTTTGACTCTCCATTTACCCAAATCCAATGAAATGCCATGTTTTACATCCAACCCGTTAAAATCAGACTACACAGTCATACGGGAAGAGTGCAACAATTGAGTAGATTTAGTTTATTTTTCAGTTTGGAGATAGACATCTTGGAAACAGGCCATTGTCTTGGTAGGTTTCCAGTTGTGCCATACTCTTTCCATTTTCGGATGATGGATTGAACAGCGCTCCGTGAGATGTTCAAAGCTTGGGATATTTTTTTATAACCTAACCCTGCTTTAAACTCCTCCACAACCTTATCCCTGACCTGTCTGGTGTGTTCCTTGGGCTTCATGATGCTGTTTGTTCACTAATGTTCTCTAACAGACCTCTGAGGCCTTCACAGAACAGCTGTATTTATACTGAGATTAGATTACACACAAGTGGACTCTATTTACTAATTAGGTGACTTCTGAAGGCAATTGGTTGCACTGGATTTTATGGAACTGGTCTGTAATTCCCCATTTTCTCTCTCCCTCCTTTTTTTAAAAAGTGGGGTTACGTTAGCTACCCTCCAATCCTCAGGAACTACTCCAGAATCTGAGGAGTTTTGAAAAATTATCACTAATGCATCCGCTATTTCTGTGGCTACTTCCTTGAGTACTCTGGGGTGCAGACTATCTGGCCCTAGGGATTTATCAGCCTGTAATCCATTTAATTTACCCAACACCACTTCCAGGCTAACCTGGATTTCACTCAGTTCCTCCACCTTATTTGACACCGAGTCTGTGCCGACCTGCGATCCCCGTGCATTAGCACTATCCTACACACCAGGGGACAATTTGCAGAAGCTAATTAACTGGCAAACTTGTACGTCTTTGGGGTGTGGGAGGAAACCGGAGCACCTGGAGAAAACCCACGCAGTCACGGGGAGAACGTGCAAACTCCATGCAGACAGGGTCGAACCTGGGTCTCTGGCGCTATAAGGCGGCAACTCTATAACTGCTCTGCTCAGGCCATCTTGTAGCTTTCATGTATGACATGTTAAAAAATATCGAGCCTCACCTTAAAGGTCTGTTGTCCTGTGAAGTGGGCTGCATAATGGTGAACAGAACATTGGCTTGTGCACTTGAATGCTGAGCAGCATATCCCAGCCAATGTTGCTTTGGCTTTGGCCCATCATGCCTGTCCTTAATTAAATTAACCCCAAAAGGGCCTGAACATAACCAATCTCCTGACTTCACTGTGTTGGAAGGAACTGCGGACGCTGGTTTAAATCAAAGGTAGACACAAAATGCTGGAGCAACTCAGCGGGACAGGCGGCATCTCTGGAGAGAAGGAATGGGTGTCTGAAGAAAGGTCTCGACCCGAAACGTCACCCATTCCTTCTCTCCAGAGATGCTGCCTGTCCCGCTGAGTTACCCCAGCATTTTTGTGTCTTATCTCCTGACCACTCATTTGGAATAGTCATTTGGGACTTATCAAGAATAGTATCCAAAATTTCTAATAATAATGTATGGCCTGTGTTTGATTCTTATATAAAACGTAGAAGAGTACAGCACAGGAACAGGCACTTTGAGGCCCACGATGTAAGAGCCGAACATGATGCCAAGTTAACCTAATCTCCTCTGCCTGCATGTGATTCAAGACAAGTCACTTTTATTTGCATAGCACATTTAAAAAACAACTCTCGTTGGCCAAAGTGCTTTACATTGGTATAAGAATAGCATAACAAACAACAGTGGTTCATAGGTTAAATACAAACATCACTACATACATATAGCCCTCGCTCAGAGGACGTCAAGAAAGGCTTGAGATTAGAGATGAGTTTTTAGTCTCGACTTTAAAGGAGTCCATTGAGGGGGCAGTTCTGATGGGAAGAGGGATGCTGTTCCACAGTCTAGGAGCTACAACCGCAAAGGCGCGGTCGGTCGCCCCTGAGCTTATGCCTAGACCGCGGGATGTTCGGCAACCCCAAGTCGGCCGATCTGAGGGACCTGGAGGTGGTGTGGTGGGTGAGCAGATTTTTAATGTAGGTGGGGGCAAGCCCATTGAGGGCTTTGTAGATTCATATCCCTCCATTCCTTGCATATCCACGTGTTTAGTTTGTTTTTAAATGATCGATACAGCACAGAAACAGGCCCTTTGGGCTACAGAGTCCAGCAATCTCCATACACCATCCTACACACAAGGGACAATTTACAATCTTTACCAAAGCCAATTAACCTACAAACCTGCACATCTTTGGAGTGTGGGGGGAAACCGGAGCATCCGGTGAAAAGCCACGCAGGTCACAGGGAGAACGTACAAACTCCGCACACCTGTAGTCAGGATGGAACGCGGTCTCTGGCGCTGTGAGGCAGTATGCGCCACCGTGCCACTCCATGTGCCTGCCTAAAAGACTCTTAAATCCCACTATCGTATCTACCCCCGGCAGTGCATTCTCTGGCAGTGCAGCGTAGGTTCACGAGATTGATCCCTGGGATGGCGGGACTGTCATATGAGGAAAGATTGAAAAAACTAGGCTTGTATTCACTGAAGTTTAGAAGGATGAGAGGGTATCTTATAGAAACATATAAAATTATAAAAGGACTGAACAAGCTGGATGCAGGAAAAATGTTCCCAATGTTGGGCGAGTCCAGAACCAGGGGCCACACAGTCTTAGAATAAAGGGGAGGTTCACGAGACTGAGGTGAGAAAAAGCGTCTTCACCCAGAGAGTTGTGAATTTATGGAATTCGCTGCCACAGAGGGCAGTGGAGGCCAAGTCACTGGATGGACTTAAGAGAGAGTTAGATAGAGCTCTAGGGGCTAGTGGAGTCAGGGGATATGGGGAGAAGGCAGGCACGGGTTATTGATTGGGGACGATCAGCCATGATCACAATGAATGGCGGTGCTGGCTCGAAAGGCCGAATGGCCTCCTCCTGCACCTATTTTCTATGTTTCTATGTATTCCAGGCACCCACCTTCCTCTGAGTCAATCCAAAACCTGCCCTTGAACTTTGTTGTTCTCACCTTAAAGCTACGCCCGTTAGTCTTTACCATTTCCACACTGGGGAAAAGGATTCTGATTGTCCATTCTACCGATGCAGCTCACAATATTATCTACTTTTATCAGGTCTTCCCTCAGCCTCCACGCTCCAGAGAAAACAATCCAGCTTTGCCCAACCTCTGATCGCTAATAGACAGTCCAGGCTGCAAAGTCATTGTTTCTCCTGTAACGGTGGAACAGCGGTAGAGTTGCTGCCAGACAGCGCCAGAGACCCGGGTTCCATCCTGACTTTGGGTGCTTGTCTGTATGTTCTCCCCGTGACCTGCGTGGGTTTTCTCCGAGATCTTCGGTTTCCTCCCACACTCCAAAGACGTGCAGGCGTGTAGGTTAATTGGCTTGGCCTAAATGTAAAAATTGTCCCTAGTGTGTGTAGGATAGCGTTAATAGAAACATAGAAACATAGAAATTAGGTGCAGGAGTAGGCCATTCGGCCCTTCGAGCCTGCACCGCCATTCAATATGATCATGGCTGATCATCCAACTCAGTATCCCGTACCTGCCTTCTCTCCATACCCTCTGATCCCCTTAGCCACAAGGGCCACATCTAACTCCCTCTTAAATATAGCCAATGAACTGGCCTCAACTATCCTCTGTGGCAGAGAGTTCCAGAGACCCACCACTCTCTGTGTGAAAAAAGTTCTTCTCATCTCGGTTCTAAAGGATTTCCCCCTTATCCTTAAGCTGTGACCCCTTGTCGTGGACCTCCCCAGCATCGGGAACAATCTTCCTGCATCTAGCCTGTCCAACCCCTTAAGAATTTTGTACGTTTCTATAAGATCCCCTCTCAATCTCCTAAATTCTAGAGAGTATAAACCGAGTCTATGCAGTCTTTGTTCATAAGACAGTCCTGCCATCCCAGGAATCAGTCTGGTGAACCTTCTCTGCACTCCCTCTATGGCAAGAATGTCCTTCCTCAGATTTGGAGACCAGAACTGTACGCAATACTCCAGGTGTGGTCTCACCAAGACCCTATACAACTGAAGTAGAACCTCCCTGCTCCTATACTGAAATCCTTAATGTACGGGGATCGCTGGTCGGCGCGGACTCGATGGGCTGAAGGGCCTGTTTCCGCCCTGTATCTATAAACTAAACTAATGCCCGCTTGACTCTAGTTGGAGTTATTCTTAATGATTGCTAAAGGAAGGAAAATGAGGCAGGAGGAAGGATCTTTGACAGTTAGAATAACATTGCAGAGACAGAGAGAGAACCCACCCAGTTCACGTTCAATATTATCTTAATTTAAACAGTTAAAGTTCATCACTGCTGATTCTGCCGTTCCTTGATATTTGTACTGTGGGAGTCTTTGCTTTTGGCAAAGTCAGCTTTTCTGTTGCAATGATTTCCAAACCAACTTCAAGGTATTGACGCGTCATTAAAAACTTTGTGCACATGGTCTTAATTTGTGCAGAATTATCTATCCATATCAATTTGCTCTTTTTGCGAGTCCCAGTTTTTTTTTTAAAACCAAAATCCAGAAAGGAAATCCACGAAGGAAAATGAACGGTTAAAAATAAAGTGCTTTTGTACCAGAACACAGAAATTCATTGGAAATACTAAAGGGCCTGTCCCACTTACGCGGGTTTTTTCGGCGACTTGCCGGCACCCGTCATAGTCGCAGCAGGTGGCCGAAAAATTTCAAACATGTTGAAAATCCAGCGGCGACCAGGAAAAGGTACGACTCTTTGGGCGTCACATGTCGCGGGGTGACGCCTGTATGGTCGTGAGTACGAAGGTTCAGGAATAGCTACTCCCCCACAGCCATCAGGCTATTAAACTTGGCTCGGACAAAACTCTGAACATTAATACCCCTTTATCTGTTATTTGCACTTTATCGATTTATTCATTCATGTGTGTATTTACGTATATAATGGTGTATGGACACACTGATCTGTTTTGTAGTCAATGCCTACTATGTTCTGTTGTGCTGAAACAAAGCAAGAATTTCATTGTCCTGTCAGGGACACATGACAATAAACTCTTTTGACTTTTGAGTAGTCGCCCAATGAGTCGTACCTTTTTATGGTCACCGCTGGATTTTCAACATGTTGAAATTTTTCGGCCACCTGCTGCGATTATGACGGGTGCCGGCAAGTCCCCGAATAAATCGCATAAGTGGGACTGGCCCTTAAGGCAGCGTTTTACAATCGCTACTGTGTTCCAGCTTCAGGTAACCTGACTCTGATCAAGGGGCTTGTTACTGACAACTATGTTCGCTTTTTATTACAAATATCTACCTCCATTACATGCTAATTCATTGCAAAAGGATTTGAGTACAAGAGCAGGGAGGTTCTACTGCAGTTGTTCAGGGTCTTGGTGAGGCCACACCTGGAGTATTGCGTATAGTTTTGGTCTCCTATTCTGAGGAAAGACATTTTTGCCATAGAGAGAGTACAGAGAAGGTTCACCAGACTGATTCCTGCGATGTCAGGACTTTCATATGAAGAAAGACTGGATAGACTCGGCTTGTACTCGCTAGAATTTAGAAGATTGAGGGGGGGATCTTATAGAAACTTACAATATACTTAAGGGGTTGGACAGGCTAGATGCAGGAAGATTGTTCCCAATGTTGGGGTAGTCCAGAACAAGGGGTCACAGTTTAAGGATAAGGGGGAAGTCTTTTAGGACCAGGATGAGAAAATCATTTTTCACACAGAGAGTGGTGAATCTGTGGAATTCTCTGCCACAGAAGGTAGTTGAGGCCAGTTCATTGGCTATATTTAAGAGGGAGTTAGATGTGGCCCTTGTGGCTAAAGGGATCAGGGGGTATGGAGAGAAGGCAGGTACAGGATACTGAGTTGGATGATCAGCCATGATCATATTGAATGGCGGTGCAGGCTCAAAGGGCCGAATGGCCTACTCCTGCACCTATTTTCTATGTTTCTATGTTTCTAAGAAGGGCATTGTTCAAATGGTGTTGAATATAATTGAGCATTAGAGTGAACAGTGAATCTTATAGACAATAATGAAACTCTTGTGCCAGTTTCAGTTCATACTTCATCAGCGATAGGAGCAGAATTAGGCCATTCGGCCCATCATGTCTACTCCAGCATTCAATCATGGCTGATCTATCTCTCCCTCACAATCCCATTCTCCTGCCTTCTCCCCATAACGCCTGACACCCGAAATAATCAAGAATCTATCTATCTCCACCTTAAAAATATCCATTGACTTGACCTCCACAGCCATCTGTGGCAATGAATTCAGCAGATTCACCACCTTCTGACTAAAGAAATTCCTCCTCTTCTCCTTCCTAAAGGTACGTCCTTTTATTCTGAAGCTGTGACCACTTGTCCAAGACTCTCCCACTAGTGGAAACATCCTCTCCATAACCACTCTATCCGGTTATCTAATTAGTCCTAATCCTCAGCTGTTTCCCCCATTTCTTTTAAAAGGCGAAATTTTTCATAAGAGATTGATGTTCCTTTTGGAGTAGTGCTATTGAATACATTTCCATGCCCTTTTCAGGGCTGTGCTTTCCAGCACATGTACTCCTTGATCTCCCTGGCATTTTTCTCTAATTGCCTCCACTCTATGTAGAAATAAGGAAATGCAGATGCAGGTATAAAAAATAAAGTGCAAGAGTACCTCAGTGGATCAGACGGCATCCCGGGAGAACATGGAGAGGTGATGTTTCGGGTCAAGACCCCTCTTCAGGATGGGCGCCGATCCGAAACGTCACCTATCCATGTTTCTCAGGGTTACTGTCTGACCCACTGAGTTACACCAGCACTTAGATTTAAGGGGGGAAAAAAGTGCTGGAGTAACTCAGCAGATCTGGCAGCAACCATGGAGAACATCGATAGGTGATGCTTTGGGTCGAGACCCTTCTTTCGAAAATTCATTCATTATTAGTATAGATTAGTTGAAAGATACAGCGCAGAAACAAGCCCTTTGGCCCACCGAGACAATAGACAATAGACAACAGGTGCAGCAGTAGGCCACTTGGCCCTTCGAGCCAGCACCGCCATTCAATGTGATCATGGCTGATCATCCCCAATCAGTACCCCGTTCCTGCCTTCTCCCCATATCCCCTGACTATTTTTTAAGAGCCCTGTCTAGCTCTCTCTTGAAAGTATCCAGAGAACCGGCCTCCACCGCCCTCTGAGGCAGAGAATTCCACAGACTCACCAATCTCTGTGAGAAAAAGTGTTTCCTCCGCTCCGTTCTAAACGGCTTGCTCCTTATTACTAGGGACGCTGGTCGGGACTAGGGGAAAATAAATGGTCGGCACGGACTGGAAGGGCCGAGAAGGCCTGTTTCCGTGCTGTAATTGTTATATGGTTATATGGTTATTCTTAAACTGTGGCACCTGGTTCTGGACTCCCCCAACATCGGGAACATGTTTCCTGCCTCGAGCGTGTCCAAGCCCTTAACAATCTTATATGTTTCAATGAGATATTCTCTCATCCTTCTAAACTCCAGAGAATACAAGCCCAGCTGCTCCATTCTCTCAGCATATGACAGTCCCGCCATCCCAGGAATTAACCTTGTAAACCTACGCTGCACTCCCTCAATAGTAAGAATGTCCTTCCTCAAATTAGGAGTCTGCGCCGACCAGCGACCCCCATACACGAACACTATCCTAAACATTAGGGACAATTTACAATGTACCAAAGCCAAATAACCTACAAAACTGTATGTCTTTGGAGTGTGGGAGGAAACTGGGGTACCCGGTGAAAACCCATACAGCCCCAGGGAGAACGTACAAAGTTTGTAAAGACAGCACCCACAGTCGGGATCGAACCCGGGTCTCTGGCGCTGTGAGGCAGTGACTCTACCGCCGTGTCGCCCCAAAGAAAGTGTTGTCCGTCCTGGGGCTTGAACCCGCGACCCTGAGATTGAGTCGCGTGCTCTACCGACTGAGCTAGCCGAGCTGTTCATTTTATAATATATGTTTAATAATGTTAATATTATTATTTTTTCTCTTTGTCTCCTGGACAGGGCCTAACACACCTTCATGCACACAAAGTTATTCACAGAGACATCAAGGGACAGAATGTGCTCCTGACAGAAAATGCAGAAGTAAAACTGGGTAAGTCCCACGCCATTTGCTTGGCCTGTTGAGTAAATATACCAAAGCTACATTTCTGCCTCTTCTATAGATTTGCCAAGAGAACACAATGTCAATAAAGTCTTCGAGAACTGAAGGTAGACAAAAATGCTGGAGAAACTCAGCGGGTGCGGCAGCATCTATAGACCGAAGGAAATAGGCAACGTTTCAGGCCAAAACCCTTCTGCAGACCAAAGCTCCTATAGCGGAGCAAGATAGATCACTCCTGCTAAATGCAATGGGCTGACGTGTAGTACGCAAAGGAACGGAACATGGGTCCATTTCGGGCAGCATTTGTGGGGGGAGGAAAGAATAGGTGACGCTTCTTCAAACAAAAAATAGTGGCGGAGAAATTAAATGTGAGTCTGAGGCTCCCTTCGGTCGTGGCTGACCATGGGTGTCTCCAGGGTTGGAGGACGCCTGTGCGTGACTTTGTTTATTGTGGGGAGACTGGTGCACAGGCAGCCGCCCCACGGTCCTTGACAGAGCTGGGTCAGGATCCAGTGGCATGGAGTCCAAGACGACCGGAGATCCTTTTCTGCTGCAGCCTTCATCTGCCTTCTCAGCCGTTGTGACGCTCCGCTAAGGTCAGCCGTCGTGCTCCGCTTGTTCCACCATGGTTGGATTGGCTCTTTGTCAGAGACCTCCCCTTCGACCTTACCGCCATGGGTGGCCCTACCAGGAGCATCGCTCCAGACGGCATCGCTCTCAGGATCTCAGGATCACACAGGCTTCTCCACCAGGACAAGGTGGCAATCTGCGGAGAACTGTGTAGTGTAAATGGATGGTCGATGTGGGCCAAAAGGTTTGTTTCAGTGCTGCATCTTCCTACAATTGTCTTTGGTAGGACATGGTGCTTCAGAAGGGATATGGGGTCAGCATAGGGGTCTGTGAAATTCAGACTAAACCACCAGTAGCCTCTGACAGTCTCGTGTACGTGTGTTTACAGTAATTTGCTCTCTTCAGTTGCCATAGCAATATTCACCTGAGTGCAGTAAGGTCAGATAGATTTATATTAAAGGGAGCATCTGCCAATTTCATCCTAAAAGCAAGGGAAAAGAGCTAGTCAGTTAGAGCTAACGTTTAGAGCTGTACGAAGAATAAGATGGCAGGATGATAAGAAAACTAACAGATTCATAGAAAAGAGGTGCAGGAGTAGGCCATTCAGCCCTTCAAGCCAGCACCGCCATTCGATATGATCATGGTTGTCATCAAAAATCAGTGCCCAGTTCCTGCTTTTTCCGCATGTCGTTTGATTCGTTAGCCCGAAGAGCTATAACTCTCTCTTGAAAGCATCCAGAGAATTGGCATAAGAGCTAAAGTAAGAATTGGCCCTAAGAGCTAAATCTAAAGGGCCTGTCCCACTTGGGCGTCATTTGTGAAGATTTTCTGAATCCCAAAATGCTAACATCTCTTCTTGCTTCTCTCCAGAGATGCTGCCTGTCCAGCTGAGTTACTCCAGCTTTTTTGTGTGTATCTGCGGTTTAAACCAGCGTCTGCAGTTCCTTCCTGCACATCCTCGATCTGAATTTGGTCATGAGCGGAGCTGCACACGACACGAACAAAACACAAAAATGCCGGAGGAACTCAGCGATTCCCTGTGGAGGAAATGGACAGATGATGTTTTTCTTCCTCTTAGATGGTTAAGTGGATAGGCTGGGTGGGGAGGGATGTGTTGGAAGGATGCTGCCTGTCCCGCTGAGTTACTCCAACATTTTGTGTCAATCTACAGGGAAAGGAGGGAGATGGGTCATGTGCAGGTAGATCTTGACATCGTGTTTGGCACAGACATTGTGGGCCAACTGGCCTGTTCTTGTGCTCTACTGTTCTATCTTCCTGCACAGATAGGGTTGGGTGTGGTAGTGCTGCTGCCTCACAGCGCCATAGACCCGAGTTCCATCCTGTCTGTATGGAGTTTGTACATTCTCCCTGTGGCCCTGTGGGTTTTCTCCGGGTGCTCTGGTTACCCCCCACACTCCAAGGACGTGCAGGTTTGTAGGTTAATTGGCTTCGGAAAAATCGCAAATCGTGCCTAATGTGTGTCGGGCTAGTGTTAGTGTACGGGGTTATCACTGATCTGTGCGGACTCGGTGGGCTAGAGGAGTTGTTTACACACAAATGGCCTAACTCTGCTCCTATCCCGTATGAACTACAATAGACAATAGACAATAGGTGCAGGTGTAGAGGCCATTTGGCCCTTCGAGCCAGCACCGCCATTCAATGTGATCATGGCTGATCATCCCCATTCAGTACCCCGTTCCTGCCTTCTCCCCATATCCCCCTGACTCTGCTATCTTTAAGAGCCCTATCTAGCTGTCTCTTGAAAGGATCCAGAGAACCGGCCTCCACCACCCCCTGAGGCAGAGAATTCCACAGACTCGCCACTCTCTGTGAGAAAAGGTGTTTCCTCGTCTCCGTTCTAAATGGCTTACCCCTTATTCTTAAACTGTGTGTGGCCCCTGGTTCTGGACTCCCCCAACATCGGGAACATGTTTCCTGCCTCTACTGTGTCCAAGCCCTTAACAATCTTATATGTTTCAATGAGATCCCCTCTCATCTTTCTAAACTCCAGCGTGTACAAGCCCAGCCGCTCCATTCTCTCAGCACATGACCCGTGACGTCAAGCCAAGGTTTGGCATTAAGGCTCACTGGTAAAATGTGGACTCTGCAGCAATTGAAAGGAACAGTTGAAGACGTAGCTAACACAAAGGTTGAGACTGTTGGCCACCAATTATTTCCCCTCCATGTTACAGCTTCAGTAAAGTGCTCCAGGCGTAGACAATTCAACGGATTCAGTGCTGTTTCCTGCTCTTGACTCATTCAATCCTTTCGTGACTCAATGATGACATGTCAGCGCTCAGAGATCTGGAGAACCTTGCAGGCATGTTGTGATGAATGACAAGGAGGCAGGCATTCAAACAAGTGGCAGGCAGTGGTCGTGTCCAGCCACAACATGGGTCTGGAAGCCGATTGATACACACTGAGCTGCTTGAGACTTGGACTGATTATCCAGCAATGCCTTTAAAGGGGCAGGTAGACAAAAGTGCTGGAGAAACTCAGCGGGTGCAGCAGCATCTGTGGAGCGAAGGAAATAGGCAACGTTTCGGGCCGAAACCCTTCTTCAGACTGATGTAGACTGGGGGGAGGGGAGGGGGGGCGGGGAGAAGAAAGGAGAAAGGAAGAGGAGGAGCCCGAGGGCTGAGGGAGAGCTGAGAAGGGGAGGAGACAGCAGGGGCTACCGGAAATTGGAGAAGTCATTGTTCATGCCACTAGGGTGCAGACTGCCCAAGCGGAATATGAGGTGCTGCTCCTCCAATTTCCGGTGGGACTCACTCTGGCCATGGAGGAGGCCCAGGACAGCAAGGTCGGATTGGGAATGGGAGGGGGAGTTGAAGTGCTGAGCCACCGGTAGATCAGGTTGGTTAATGCGGACCGAGCTGAGGTGTTCGGTGAAACGATCGCAAAGCCTCTGCTTGGTCTCACCGATGTAGATCTGCTCACATCTAGAGCAGCGGATGCAGTAGATGAGTTTGGAGGAGGTGCAGGTGAACCTGGAACGACTGCTTCGGTCCTTGAATGGAGACAAGGGGGGAAGGTAAAGTGACAAGTGTAGCATTTCCTGCGGTTGCAAGGGAAAGTGCCAGGATAGGGGGTGGATTGGGTGGGGAGGGACGAATTGACCAGGGAGTTACGGAGGGAGCGGTCTCTGCGGAAAGCCAACAGGGGAGGAGATTGGAAGATGTGGCCAGTGGTGGGATCCCATTGGTAGACAAAAAAGCTGGAGAAAATCAGCGGGTAAGGCAGCATCTATGGAGCGAAGGAATAGACGATGTTTCGGGTTGAGACCCTTCTTCAGATTGATGTCGGGGGGGACACGAAAAAGAAAGGAAGAGGCGGAGACTGTAGGCTTTGGGAGAGCTGGGAATGGGAGGGGAAGGAGGGAGAAAGCAGGGACTACCTGAAATTAGAGAAGTCAACGTTCATACCGCTGGGGTGTAAACTACCCAAGCAAATATGAGGTGCTGCTCCTCCAATTTGCGGTGGGCCTCGCTCTGGCCATGGAGGAGGCCCAGGACAGACAGGTCGGATTCGGAATGGGAAGGGGAGTTGAAATGTTGAGCCACCGGTAGATCAGGTAGGTTATTGCAAACTGACTGGAGGTGATGTGCGAAGCGATCGCCAAACCTGCGCTTGGTCTCATCCAAGGTTGATCATATCCTGAATAATCCAACCACATTTTTGTTTGGAAGTGGAAAGAAATAATAGAAATTGCATTGATCGCAATGTGTAAAAAGAGTTGAGATACTGCATTATATTTTTGCTGCATGTCGTTGTGGTATATATCATGCCTTGATTGGTGAATATGTTTAGTGTGTGACTTTATTTGAAGCAGAAATAATATGTGAATGCTTCATTGAGCATAAATCTGACTGATAACTACGCACATCGTCCGAGCACATTATCACACACATCATGCAAACCATCTTAAATGACCACCTAAACTGTCATTTGGCAACTTAAAAAGCTACCAAGGTTGCCTGGCTGACAACAGAGAAAAAAACATTAAGTGAGAGCGCTGCAAGGTGTATAATAATTTTGACACTGTCATAGGCCTTTCTTACATATGAAACGATCACCAAGCCTACGCTTGGTCTCACTGATGTAGATCTGCTGACATCTGGAGCAGCGGATGCAATAGATGAGGTTGGAGGAGGTGCAGGTGAACCTCTGTCGCACCTGGAAAGACTGCTTGGGTCCTTGAATGGAGTCGAGGGGGGAGGTAAAGCGACAAGGAGGATGCTAGGAGACTGCAAGGTGACTTGGATAGGCTGGGTGAGTGGGCAAATGTTTGGCAGATGCAGTATAATGTGGATAAATGTGAGGTTATCCACTTTCGTGGCAAAAATAGGAAAACAGACTATTATCTAAATGGAGGCCGATTAGGAAATGGGGAGATGCAGCGCGACCTGGGTGTCATGGTACACCAGTCATTGAAAGTAGGCATGCAGGTGCAGCAGGCAGTGAAGAAAGCGAATGATATGTTAGCTTTCATAGCAAAAGGATTTGAGTATAGGAGCAGGGAGGTTCTACTTCACTTGTACAGGGTCTTGGTGAGACCACACCTGGAGTATTGCGTACAGTTCTGGTCTCCAAATCTGAGGAAGGACATTATTGCCATAGAGGGAGTGCAGAGAAGGTTCACCAGATTGATTCCTGGGATGTCAGGACTGTCTTATGAACAAAGACTGCATAGACCCGGTTTGTACTCTCTAGAATTTAGGATATTGAGAGGGGATCTTATAGAAACTTACAAAATTCTTAAGGGGTTGGACAGGCTAGATGCAGGAAGATTGTTCCCGATGTTGGGGAGGTCCAGGACAAGGGGTCACAGCTTAATAGGATAAGGGGGAAATCCTTTAGGACCGAGATGAGAAGGACTTTTTTCACACAGAGAGTGGTGGGTCTCTGGAACTCTCTGCCACAGAGGGTAGTTGAGGCCAGTTCATTGGCTATATTTAAGAGGGAGTTAGATGTGGCCCTTGTGGCTAAGGGGATCAGGGGGTATGGAGAGAAGGCAGGTACGGGATACTGAGTTGGATGATCAGCCATGATCATATTGAATGGCGGTGCAGGCTGGAAGGGCCGAATGGCCTACTCCTGCACCTAATTTCTATGTTTCTATGTTTCTATCTCTTGCGGTTGCAGGGGAAAGTACCAGGGGAGGGGTTGGTGCGGGCTGGTGGCACAGCGGTAGAGTTGCTGCCTTACAGCGCCAGAGACCCCGGTTCAATCCTGACTAGGGGTGCTATGTGTCTGTGTGGAGTTTGTGTGTTCTCCCCGTGACCACGTTGGTTTTCTCTGGGTGCTCCAGTTTCCTCACACATCCTAAAGACATGCAGGTTTTGCAGGCCAATTGGTTTCTGTAAATTGTCCCCAGAGCGTAAGATGGAACTAGTGTTCAAAAGCCAAAAGTCAAAAGTCAAAGAGTTTATTGTCATGTGTCCCTGACAGGACAATGAAAATCTTTCTTTGCATAGCACAACAGAACATAGAAGGCATTGACTACAATTCTATACATAAATACACCCATGAATTAATAAATTAATAAAGTGCAAATAACAGAGGGAGGGATATTAATGTTCAGAGTTCCGAGCCAGGTTTAATAGCCTGATGGCTGTGGGGAAGTAGCTATTCCTAAACCGGGTAGTTGCAGTCTTCAGGCTCCTGTACCTTCTACCCGAAGGTAGCAGGGAGATGAGTGTGTGGCTAGGATGGTGTGGGTCCTTGATGATGCTGCCAGCCTTTTTGAGGCAGCGACTGTGATACTAGTGTTGGTGAGATCGTTGGTCGGCGTGTACGAGATGGGCCGAAGGGCCTGTTTCCACGGGGTGTCACTAAACCACACTCGGTGCAGCCTCGCCCTGTACATTTGTAACGATGCTGTGTTGTTTCTAAACTCAGACCCCCGCCCCCTCGCATTTGCTCCAATGTGTCCCATGCAGTGCAGCGCCACCTCTCAACCTGCGATATTTCCTTCCAAGGAGCTGGTTGACAAAAACTGCAGCAGGATCTTGACTGGCTGGGCGAGTGGGCCGAGGAATGGGTGATGGAATTTAATACTGAGGAATGTGGGGGGTAGTATTTTGGGAAGTCTTTAACAAGGGCGGGACCCTACACAGTTAATTGTCGGGCTCTATACGGGAATGTTATACGGCAGAGGGATCCGGGAGTGCGGAAACATAGTCCCTCGAAGGGTGCGTCACGTGTAGATAGGGTGGTCAAAAAGGCTTTAAGGGCCTGTCCCACCAGCATGCAACTATGCGATGAACGCGATCAAACTAGAAGCGGGGGCCGCGCAGAGGTCGGGTGATCCCCTGTACAGGGCCGTTCCCACCAGCATGCGCCTGCATGCGGCAAGCGCGACCAAACCGGCAGCGAGGGCCGCGCGGAGGTTGGGTGAGTGGCGCAACGCGGCGCAAAGTGAGGCGAACTTGGAGCGAAGTCTAAGGTAAGTTCGCCGGGACAGAGAGGGGCACACAGAGAGGGGCACAGAGGCACACACACACAGAGGGCCACGGAGCCACACACATAGAGGGTCACGGAGGCACCTACAGATAGGGTCACGGAGGCATGATGTCGAGGCGGTGTGTAATGCGTCGAGGCGACTGCGAGCTGACAAGCCGTTTCCGCGCGGAATTTTTGGACATAGTCAGTTTTTCGGAGCTGGTGTCGGGACGAACTCGGGACGAACTCCGCACAATTCCGCATGGCTCCGGCGATCGAAGTGGGACCGGCCCCGCGATGCCGGACGGCTCAAGCGACCACGTTAGGTCGCGCTAATCGCATAGAGTTGCATGCTTGTAGGACAGGCCCTTTAGGCACGTTGGCCTTCATCAGTATTGAGAATCGACAAGCAAAGGATGTGGTTTGAAGGTGAGGGGAGAAAGATTTACCGTCAGGCAGACAATACAGGAGCTTGGCTGCACATGCCACCTGACTTAAGAACTGTTTTTACCATAAGGCTTCTGAACTCTAAGAATAAGGAGTAAGCCATTTAGAACGGAGATGAGGAAACACTTTTTCTCACAGAGAGTGGTGAGTCTGTGGAATTCTCTGCCTCAGAGGGCGGTGGAGGCCGGTTCTCTGGATGCTTTCAAGAGAGAGCTATATAGGGCTCTTAAAAATAGCGGAGTCAGGGGATATGGGGAGAAGGCAGGAACGGGGCACTGATTGTGGATGATCAGCCGTGATCACATTGAATGGCAGTGCTGGCTTAAAGGGCCAAACGGCCTACTCCTGCACCTATTGTCTATTGTCGTAAACACATCATATATGTTGATTATTTATTTATTATTGTCTTTTAACTAACAATGTCACGTTTATCTTACCTTTTTTTAAATCTTATTTTTATCCTTGTAATATCATTGCTGAGGTGACCCATTGTCTTGTCAAACACATTTCATTGTATCGTTGACCCTATGTTAACCAATACATATGAGAAATAAAACTGAACTGAACGAGGGGGCAACTGTTTCACTCAGAGGGTGGTGGGTCTATGGACATGAGCTGCCAGAGGAGGTAGTTGAGGCTGGGACAATTGCACAGTGTAAGAAACATTTAGACAGGTACATGGATGGGACAGGTGTGGAGGCCAAACACAGGTAAGTGGGACGAGTGTAAACTTAGAAACATAGAAAATAGGTGCAGGAGTAGGCCATTCGGCCCTTCGAGCCTGCACCGCCATTCAATATGATCACGGCTGATCATCCAACTCAGTATCCTGTACCTGCTTTCTCTCCATACCCCCTGATCTCTTTAGCCACAAGGGCCACATCTAACTCCCTCTTAAATATAGCCAATGAACTGGCCTCAACTACCTTCTGTGGCAGAGAATTCCATAGATTCACCACTCTTTGTGTGAAAAAAAAAATTACCATCTCGGTCCCCAAACGATTTCCCCCTTATCCTTAAACTGTGACCCCGTGTTCTGGACGTCCCCAACATCGGGAACAATCTTCCTGCATCTAGCCTGTCCAACCCCTTAGGAATGTTGTAAGTGTCTATAAGATCCCCCCTCAATCTTCTAAATTCTAGCGAGTACAAGCCGAGTCTATCCAGTGTAGAAACGGAGCATTTTGGTCGGTGTGGGCAAGTTGGGCCTGTTTCCACCCTGCATGCCTCCACGAGCAACACTCCTCATATTCATTGCTACTTTGAGCGCAAATTGGCAATGCGTAAACAGCAGCCGGAAGAATCCACCCACCTGCCGTTTTGTCGGATCTCAGGCACAGTGACTAAAAGGATAAACTAATAACCATGCCACCCACTGCAGACAGAGGCTGGTGTAGAAGAAGTGCTAAAGAAGGAACTGCAGATGCTGGAAAATCGAAGTGCTGGAGAAACTCAGCGGGTGCTGCAGCATCTATGGAGCGAAGGAAATAGGCAACGTTTCGGGCCGAAACGTTGCCTATTTCCTTCGCTCCATAGATGCTGCTGCACCCGCTGAGTTTCACCAACACTTTTGTCTGCCTGGTGTAGAAGAAGATGCATTTGCCTTTTTAATTCATGCGCTTTGGATGCTGCACCTCATTGCATCCACACCCCTGGTATTCACTGTGGATTCCACAGAATGCGGCCTGGTGTGAGGAAGATGAAGAATGCCGCCTTTATTTCCCCATTAGAATGCACGGAACGGAATAAAAGCATTACAAAGTATTCAAATGAAGAAGCAATGGGACTGCACAGCTAGATGGATGGCAGCGAAGCTGTACTGTGGCGTATTGAACCCACTGAGAAACGACTAAAATAAAGAGAAAATTGCTATGAAGCACTTTGGCAGTCCGAGCACGATCTGCCTTAATAGGAGTGCTTGATATTTTGAGTCGAACACCTTTCATTGGAATTGGAACATGACAGAATAACTATATTTGACACCGCACAGGGCTAAGGAAAAGATGTGCGTGGGGTGAATTGGAAGAGGAGTGAAGAAGTGAGGCTCTGTGATTGGAGGTGCCAAAGTAATGACATTTAAAAATTACCCCCACGCCCCCCCCCTAAAAATAAAAACACAGTGAGCTTTGGCATGGTGCAGTTTGTGTTAAGGGGGCTGTCCCACTTGCGCGACCTAATCCGCGAGTTCTGGCGAGTTTGCCCTCGACTCCTACTCGCAGCATGGTCGACACAAGGTCGTAGGAGGTCTTTGTAACTCTCCTTCATTCTCGAGAGGAGCCCCCGCGTACTCAAGGCCTCAGCTAGATCAAAATGCCCGCAAATTTAAAAAAAGGTTGCCGTGGAAAAAAATCGACACTTTTTTTACTCGTAGGTTTAGTCGTAGTAGGTTGGCATGTTAGTCGTAGGTAATCGAGGGTAGTGGAAGGTAGCCGTAGATAGTCTTCATCATAGTCGAAGGAGGTCTTGTACATAGTCGATGGAGGTATTCAACATGACATTTTTTCAAGCTCTCCTAAACTTTCAAAACTCGCCAATTAGGTTGCCCAAGTGGGACAGCCCCTTTAGTTCAGTTTAGTTTATTGTCCCGTGTACTGAGGTACAGTGAAAAGCTTTTGTTGCGCGTTAACCAGTCAGCGGAAAGACAATACATGATTGCCGAGCCATCAGCAGTGTATAGATACATGATAAGGGAATAACGTTTAGTGCAAGATAAAGCCAGCGAGGTATGATCAAGGATTCACCAATGAGGTAGATAGTAGTTCAGGACCACTCTCTGGTTGTGGTAGGATGGTTCAGTTGCCTGATAACAGCCGGGAAGAAACTGTCCCTGAATCTGGAGGTGTGCGTTTTCACACTTCTGTACCTCTTGCCCGATGGGGGAAGGAGGAACAGGGAGTGGTCCTTCTCCTCTCTCCTATCAGGCAAGAGGTACAGAACTGTGTTCATACTGTGTCCTCGGAGCAGATTAGGCCATTCAGCCCATCGAGTTTATTCTGCCATTCAATCATGGCTGATCTATCTTTCACTCTCAACCCCATTCTCCTGCCTTCTCCCCATAACCCCTGAAAACGCACACCTACAGATTCAGGGACAGTTTCTCCCCAGCTGAACCATCAGGCAACTGAACCATCCTACCAACAATTCGAGAGTGGTCCTGAGGTACTATCTACCTCATTGGAGAACCTCGGACTATCTTTATTCGGACTTTACTGGCTTTATCTTGTACGAAAACGTTATCTGTACACTGTGAATGGCTCGGTAATCACGCAGCATCTAAGGAGCGAAGGAGATAGGCGACGTTTCTGGTCGAGACCCTTCTTCCACCCGAAACGTCGCCTATCTCCTTCGCTCCTTAGATGCTGCTGCACCCGCTGAGTTTCTCCAGCTTTTTGTGTAACCCTCGATTCTCCAGCACCTGCAGTTCCTTCTTTAACACTGAGCTCTGCAATATCTTTGCTTAGATGTGGAGCAGATGGCAGCATTCATACACAGAGCCGAGTGCATCTTGTTTCTACCGAAGATAAATACAAAAAGCTGGAGTAACTCAGGGGGACAGGCAGCATCTCTGGATAGGAGGAGTGGGTGACATTTCGGGTCGAGATCCTTCTGTCTTGTTTCTGTCATGTTTGCACAGTTTTAAAAATTCAGAAAGGATGTAAGCTTTACCAATTGTGTAACATATTGTCTTTCCGCTGACTGGTTAGCACGCGACAAAAGCTACTCACTGTACCTAGGTACACGTGACAATAAACTAAACTGAGAACAGATTGCTATTAACGCTCCCGCAGAATTTGTAGGTGCTGGAAATTTACCCAAACTCGACTAAAAGGGCTGAATGAGTAATTTTAAATTTCCTTTTATATGTAGTTTCTGGTGTGCGTCCAAGCATTCTGAATGGTGGCAATTTCCCTTTCCCTTGCAGTTGACTTTGGTGTGAGTGCCCAACTCGACAGAACTGTGGGAAGAAGGAACACATTCATCGGCACCCCGTACTGGATGGCTCCAGAGGTGATCGCTTGCGATGAGAACCCTGACGCCACGTACGATTACAGGGTACGTACAAGCACGAAACGAGCACAGAGCAAGGGGCCTCGTCTGTTCTCCGATCAGTTCCCTTCCCACAGCAATCGATCCTAAATTTATACATGCAAGATAGCCAGTCTTGGCCAACCCCTGTCAAGTCAAGTCACATTTATTTATATAGCACATTTAAAAAACAGCTCTCGTTGACCAAAGTGCTTTACATTTGTTATAAGGGTAGTATACACAAGCAGGCTACATACATATATACAAATAGCCCTCGCCCAGAGGACGTCAAGAAAGGCTTGGGAGAACAGATACGTTTTTAGACTTACTTAAAGGAGTCGATGGAGGGGGCAGTTCTAATGGGGAGGGGGATGCTGTTCCACAGTCTAGGAGCTGCGACCGCAAAGGCGCGGTCGATCGCCCCTGAGCTTATGCCTAGACCGCGGGATGTTCAGCAACCCCAAGTTGGCTGATCTGAGGGACCTGGAGTTGGTGTGGTGGGTGAGAAGACCTTTGACATAGATGGGTGCAAGCCCATTGTGGGCTTTGTAGACAAAGAGGAGGGTCTTGAAATTTATTCGGAACCGCACAGGGAGTCAGCGGAGAGAGGCCAGAATCAGGGTGATGTGGCCCCTTTTTCGGGGGCCCGTCAGGAGTCTCACTGCGGCGTTTTGGACCAGTTGCAGGCGGGACAATGAAGATTGGCTGATGCCGGTGTAGAGGGAGTTGCAGTAATCGAGGCGGGAGGAGATAAATGTGTGGATGATCTTTTCTAGGTCGTCAAACTGGAGGAATTGTTTTAGTTTAGCTATCGTCCGAAGCTGAAAGAAGCTAGCTTTTAGCACGGCATTGACTTGTTTGTCAAACTTCAGTGCTGAGTCAAATATCACGGCAAGGTTTTGGACGTGACGTTTGAGTAGTCACCTCCCCCCCACCCCCATCAACCACACTCTCCATCTTAAAACCCTCCTAAAACATCGGCATAGCTGGCCTCTCACAGTGCCAGAGACCCGGGTTCCATCCCGACCTTGGGTGTTGTGTGTGTGTGTGTGTGTGTGTGTGTGTGTGTGTGTGTGTGTGTGTGTGTGTGTGTGTGTGTGTGTGTGTGTGTGTGTGTGTGTGTGTGTGTGTGTGAGTGTGAGTGTCTGTGTCTGTGTCTGTGTGTGTGTGTGTGTGTGTGTGTGTGTGTGTGTCTGTGTGTGAGTGTGTGTGTGTGTGTGTGTGTGTGTGTGTCTGTGTGTGTGTGTGTGTGTGTGTGTGAGTGTGTGTGTGTGTCTGTGTGTGTGTGTGTGTCTGTGTGTGTGTCTGTGAGTGTGTGTGTGTGTGTCTGTGTGTGTGTGTGTGTGTGTGTGTGTGTGTGTGTGTGTGAGTGTGTGTGTGTGTCTGTGTGTGAGTGTGTGTGTGTGTGTCTGTGTGTGAGTGTGTGTGTGTGTGTGTGTGTGTGTGTGTGTGTGTGTGTGAGTGTGTGTGTGTGTGTGTGTGTGTGTGTGTGTGTGTGTGTGTGTGTGTGTGTGTGTGTGTGTGTGGTTTGCACGTTCTCCCTGTGACCGCTTGGTTTCCGCTTGGCGCTCCGGTTGCCCCCCACATCTCAAACACACGCGGGATCGCAGGTTAATTGACCTATACATTTCCCCTAGTGTGTAGGTGAGTGGACGAGAAAGAAGGACAACATAGAACTAGCGGGAACGAGTGTTCGACGGTGGGCCGAAGGGCCCGTTTCCAGGCAGTATCGTTGAATCAATCTTGTGTGTGAGCATGACCGTGCATATTCTTAGCAGCGTTTCTTCGATCAACCTTCCCCAGAGAGGAGTGGCGCAGCGGGAGAGTTGCTGCCTCACAGTGCCAGAGACACAGGTTCGATCCTGACCACAGGTGCTGTCTGTACGGAGTGTTACACCTTCTCCCTGTGACCTCGTGGGTTTTTTCCAGGTGCTCCGGTTCCCTCCTTAGACTCCAAAGACGTACAGGCTTATAGAATAATTGCCTTGGTAAAAATTGCAAATTGTCCCCAGTGTGTAGGATAGTGCGAGTGTACGGGGTGATCGCTGGTTGGCGCGGACTCATCGGGCTGAAGGGCCTATTTCCGCGCTGTATCTCAAGAGTGGACAGCATCACCCAACGTTAGTTTGTGCGTTAAACCTTCAGTTATAAAGAGACTATTATGTGGGGTGTGGAATAACTGCAACAAGAAAAAAACTGTATATAAGTACCGACAGCTTTTAATTAAGGACAATAGACAATAGGTGCAGGAGTAGGCCATTCGGCCCTTCGAGCCAGCACCGCCATTCAATGTGATCATGGCTGATCATCAACAATCAGTACCCCGTTCCTGCCTTCTCCCCATATCATAGAAACATAGAAACATAGAACATAGGAGCAGGAGTAGGCCATTCGGCCCTTCGAGCCTGCACCGCCATTCAATGTGATCATGGCTGATCATCCAACTCAGTATCCTGTACCTGCCTTCTCTCCATAACCGCTGATCCCTTTAGCCACAAGGGCCACATCTAATTCCCTCTTAAATATAGCCAATGATCTGGCCTCAACTACCTTCTGTGGCAGAGAGTTCCAGAGACTCACCACTCTGTGTGAAAAATATCCCCTGACTCCGCTATTTTTAAGAGCTCTATCTAGCTCTCTCTTGAAAGCATCCAGAGAACCGGCCTCCACCGCCCTCTAAGGCAGAGAATTCCACAGACTCACCACTCTCTGTGAGAAAAAGTGTTTCCTCGTCTCTGTGCTAATACAGGACAAACTGTATTTTATTTTTAGTTTAGAGACACATCGCGGGGACTGGCTCTTCTGCCCACCGAGTCGACCCCCACCAGCGATCCCCGCACACTAACAATATCACTTGCCCACTCTAGGGACATTTTTACATTTATACCAAGCCAAGCCAATTAACCTACAAACCTGTACGTCTTTGGTGTGTGGGTGGAAACCAAAGTTCTTGGAAAGAACCCACGCAGTCACGGGGAGAACGTACAAACCCCGTACAGACAGCACCCGTAGCCAGGATCGAACGCAGCTCTCTGGCACTGTAAGGCAGCAACTCTACCGCTGCACCACAGTGCCGCCCATGAGACTCGATAGGCCTATTGAATCTCTGCATATGGCCATGATTCATGATCATTCCTGCATCAAAAAAAATGTATTTCTATAAATATATATTTTTCAATCTTTGGACACTTGACAGAATTGTGTTTTATTTCCACAAATCATTGGTGTGTGTTGGTTGTGAACATCGCTGTGGGTGTGAGTGAGCTCCAGGTTCCCAGGCAATCCGCCCACATTGGGGTTGTGTGTTATGTGTTTATGCTCAATTCAAATTGTTCAAGTTTCAAGATGAGCAGGCGGCGCGACCGCTGTTGCAGCGGCCTCTGCAGTCCGTCTGTTTTTGTTCAATTTTTGTCCCTTTGAACGTATAGTTTGTTATGGTTTTTATATTGTTTTTTGCTGTGTATATGTGGGGGGCGGGGGTGGGGGTGAGGGAAACGTTTAAATCCCTTCCCTGTACGGGGGACCCGACCTTTTCCCTGTCGGGTCTCCGTTGTCGTTGGGGCCTAGCGCCGTGGAGCGGCCTCCAACCGGAATGACCTGGGGGAATGTCTTTCCTCAGATTAGGAGACCAAAACTGTACGCAATACTCCAGGTGTGGTCTCACCTTATACAGCAGCAGTAGAACCTCCCTGCTCTTATACTCAAATTATTTTGCTATGAATGCTAACATACCATTCGCTTTCTTCACTGCCTGCTGCACCTGCATGCCTACTTTCAATGACTGGTGTACCATGACACCCAGGTCTCGTTGCATCTCCCCTTTTCCTAATCGGCCACCATTCAAATAATAGTCTACTTTCCTGTTTTTGCCACCAAAGTGGATAACCTCACATTTATCCACATTATACTGCATCTTCCATGCATTTGCCCACTCACCCAACCTATCCAAGTCACCTTGCAGCCTCCTAGCATCCTCCTCACAGCTAACACTGCCCCCCAACTTCGTGCCATCCGCAAACTTGGAGATGTTGCATTCAATTCCCTCATCCAGATCATTAATATATATTGTAAATAGCTGGGGTCCCAGCACCGAGCCTTGCGGTACCCCACTAGTCACTGCCTGCCATCCTGAAAAGGACCCATTTACTCCTACTCTTTGCTTCTTGTGTGCCAGCCAGTTCTCTATTCACATCAGTACTGAACCCCCAATACCGTGTGCTTTAAGTTTGCATACTAATCTCTTATGTGGGACCTTGTCGAAAGCCCTCTGAAAGTCCAGATATAACACATCCACTGGTTCTCCCTTATCCACTCTACTAGTTACATCCTCTAAAAATTCTATAAGATTCGTCAGACATGATTTACCTTTCATAAATCCATGCTGACTTTGTCCAATGATTTCACACTTTTCAAATGTGCTGCTATTCCATCTTTAATAACTGACTCTAGCAGTTTCCCCACTACCGATGTTAGACTAACTGGTCGGTAAGTACCCGTTTTCTCTCTCCCTCCCTTTTTAAGAAGTGGGGTTACATTAGCTACCCTCCAATCCTCAGGAACTACTCTAGAATCTAAAGAGTTTTGAAAAATTATCACTAATGCATCCACTATTTCTGGGGCTACTTCCTTAAGTATTCTGGGATGCAGCCTATCTGGCCCTGGGGATTTATCGGCCTTTAATCCATTCAATTTACCTAACACCACTTCCCGGCTAATCTGGTTTTCACTCAGTTCCATCTCATTCTACCCCCGGTCCCCTGCTATTTCCGGCAGATTATTTATGTCTTCCTTTGTGAAGACAGAACCAAAGTAGTTATTCAATTGGTCTGCCATGTCCTTGTTCCCCAAGATCCATTCACCTGTTTCTGACTGCAATGGACCTACATTTGTTTTAAATAATCTTTTTTTCTTCACATATCTATAAAAAGGTTTGCAGTCAGTTTTTATGTTCCCTGCCAGTTTTCTTTCATAATCTATTTTCCTCTTCCTAATTAATTCCTTTGTCATCTTCTGCTGGGCTCTGAATTTCTCCCAGTCGTCTGGTAGGCTGCTTTTTCTGGCTAATTTGTATGCTTCATTTTTTATTTTGATACTATCCCTGATTTCCCTTGTTATCCACAGATGTACTACCTTCCCTGATTTATTCTTTTGCCAAACTGGGATCAATTGTTGTAGTTCATCCATGCAGTCTTTAAATGCCTTCCATTGCATATCCACCGTCAACCCTTTAAGAATCAATTGCCAGTCTATCTTGGCCAATTCACGTCTCATACCCTCAAAGTTACCTTTCTTTAAGTTCAGAACCCATGTTTCTGAATTAATTATGTCACTCTCCATCCTAATGAAGAACTCAACCATATTATGGTCACTCTTGCCCAAGGGGCCACGCTTAACAAGGCTGCTAACTAACCCTTCCTCATTACTCAATACCCAGTCTAGAATAGCCTGCTCTCTCATTGGTTCCTCTACATGTTGCTTTAGAAAGCGATCCCGCATACATTCCAAGAAATTCCAACCCACATCGTCCGGTGCGGCTTTAACAGCCGCGGAACTTGCCATCGCCTGCTGGGGGCTCTAACATTAAGACACGGAGTGGGGCCTTACATCGCCAGGCGCGGCTTTAACGGCCGCTGGACTTGCCATCGCCCGCCGGGGGCTTTAACATTAAGACACGGAGTGGGGCCTTACATCGCCCGGCGCGGCTTTAACGGCCGCTGGACTTGCCATTGCCCGCCGGGGGCTTTAACATCAGGAGAAGAATGCAACACAGGGGAGAGACAATGACTTTGTCTTCTAGCACAGTGAGAAGGAGATTCACTGTGATGGATGTTTGTGTACATTGTGTAGCAATGTTACAAAATTTTGAGATTTAAAAAATCAAGTCTGCAATTTATCCCATCAGATAAAGCATAAAAGGAAGTTTAATTTGACACCTAATTTACTTTCATATCTTCAGTATTAAGAAAGTTATGACCATTTTCATACTCGGAAATTAGCATCTTGTTCCCCATTGCCTTTCAATTAACTTAGCTCAAAAGCTGTGATCTGGAAAAGTTAAAAGCCCATAACTTTCTTAAAAATTAAGAGAACTCAATGAAATTTTCAGTTATTATAGATTGAAGCATTCTGAAACAAATATGAAACAATCTTACTTGGATGACCTGAAATTAAAGCATATAATTAGTTAGTTATCTAATTGTAGCTAATTACAAATTTCAATGAGTAGATCTAAACATCTATCCATTTCTTAAGAAAAGATAAACTTTTTTAAAATTGCCTAAGTGTCCAAATAACATTCAAACAATAATCCACAATATAACATAATTTTTAAATCTCATTTTCATGAATTTCTGGGCCAAATGTTAGGAATTTAGTGTTTGATTCCTGTAAATTAATGGCCATTTAAATCAACTAGCGAGTGGGTTTCAGTGGAATGCGGTGGATTGGAACGTTGCGGTTAGCGGTGAAGTCGGGAGGAAAAATATTGTTTCTTCATACATTTTTTTGGACCCCATTTCGCAACATAAAAATATTATTAAAGCCTCCCGAAAAACCAACTTGTAATATAAAAATAAACTATTTACCTTTTCTTCTCCCCTACGCAAAATCCTTCCGGTTGTCGGTGCTCACGGCTTTTGAAGGTGATTTTAAAATTACTCTAGTTAATAAATAATCTAGCGTAATTTAAAAATACCTTCATTCATGAAATGTCGGAGCGATTTTTCTTCCGCAACGAAATCGCCCGACATTCATCGATTTTCCAGGTCTGTAGAAAAACGGCACTTTAAGCCCGCCCCCCTCTGAAAGGCGCCAAAGTCGCGCACATGGGGAGCGGCAGAACTGCAGTGCTGCTCAAGGTAAGTTTTATAACATACCTGCATTGTGCTGTTTGTGTGTCTTGGTTCTTTGCTTGTATGACTGCAGAAACCAAATTTCGTTTGAACATCTTTTGAGGTTCAAATGCCAATAAATTTGTATTGTATTGTATTGTATTTTGGTCTGTGTATATAGATTAGTGCAGCACAGGAACAGGGCCTTTATCCCACCAAAGGCTGTGCCAAACACGATGCCCGGTTAAATGTACCCGATCCATATTCCTTCATTGCTGGGCGCGCATATGCCCATCGAAAAACCATCGAAATCATTACTAAATAAAAACCTTCTCAATCAGTCTGAAGAAGGGTCTCGACCCGAACCGTCACCTACTCCTTCGCTCCCTAGATGCTGCCTCACCCGCTGAGTTTCTCCAGCATTTTTGTACGCCTTCGATTTTTCCAGCATCTGCAGTTCTTCCTTAAACAAATCATTACCGCCCTTCACTACCACGCCTGGTATCACTTTCCAAGAACCCACCACTGCCTCTGTTAAGAAAAAACACCCCCACACATCTCCTTTACACATTGCCTCTCTCACCTTAAAGCTATGGCTTCTGGTCTTTAGATGGACACAAAATGCTGGAGTAGAGAGCTTGTCCCACTTTCACGACCTAATTCATGACCTTTTTTACTCGAGGACATTTTTCATCGTGTTGAAAAAACGCCCAACCTACTTGATGCCACGAGTACCTACGACTATCAACACGGCCTGCCATGACCTACCTACGACCTCCTACGATCTCGTGACAACCATGCTGCGAGTATGAGTCCAGGGCAAACTCGGCAGAGCTCGTGAATTAGGTCGTGAAAGTGCGACAGGCCCTTAATGGCTAAAGGGATCAGGGGGTATGGAGAGAAGGCAGGTACAGGATACTGAGTTGGATGATCAGCGATGATCATATTGAATGGCGGTGCAGGCTGGAAGGGCCGAATGGCCTACTCCTGCACCTATTGTCTATGTTTTTATGTTAATTCAGCGTATAGGCAATTTCAATCTTTTCCAATGTCCCACTTTCCGCTGCCATTAATACACAGGCAGGTAGGAGTGAACTTACACAGACGATAAAAACAGATTTTCCAGTCGTTATTTCCAGTTTAATTGATTCTTTATTGAAGTAGTTGTCCAAACAAAGAGATGATTCAAACCAGGTACTCCTTATTCTGTTACAAGCTGTAACTTTCCATTCGCTCATCTGGTAAGAACTGTGTCCTCTCTCTCCGTTGCCTGGCCTGATCTGGTCAAGCCCTGTGACTACGCTATATGTAACGTCCTACAAAGCATCAAGAGCCCGCCCCCCCCCCCCCCCCCCAAGTGTTCCAAATAATACTGCTAGAAATATCCAGACAAAATAATATAATATGTTAACAGTAGCTAGCCTAAACCCAAAATGCTCCTACAGCCTGTCTAAACCTGTAATCCCCCACTTGCATCCACGGATGCACAAAAGTATACAGACACACAAGTGACGAATTTTTAGGAAATCCTGCCCATAGAATTTCTAATTCCTCCTGGGTGGTCAGATTATCTACATGAAGAAAAATATTTTCTTGTCAAATACCTTCCGTGACCTGTGCACACCTAATACCCTCTACAGACAATGAAGTGCTTTGTTGAATATGCAGCTGCACTTATATACAAAAAAACATGCAGTGGAAACAGCAAAAAAGATAATGAACAGAATATTTTACGCTGTCATTGCCGGTGCGAGACACAATAGCCACTTATTGTCCTCGTTCTTCAGAGAACGGGGTTTCCCCTCCCCCACTATAGATGAGGCTCGCACCAGGGTCTCCTCCATACCCTGCAACACTGCCCTCTCCCCATTCCCCCACTCATAACAAGGGCCGAGTCCCCCTGGTCCTCACCTTTCACCCCACCAGCCAGCGCATACAACAGATAGTCCTCCGCCAGTTTCGCCACCTCCAGCGTGACCCCTCCACTCGCCACATCTTCCCATCTCCCCCCCTGTCTGCCTTCCGCAAAGATCGCTCCCTCCGCAACTCCCTTGTCAATTCTTCCCTTCCCTCCCGCTCCACCCCTTCCCCGGGCACTTTCCCTTGCAACCGCAAGAGATGCTACACTTGTCCCTTCACCTCCCCCACTCCACTCCTTTCAGGGACCCAAGCAGTCCTTCCAAGTCCGACAGAGGTTCACCTGCACCTCCTCCAACCTCATCTACTGCATCCGTTGCTCCAGATGCCAGCTGATCTACATCGGTGAGACCAAGCGGAGGCTGGGCGATCGTTTCGCCGAACACCTCCGCTCAGTCCGCAATAACCAACCCGACCTCCCGGTGGCTCAGCACTTCAACTCCCCTCCCATTCCGTATCCGACCTCTCGGTCCTGGGCCTCCTCCACAGCCAGAGTGAGCAACACCGCAAGTTGGAGGAACAGCACCTCATATTCCGCTTGGGGAGTCTGCATCCTCTGGGCTTAAACATTGAATTTTCTCAATTCTGTTAACCCAGACTGCCACCTCCCCCTCCCCACCTCTCCCTCAGTCCTCGGGCCCTGACATTCCTTCTCCATCTCCCCCCCCCCCCCACCCAAGTCGCACTAGCTTCTCATTTTCACACTACAAACAGCTTACAATGGCCTGTTTCCTTTATCATCAATACTTTTTTGCATATCTTTCATTCATTGTTCTTTATCTCTCCACATCACTGTCTATATCTCTCATTTCCCTGATCCTTGACCAGTCTGAAGAAGGGTCTCGACCCGAAACGTCGCCTATCTCCTTCGCTCCTTAGATGCTGCTGCACCCGCTGAGTTTCTCCAGCTTTTTGTGTAACCCTCGATTCTCCAGCATCTGCAGTTCCTTCTTTAACACAATAGCCACTTAGTTTAGTTTAGAGATACAGCGCAGGTACAGACCCTTCGACCCGCCGAGTCCGTGCCGACCAACAATTCTCGCACATTAACATCAAAGATCCTACAGCGAGCAAGATAGTCCACTCCACGAGAAAGACGTAATACGGTCATGGGCAGATTCGTGGGTAATTCTCGGCCCCATTTCCGTAACCGGCTTCCGTCTCCGCACCAAAGATCCCGTCACAGCGGAGCAAAGACAACTAGTGCGGAGACACAAGTCGGTTATGGAAACATCCTCGTAAAAATAAAAGTTATTTTGTAAATATCTTCTCCTCATTTTCCGAATTATAATTTATTAACACAAACTGTTCCCCCGCAACGGGCCGGGTTACTGAAATGGATGAAAAAAAGGCCCACATTCCGCTCCGTTGCGTACTACACGTCAGCCCATTGCATTTAGCAGGTGTGGTCTATCTTGCTCCGCTGTAGGATCTTTGATTAACTACCCTACACACACTAGGGACAATTTTACATTTTAATGTAACATGCCAATTAACCTACAAACCTGTACGCCATTGGAGTGTGTGAGGAAACCGAAGATCTCGGGGAAAACCCACGCAGGTCACGGGAAGAATGTACAAACTCCGCACAGACACCACCCGTAGTCGGTCTCGAACCCGGGGGTCTGGCCGTGTAAGGCAACAACTACAGCCACGTCAGAAAATGGCGCAGCTGGTAAATCCGCTGCCCCACAGCGCCAGAGACCCGGGTTCGATCCTGACCTTGGGTGCTGTCTGTGCGGAGTGTGCACGTTCTCCTTGTGACCGTGTGAGTTTCCTCCGGTCAGCGGGAGAGTCGAGGGAAAGGGAAACTAGAGGTGGCCTGACTCTCGGTCTGATAAAAGGCCTTGACCCGAAACGTCACCAATTCCTTTTCTGCAAAGATGCTGCTGTACCCGCTGAGTTACTCCAGCGTTTTGAGCCTAACTTGGAGAAGCAATGTTTTATTGATAGCATGAACAACTTTTTATTTGTCTCACCTGACGCTGTTCATTTGATTTGTTTGCAGAGCGACATTTGGTCTTTGGGAATTACTGCAATTGAAATGGCGGAAGGAGCTCCACGTAAGTGTTTGTACGTCGCGGCTCTCAAGATGGCGCCCAACCAAGGCGACTATTGGTGTGCTAGCCACAGACGCAGATCTACAGTCACGAATTACAATCGCTCCACACTGTAAACGGCTCAATTGTAATCGTGTATTGTCCATCTGCGGGCTGGTTGGTGCGCGACAAAAGCTTTTCACTGTAGCAGATTGCTATAAAGGCACCCACAACATTTGTCGGTGCTGGAAATGTTATATAGACAATAGACAATAGGTGCAGGAGTAGGCCATTCGGCACTTCGAGCCAGCATCACAATTCAGCCGTGATCACATTGAATGGCGATGCTGGCTCAAAGGGCTGAATGGCCTACTCCTGCACCTATTGTCTCTGTGACCGCATGGGTTTTCTCCGGCAGTCCAAAGGCATACAGGTTTCCAGGTTAATTGGCTTTGGTAAAATTGTAAATTATCCCAAGTGCGTAGGATAGACAATAGACAATAGGTGCAGGAGTAGGCCATTCGGCACTTCGAGCCAGCATCACCATTCAATGTGATCATGGCTGATCATCCCGAATCAGTACCCTGTTCCTGCCTTCTCCCCATATCCCCTGATTCCGCTATCTTTAAGAGCCCTATTTTCTTAACGTATTTCCTGCACCTATTTTCTATGTTTCCCTAGATCCTCTGTCCTCTAGTACATCTGGGAGATTGCTTGTGTCTTCCTTAGTGAAGACAGAACCAAAGTACCTGTTCAACTCTTCAGCCATTTCGTTGTTCCCCATAATATCATAGCCCCCCCCCCTCGGTCATGGTTGGCCATGGGTGTCTCCAGGGTGCTATTCCCTTTATGGAGGACGCCTGTGTGTGACTGTTTAACGTGGGGAGACTGATGCACAGACAGCCACCCCACGGTCCTTGACAGATCTGGGTCAATAGACAATAGACAATAGGTGCAGGAGGAGGCCATTCGGCCCTTCGAGCCAGCACCGTCATTCAATGTGATCATGGCTGATCATCCCCAATCACTACCCCGTTCCTGCCTTCTCCCCATATCCTCTGATATTTTTAAGAGCCCTATCTAGCCCTCTCTTGAAAGCATCCAGAGAACCTGCCTCCACCGCCCTCTGAGGCAGAGAATTCCACAGACTCACCACTCTCTGTGAGAATCCACAGACTCACCACTCTCTGTGAGAAGGTTATACTCATGCCAAGCAAAAAGTGCTGGAGGAACTCAGCAGGTCAGGCGGCATCAGTGAAGGGAATGAACAGATAACATTTCATGTCGTGAGTAGACAAAAAGCTGGAGAAACTCAGCGGGTGAGGGAGCATCTATAGAACGAAGGAAAAGGTGACGTTTCGGGTCGAGACCCTTCTTCAGACTGATGTGGGGGATAGTGGGGGCTGGAGGAAGAAAGGAAGAGGCGGAGACAGTGGGCTGTGGGAGAGCTGGGAAGGGGAGGGGAAGGAGGGAGAAAGCAGGGACTACTAGTCAACTTTAAAGCCTTCTGCCTATTCTACCATAATGTCGAAACAACAACTGCCGATGCTGGTGTACGCCAAAGATAGACTCAAGGTGCTGGAGTCACTCAGCGGGCCAGGCAGCATCTCTGCAGAAGAAGGATGGGCGACGATTTGGGTCGGGACCCTTTTACAGACTGGAGGGTTGGGGGGGTGGGTGTGGAAAGATGAAGAGCTGGAGGTGAGAAAAGACCAGGGTAAATCACCTCACAAATTACCTCAGGCAGGGCGGTGCCTGGTTGGTCCATTGCTGATTAAGGACGGTGTTCGAAGAGAAACAATGTGGGGAAGTGTGGAACTGATAAAACAACGAGGATAGAGGAAGGGAGCAAGGAGGGAGGGGTGTGTTAATAGATAGTCAAAGTGCCACACAGCGTGGAACGGCTCCTTCAACTCAGCTTGCCCACACCGACCAACATGCCCCTTCTTCACTAGTCCAGAGCCAGGCACAAATGACCCTAGGCCTGCCAGCTCCACTGTTGGCGAGGGAAGGTGCGAGTGATCTCAAGAGAGAAGCAACGTGGAGAGCTACGGAACTGGTCAACTACCATCGTGGTTGTTCCGAAGGGAGACACAAAATGCTGGGGGAGCAACTCAGCGGGCCAGGCAGCATCTTTGGAGAAAAGGAACAGGTGGCGTTTCGGGTCGGAACCCTTCTTCAGGCTGAAAGATAGAGAAGGCCGGAGCAAGACTGGGCCGGCAACAGATGACCTCAGAAAGGGTGGAGTCACTAATGGCCCATTGATGACAGGGGAAGATGTTCTAATGAGAGAGATACAAAGGGACTTGGGCAGGGGGGTGGGTGGGGGGGGGGGGGGGGGGCAAAGTAACACAGGGGTCACTCGTGAAATTAGAGAAATCAACGTTCATACCTGAAGAAGGGTTTCGGCCCGATACGTTGCCTATTTCCTTCACTCCCTCAATGCTGCCACACCCGCCCAGTTTCTCCAGCAATTTTGTCTGTCAACGTTCATACCGCTGGGGTGGAAGCTGCCCAAGCGAAACATGAGGTGCTGTTCCTCCAATTTGTGTGTGGCCTCACTCTAACAGTGGTGGAGAAAGGACAAGACAGAAAGGTCACGGTGGGAATGGGAAGGGGAGGTGTTTGGCTCCAAACATAACTACAGCATTTGTGTCTTTCTCAAGTCAAGTCAAGTGTCAAGAGAGTTTATTGTCATGTGTCCCAGATAGGACAATGACATTCTTGCTTTGCTTCAGCGCAACAGAATATAGCAGGCATGAATACAGAATGGATCAGTGTGTCCATATACCATTGTGTAAATATATGCACACATGAATAAATAAACTGATAATGTGCAAATACTTAGATAATGGGCTATTAATGTTCAGAGTTTTGTTTGAGTTGAGTTTAAAAGCCTGATGGCTGTGGGGAAGGAGCTATTCCTGAACCTGGACGTTGCAGTCTTCAGGCCCCTGTACCTTCTACCTGAAGGTAGCGGGGAGATGAGTGTGTGGCCAGGATGGTGTGGGTCCTTGATGATGCTGCCGGCCTTTTTGAGGCAGCGACTGCGATAGGTCCCGTCGATGGTAGGGAGGTCAGAGCCGATGATGGGCCCAACTTTATTTGGTGTAAACCAGCATCTGCGGTTCCTTTCTGCACATTATGGTTGTTCCATTCTTTAACTCTATTTACCTCTCTTGCTTCTGTATCCCTGACCACCCTTGTGCCTTCTAAATATGTCATGCATTCTGTTTTTAGTCGATTGCTTTCCGCCACAGATTATGGGAGAGAGATTTGTATGCAGGAGCTCCCAGGTGCTCTGACGTCAAGGTTATGTCCCCATGTTCTGGGATTTCTGCCAGAGGAAATGGTTTCTGTCCACCCTATCAACCTCCTTCACACATCGCTGGAATTCCAATTAAAGTCGCTCTTATAGAGTGATACAGCTTGGAAACAGGCCCTTTGCCCAACTTTCCCACACCGACCAACATGTTCCAGCTACATGAGTCCCACTTGCTGCATTTGGTCCGTATCCCTCTCCATGTCCTATCCACGTACCTATCTTCTTAAATGTTGCGATAGCTCAACTACCTCCTCCGGCAGCTCGTTCCGTACATCCAGCACCCTTTGCGTGAAAAAAAAACACACCTCAAATTCCGAGAAAATCTTTCCTCCTTCACCGTAAACCGATGCCCTCTGGATTCTCGATTCCCCCACACACTGGTCAACTCTCCCCCACCTGATCTTTTCCTCTCCTGATTTTGTACACCTCTATAAAATCACCCCTCGTTGTCCTGCCCTCCAGGGAATAGAGTGGTGTGTTCAGTTCTGGGCACCTTGTTATAGGATAGATGTTGTTACATTGAAAATGGTGCAGAGAAGATTTACGAGGATGTTGCCGGGACTCGAGGTCACGCTCAAACTCTCCCTGGAGCTCAGAGCTTCGAGTCCCGGCAACATTCTCGTAAATCATCTTGGCACTCTTTCCAACTTAACGACATCTTGCCTATACCATGGTGGCCAGAACTGAACACCATACTCTAAATAGTGCCTCACCATGTCTTACATAACTGCAACATTTGAGTATAGGAGCAGGGAGGTTCTACTGCAGTTGTACAAGGCCTTGGTGAGACCACACCTGGAGTATTGCGTACAGTTTTGGTCTCCTAATCTGAGGAAAGACATTCTTGCCATAGAGGGAGTACAGAGAAGGTTCACCAGACTGATTCCTGCGATGTCAGGACTTTCATATGAAGAAAGACTGGATAGACTCGTCTTGTACTCGCTAGAGTTTAGAAGATTGAGGGGGGGATCTTATAGAAACTTACAAAATTCTTAAGGGGCTGGACCGTCTAGATGCAGGAAGATTGTTCCCGATGTTGGGGAAGTCCAGAACACGGGGTCACACAGTTTAAGGATAAGGGGGAAGTCTTTTAGGACCGAGATGAGAAAAACATTTTTCACACAGAGAGTGGTGAATCTGTGGAATTCTCTGCCACAGAAGGTAGTTGAGGCCAGTTCATTGGCTATATTTAAGAGGGAGTTAGATGTGGCCCTTGTGGCTAAAGGGATCAGGGGGTATGGAGAGAAGGCAGGTACAGGATACTGATTTGGATGATCAGCCATGACCATATTGAATGGCGGTGCAGGCTCGAAGGGCCGAATGGCCTACTCCTGCACCTATTGTCTATGTTTCCATGTAACATGGCCTCCCAATGCTTGGGTAAATATAAGCCTTGACTGTGCAACGTGTCGCCACGACTAACTGCCTATTTCCTTCGCTCCAATGACGCTGCTGCACCCGCTGAGTTTCTCCAGCATTTTTGTTCTATCATGGATTTTCAATAACTGGGGTTTTTGCTAACGTTGTTTATTGCTATTTCGGACAAAGCATTATTCTTAATGCTTTTCTCTTTTTATTTCCCTTTCTGTTTCACTGTAGCTCTGTGTGACATGCATCCAATGCGGGCCCTATTCCTTATTCCAAGAAACCCACCTCCCAGATTAAAATCTAAGAAATGGTAAGTGATAACGCAGTGTGGTGATCGGGAATGAAACTTTCTTTGTACATATTAGTCTGAAAATACGTGCAGTGTTTCTACATTTGGGAGATGGAGGTTTTTTTAAATACATAATAACAACGCGGTTTGTTGGTCAATTATATTCATACAAAGCTTTCGTTTTTTAAAAAAGAATTTTTTGAAAGACAGAGCTGAAAAGAAAGATCTATAAACTAATAGAGAGGGAGGGAATAAAACTGAACAAAAAAACCCCAAGAAAAACAAAAAATATATATTTTTTACCAATAACAATTTTGGAGATAGGTCTGTAGATTATAAGGCGTAGTTATTCATCTAATTGTTAAAGAAGGAACTGCTGATGCTGGAGAATCGAGGGTACACAAAAGGCTGGCGAAACTCAGCGGGTGCAGCAGCATCTAAGGAGCGAAGGAGATAGGCGACGTTTCGGGTCGAGACCCTTCTTCAGAGGACCTCAACCCGAAACGTCGCCTATCTCCTTCGCTCCTTAGACGCTGCTGCACCCGCTGAGTTTCTCCAGCCTTTTGTGTACCCCCGTATTTCATCTAAACCTGTGCTTAGGTTTCAGTCCAGTTTCTGTGTTGAACCAATTTACCTCTTTAAGAAATCGATAAATGGAGACCATATTCTAGCAAATAGTTCTGGTTTGCCAGTTAGGACGAGTCTAATTTTTTCCAAGTGTAAGGTCTCAGACATTTCTGCAATCCACATTTTAATTGTGGGGGTGGGAGATGGAGGTCCGAGGGCGTTTTTTGCACTTTGCTGTTAAGACCAAGTTCAAGTTCAAATTCACATTTTTCAAAACAGCCTGTTTTTCCACGAGTAGTAGTTTCCACGAGAGTAATGGCAACTCAAATTTCACTGCACCAATTGGTGTATGTGGCAATAAATGTCCTTTGTCCTTTGTCTACTCAATAACCAAACATCTGTAGCCTCCTTTTGCTCTGGCATTTTAGTTAATTCACATGTTTAATCAGTAATGTTTTATTATTAATGTTTTATGTGTTATTCCCAACTCACTGTATGTCGTTGTCACTTGCGGGCGGAGCACCAAGGCAAATTCCTTGTATGTGAATACTTGGCCAATAAACGTATCCATTCGCAATTTCCAGCATCTGCAGTTCCTTCTTTAAAACTTATCCATTCATTCACATTTATTGTCACATGCACCAATTAAGCTACAGTGATATTTGAGACACCATGCAGCCATGCAAGTGAAGAGAACACAATGCACGATCGAGGTTAACATAAACATCCATCACAGTGGGATCAATGTTCCTCGCTGTGATGGGAGGCAATAAAGTTCGGTCAATCTTCCTCCATTTGACAGAATTGAAAGCAGCTTGTATCAGCCTCGTGTGTCAGAAAGAACTTAGTGTTAAAGAAGGAACTGCAGATGCTGGAGAATCGAGGGTTACACAAAAAGCTGGAGAAACTCAGCGGGTGCAGCAGCATCTAAGGAGCGAAGGAGATGGGCGACGTTTCGGGTCGAGACCCTTCGTCAGACTGGTCAGGGATCAGGGAAACGAGAAATATAGAAATCTCCACATCACTGTCTATATCTCTCGTTTCCCTGATCCCTGACCAGGCTGAAGAAGGGTCTCGACCCGAAACGTCGCCTATCTCCTTCGCTCCTTAGATGCTGCTGCACCCGCTGAGTTTCTCCAGCTTTTTGTGTAACTGTGTAAGAAAGAACTGCAGGTGCTGGAAAAATCGAAGGTCGATAAAAATGCTGGAGAAACACAGCGGGTGAGGCAGCGTCTATGGAGCGAAGGAATGGGTGACGTTTTGGGTCGAGACCCTACTTCAGACTGAAAAAGATAACCTGAAAAAAGGTTTCGACCCGAAATGTCACCTATTCCTTCGCTCCATAGATGCTGCCTCACCCGCCGATTTTCTCCAGCATTTTTGACTACCATGTATCAAACTACTAGTCCGGTGGGGGGGGGGGGGAACTGCTGGTGGAAGTCAGCGGGTCTAGTCTGGTCTGGTCAGGGCTAGAGGGGGAAGGAATTATCACTGCTTTGGATCAAGATACTGCATCAGGACCAGATTGCAGCATCTGCAGTCTCTTGTGTCATAGGGCCATGAAGCTATGCAGCACAGAAACGGGCTCTTCAGCACGGCACGGTGGAGCAGCGGTCGAGTCGCTCGCTGCCTCACAGCGCCAGAGACCCGGGTTCCATTCTGATTACGGGTGCTGTCTGTACGGAGTTTGTACGTTCTCCCCCGTGACCACGTGGGTTTTCCCCAAGATCCCCAGTCTCCTCCCGCGCTCTAAAGACGTACAGGTTTGTAGTTTTAATTGGCTTGGTAAAATTTTAAACTGTGCCCAGTGTGTGTGGAATAGTGTGAATGCGCGGGGATCGCTGGTCGGTGTGGATTCGGTGGGCCGAAGGGCCTGTTTCTGCATTGTATCTCTAAACTAATCTTATCCACGCCAACGTTTTTTGTCCTGTGCCTCCTCCATGGCCAGAGTGAGTCCGAACATAAATTGGAGGAGCAGCACCTCATATTTCGCTTGGGTAGTTTACACCCCAGCGGTATGAACATTGACTTCTCCAATTTCAGGTAGTCCCTGCTTCCCCCCTCCTTCCCCGCCCCTTCCCAGCTCTCCCACAGCCCGCTGTCTCCGCCTCTTCCTTTCTTCTTCCCGCCCCCACATTAGTCTGAAGAAGGGTCTCGACCCCGAAACGTCACCTATTCCTTCGCTCCATAGATGCCGCCTCACCCGCTGAGTTTCTCCAGCATTTTTGTCTACCTGCGATTTTTCCAGCAACACCAGTTCCTTCCTAAACATTTCATCCACGCTGACCATGCTTAAGTGAGCTGTACCTACTGGCCCGTGCACTTCCAATCCTGTGATGTTGAACTTAAAATTCAACATCAAATTAATGGTATGCAGTTGTTTTCGAAGAGTGGGCCGACTTCCTCAGTGGCCCTACCTCCCAGGTTGGTGTGTGAGCACCACTGTGTATTGTAACCTTAGCAAGAGAGCATTGGCAGCTGCTGCTGCTGCTGCTGCGGGAACAGCTGCCTGTAGGGAGGTGACGTGATTATTAAACATCTACTTCACTGCAACTCTGTCACCAGGGGTGTGGGAGGTGACCTTGCCTGGGAAATGTCGAGACGTGATTCACACTGTCGCTGAATTCATCAATTTCTGACAGCATGCAGGCCCGATTTGCAAGGCCTACATCCTTTCCGGGGTTCTGCCCAGAGCCCCAGCACAGAATGCCCTAAAAAGACCTTTTTACTCATTAAATTTAAATTGGACGCTTTTCTAATTGAGTCATCACGTTAAATTTAAGCAGTAGAACTAACTTTGATGCAAAACAGATTTGTTTGGAGTTGTTCATCGCCTGCATTCTTCTAGCCACCTGCCTAGACTTAAGACTTAAGGGCCTGTCCTACAAGCATGCAACTCTATGCGATTAGCGCGACCTAACGTGGTCGCTTGAGCCGTCCGGCATCGCGGGGCTGGTCCCACTTCGATCGCCGGAGCCGTGCGGAATTGTGCGGAGTTCGTCCCGAGTTCATCCCGACACTGCGCGGGGCTCCGAAAAACTGACTATGTCCAAAAATTCCGCGCAGGCAACGGCTTGTCGGCTCGCAGTCGCCTCGACGCATTACACACCGCCCTGACATCGTGCCTCCGTGAACCTACCTGTAGGTGCCTCCGTGACCCTCTATGTGTGTGGCTTCGTGGCCCTCTGTGTGTGTGTGCCTCTGTGCCCCTCTCTGTGTGCCCCTCTCTGTCCTGGCGAACTTACCTTTAAGACTTCGCTCCAAGTTCGCCTCACTTTGCGTCATTCACCCAACCTCCGCGCGGCCCCTACTGCCGGTTTGGTTGCGTTTGCCGCATGCAGGCGCATGCTGGTGGGAACGGCCCTGTACAGGGGATCACCCGACCTCCGCGCGGCCCCCGCTTCTAGTTTCATCGCGTTCACCGCATAGAGTTGCATGCTTGTAGGACAGGCCCTTTAGGTAGACAAAAATGCTGGAGAAACTCAGCGGGTGCGGCAGCATCTATGGAGCGAAGGAACTAGGCAACGTTTCGGGCCGAAACTCTTCTTCAGACTGCTTCAGATATTCCAGCATCTGCAGTTCCTTCTTGAACATTAGACTTTAGACTTAACATTTAGTCTTTGGAGATACAGCGCAGACAGCGGCCTCACCCGCCGAGTTTCTCCAGCAATTCTGTCTACCTTGTATCAAACTAGTAGTCTGGTGGGGGAAAAAAAACTGCTGGTGGAACTCAGCGGGTCCAGTTGCCTCTGTCAGGGGTGGAAGGGGAAGGAATCATCGCACAGACCGGAGATCATCCCGTATACTAGGGACAGTTTGCAATTTTACCGAAGCCAATTAACCTACAAACCTGCCCGCCTTTGGAGTGTGGGAGGAAACCGGAGATCCCGGAGATAATGGCGGACTAGACTTGTGTTCATGAGTTCTAGGAGCAGATTTAGGCCACAGTCCATCAAGTCTACCCCGCCATCCATCTTTCCGTCCCACCCCCATTCTCCTGCCTTCTCCACATGGACTAACTTGTGGAGGGAGTGTAGACTAGTTACGTATCTGCAATAATCCAAAACTTAGTTTATTTTTTTTTAAATATATTTTTATTAGAGGCCATACGTATTACAAATAATATAATAATTTTTTCAGATATGCATATTACATATTTCCAAAATTATATGAATATTACAGAGCAATATATATAAGCCTCAATTTTTTTAATAGTGAAGAGAAAAAAAGAGTAAAGAAAGAATAGATGTTTAATTTAAAAAGTGTGATTATAGTTTTGATTATATGTGAGAAGAGAAAGACAGAAAAAAAACAAAATAAAAAAATAAAAAATAAAAAACCGATATTACTAACAAACAATTATTATACTTAAAGATAGAGAAAGAGTATACATCTTAACAATGAATGGAACAATTTCTAAGAATATATATATAGAGACAAGTATACAAATCTCAGACCAAAACTTAGTTTAGACTGAACTTTAGAACTGACTTAAAATTATTAATTCTGTCGCTCTCTCTACAGACGGGGCCCAGCGTTTCGTTTAGTGTATTTAGTTTAGAGATACAGGCCCTTCGGCCCACCAGGTCGGCACTGACCAGCGATTCCATGCACATTTACACTATCCTACACACACTAGGGATAATTTACACTTATAGCCAATGAACCTACAAACCTGCACGTCTTTGGAGTGTGGGAGGAAACCGGAGAACTCGGGGGAAAAAACCCACGTGGCCGCGGGGAGAACGTGCAAACTCCGGGCAGACAGCACCCGTAGTCAGGATCGAACCCGGGCCTCCAGCGCTGCGAGACAGCAACTCTACCGCTGCGCCACTGTGCTGTCTGCGCTGAGTTTGCACGTTCCGACCGTGATCTCGTGGGTTTCTTCCCGGTGCCAAAGACCCAAAGACGTGCGGGTTTCTAGGCTAATTGGCCCTGTGCAATTGTCGGCCATTTGTGTTTCCAACATTTACTGTGCATACATGTCTGATTTTTTTTCCTCCCCCCCCACCCCCGTTTAATTGTGCTTTTTTTTTGTGTCAGGTCGAGGAAGTTTATCGAATTTATTGAGAACTGTCTGATAAAAAATTATACCCAGAGGCCGTCGACAGATCAGTTGCTGAAGCATAGCTTCATCCGGGACCAACCGACTGAGAGACAGGTCCGCATCCAGTTGAAGGACCACATTGACCGGACCCGGAAGAAGCGCGGGGAGAAAGGTAAGGATGAGTCAAGCAGCCAGCAACTGCTGCTCACCCATTCCGACCAGCGTTCCTTCCTTCATAACATCTTCTTCTCCTTGCGTATGGCGTGCACAGCCTAAAGTCGTAGGGCCACTTGTTCTATTTGATCTTATAACCATATAACAATGACAGCACAGAAACAGGCCATCTCGGCCCCTCTAGTCCGTGCCGAACACTTACTTTCACCCAGTCCCATCTACCTGCACCCAGACCATACCCCTCCATTCTTTCCCCGTCCATATGCCTATCCAATTTATTTTTAAACGATAAAATCGAACCTGCCTCCACCATTTCTTGGTTCTTGGTTTCTTGGTCCTCCAAAATATTCCAAATGGAATTTAAACTGGAGGTGGTGGAGGGAGGACTTAAGGCAGAAAGGGTTTTTGGGAAGAAAGAGCTACGTTAAATTTAGTTGTATCTGGTTGGGTAACTATGGTAGGGTGAAGACTATTCCATGCTTTAATTGTGATTGGGAAGAACGAATTGCTGTACATTGGATCTAATGCCCTCGTCTGCTCCACTGGAAGCTCATTCCACACAGCTACCACTCATGAGTAAAGAAGTTCCCCCTCATGTTACCCCTAAACTTTTGTCCCTTCATTCTCAAATCATGTCTTGTTTGAATCTTCCCTACTCTCAATGGAAAAAGCTTATCCACATCAACTCTGTCTATCCCTCTCCTAATTTTAAAGACCTCGATCAAGTCCCCCTTAACCTTCTGCGCTCCAAAGAATAAAGACCTATCTTGTTCAACTATTGCGGATGGATGCAAGATGCTGGAGGAACTCAGCGGGACAGGCAGCATCTCTGGACAGAAGGAATGGGTGACGTTTCGGGTCGAGACCCTTCTTCAGACTCACACTCTCGACCCGAAACGTCTCGACCTATTTAGCTCTCTCTTGCTTTCAAGAGAGAGCTAGATAGGGCTCTTAAGAATTGCGGAGTCAAGGGATATGGGGAGAAAGCAGGAACGGGTTACTGATTGGGGATGATCAGCCATGATCACATTGAATGGCGGTGCTGGCTCGAAGGGCCAAATGGCTTACTCCTGCACCTATTGTCTACTGTCTATTGAAACGTCACCAATTCCCTCTCTCCAGAGATGCTGCCTGTCCCGCTGAGTTACCCCAGCATTTTGTGTCTACAGTTTAAACCCAGCATCTGCAGTTTCTTCCTACCCACGGTAGACAGAAATGCTGGAGAAACTCAGCGGGTGAGGCAGCACCTGTCCCTTAATTCTCAAATCATGTCCTCTTGTTTGAATCTTCCCGACTCTCAATGGAAAAAGCTTATCCACGTCAACTCTGTCTATCCCTCTCATCATTTTAAAGACCTCTATCAAGTCCCTCCTTAACCTTCTACGCTCCAAAGAATAAAGACCTATCTTGTTCAACCTTATCTTATTTGATTGTGCACGCCGGGTTGATTGCATTCGTCGAAACAGGGCGGACCACGTGAAGGTTGCAATCTCCCCACCCCACGTTCATGAGTTGAGGTGTTGAGGTGCACTCATCCACCATCCCTCCCTCTGTTTCCCTCGTTCAACGCACAACTTCCTTCCTTGTTGTAGTAACTTCACAGTTCATAAGTGACTGGAACACAATTAAACATAGAAACATAGAAATTAGGTGCAGGAGTAGGCCATTCGGCCCTTCGAGCCTGCACCGCCATTCAATATGATCATGGCTGATCATCCAACTCAGTATCCCGTACCTGCCTTCTCCCCATACCCTCTGATCCCCTTAGCCACAAGGGCCACATCTAACTCCCTCTTAAATATAGCAAAAGAACTGGCCTCAACTACCCTCTGTGGCAGAGAGTTCCAGAGACCCACCACTCTCTGTGTGAAAAAAGTCCTTCTTATCTCGGTCCTAAAGGATTTCCCCCTTATCCTTAAGCTGTGACCCCTTGTCCTGGACCTCCCCAACATCAGGAACAATCTTCCTGCATCTAGCCTGTCCAACCCCTTAAGAATTTTGTAAGTTTCTGTAAGATCCCCTCTCAATCTCCTAAATTCTAGAGAGTATAAACCGAGTCTATGCAGTCTTTGTTCATAAGACAGCCCTGACATCCCAGGAATCAGTCTGGTGAACCTTCTCTGTACTCCCTCTATGGCAATAATGTCCTTCCTCAGATTTAGAGACCAGAACTGTACGCAATACTCCAGGTGTGGTCTCACCAAGACCCTATACAACTGAAGTAGAACCTCCCTGCTTCTATACTCAAATCCTTTTGCTATGAAAGCTAACATATCATTCGCTTTCTTAAAGGGCTTGTTCCACTTGTGCGAACTAATTGGCGACCTCTGCCGAGTTTGCCCTTGACTCATACTCGCAGCATGGTCGCCACGAGGTTGTAGGAGGTCTTCGTTAACTCTTCCTCATGCTCGTGAGTGGTCTCCGCGTACCCGTGGCCTCAAGTAGGTCGCGGCGTTTTTTCAACCTTCTAAAAAATGTCCACGAGTAAAAAAAGGTCGGCGTAGGTCGACCAAGTGGGACAGGGGCTTTAGGCCATTCGGCCCACCAAATCTACTCCGTCATTCAATCGTGGCTGATCTATCTTTCCCTCTCAACCCAATTCTCCTGCCTTCTCCCAGTAACCCCTGACACCCGTACCAGCCAAGAATCTATCCATCTTAAAAATATCCATAGGCTTGGCCTCTGCAGCCGTCTGCGGCAATGAATTCCGCAGATTAATGATGTGCATTTATTATTTTTATAATAACAAATAAAAGTATTGTTTTTATAATAATTCATAATTCATTATGTTTTATTATGAATGTGTTATGTGGCATTCCCAACTGTCACTATGTCATATTGTCACTTACGGGCGGAGCACCAAGGCAAATTCCTTGTATGTGAATACTTGGCCAATAAACTTAGTCAGTCTGAAGAAAGATCTCGACCCGGAACGTCACCTATTCCGCCGCTGAGTTTCTCCAGCATTTTTATCTACCTACGATTTTTCCAGCATCTGCAGTTCCTTCTTAAACTTATTCATTAAATCATTCATAAACTCATAAAGACGCACCACCCTCTGGCTAAAGAAATTCCATCTCGTCTCGTTTCCAAAGGAGCGTCCTTTAATTCTGAGGCTGTGGCCTCTGGTCCTAGACTCTCCCACCAGTGGCAACATCCTCTCCACATTCACCCTATCCAGGCTGTAATGTTTGAGACTACGTAAAGGCCCTGTTGTGACTAGCACAAAGAAATCACGACTGCCACCGAGTGTGACTTAATCTGAACAACCCACGGAAACGTCTCAAAGATCACCTGACCTCAATCACGAGGCACAGGCATTTATATTAAAGGGGGCACTGGCATTTATATTACATATACATCACATCTCCCCCTTTACTTTAATTACAATTCTTCCCCTTCCCTTAAGTTACCTTACATCTCCCCCATCAACGTTGGTCAAAACTAATAACTTGAAACTTTAATCAATTTAACGTGGACAAAGTACCCCAAATAACACAGTGCTCTTCATACTACAAAACTATTTTAAAACATTGCCCAACAATTTTACATAACAAGTCGAGTTGGGGGTTTGACAATCGCACAGGCCATCACACAAGGACATCACTTTCGCTATTCGTGAAACGTAACTGACTGTTGATGCGAGAGTCATTGCAAATAAATATTGACGGGTTGTGTCTCAAACAGAGGAGACGGAGTACGAGTACAGTGGCAGTGAAGAGGAAGAGGATAAGGTCGGTGAAGAAGGTGAACCCAGGTGAGTTGTTACCTGAAATTTCCAATTAACCCTGCAAGCCTGTGCGACTTTGTGATGTGGGTGGAAGGGCCTGTTTCCACGCTGTGTGGCTGTCTGCCTGAAGTAATTACGGAGCTGATTGCGTTGCTTGCTAACGAGTTTGACCCTCGCTCTCCCCCCCCCCGACAGCTCCATCGTGAACCTGCCGGGCGAGTCCACGCTGCGGCGCGACTTCCTGCGGCTGCAGCAGGAGAACAAGGAGCGCTCGGAGGCGGTGAAGCGGCAGCAGCAGCAGCAGCAGATCGTGCTGCCCCGCCGCGACCTGGAGGAGCGACGGCGGCAGCTCCTGTCCGAGCGGCAGAAGCGCATCGAGGAGCAGAAGGAGCAGCGGCGGCGGCTGGAGGAGGTGAGGACAGGACGTGTCGGGAGGAACCGCAAGCCCAAGGCAGAGGGAAACCAGAGATGCAGACGGCTATAGATAGTAGACAACAGGCGTACAGGTCTCCAGGTTAATTGGCTTTGGTAAAATTGTAAATTGGCCCTAGTGCGTAGGATAGACACTTCTCCCCTCGACTCTGTTCTAAATGGCGTACTCCCTTATTCTTAAACTGTGGCCCTGGTTCTGGACTCCCCCAACATCGGGAACATGTTTCCCACCTCTAGCGTGTCCAAACACTTTTTCTCACAGAGCGTGGTGAGTCCGTGGAATTCTCTGCCTCAGAGGGCGGTGGAGGCCGATTCGCTGGATGCGTTCAAGAGAGAGCTAGATAGGACTCTTAAAGATAACGGAGTCAGGGGATATGGGGAGAAGGCAGGAACGGGGTACTGATTGTGGATGATCAGACGTGGTCACATTGAATCGCAGTGCTGGATCGAAGGGCCAAATGGCCGACTCCTGCGCCTATTGTCTATTGTTGCATGTCAACCAGTCAGTGGAAAGACACTACATGATTAAGGGCCTATACCACTTTAATGACCTAATTCACTACCTTTTTTACTCGTGGTCATTTTCATCGTGTTAAAAAAAAACGCCACGACCTACTTAATGCCATGAGTACCTACGACTAGAATCAACTCGACGTGCGCAAACGGAAGATCAAATAGAACGAGTTGTCCAACAACTTTAGGCTGTGCACGCCACACAAAAGAAGAAGGACACGCTAGAGGCAGGAAACGTGTTCCCGATGTTGGGGGAGTCCAGAACCAGGAGCCACACAGTTTAAGAATAAGGCGTAAGCCATTTAGAACGGAGTCTGTAGAATTCTCTGTGGAATTCAATCCTTCAGCTGCTGTCCGTACTGAGTTTGTACGTTCTAGGAATAAGGGGTAACCATTTAGAACGGAGACAAGGAAACACTTTTTCTCACAGAGAGTTGTGAGTTTGTGGAATTGTCTGCCTCAGAAGGCGGTGGAGGCGGGTTCTCTGGATGCTTTCAAGAGAGAGCTAGATAGGGCTCTCAAAGATAGCGGAGTCAGGGGATATGGGGAGAAGGCAGGAACGGGGTACTGATTGGGGATGATCAGCCGTGATCACATTGAATGGCGATGCTGGCTCGAAGGGCCGAATGGCGTACCACTGCACCTATCACCTATTGTCTATTGTCTATTGTCTATCTACACTGCCTGCGTTTTAACCAGCACTGGAGTATTAGTTGCTGGAGATGCGGAAAGGTAGATGGCAGGAAAGTGATTTTGTTTGGCGATAGATGCGAGACGTCGGTGCACCGATGCTCTCCTCCAGTTTGGCGCGCGCGCATTGAGCGATATTGAGCGACACGGCCTCTTTTAACTTTCAGCAACAACGGCGGGAGCGGGAAGTCCGCAAGCAGCAGGAGAAGGAGCACCAGCGGCAGCTCGACGAGATGCAGCAGATCCGCAGGGAGGAGGAGAGGAGGCAAGCTGAGAGAGAACAGGTACAGCATCCCCCCACGAGAGCTCGTGTTGCACTCGCAGTTTGCACCCTTCTAAGTCCTTTCAAGAGTTGAGAGTGTCTTATTATCATATGTCGCAGATAAAGCAATGAAACTCTTACTTGCAGCAGCACAGCAGAATAGGGAAACATAGTACACTGTTAACAATATAATATATGAAAAAATAAAGTTTGCTGTGTGTGTATATATACGCATGCACACGCACGCTCACACACACACATGGGGACACGTACGCAGACACGCACACACATATACACTGGTTCACATAGACACACATGGCGACACGTACACGCGTGCACACACAAACACACACACATACAGACACACATGGACACATAGACACACACACACATACACTGGGACACATAGAGACAAGTCGGGACACGTATGCAGACATGCACGCGCGCACATACACTTACACACATACTTACACACACACACAGACACTGGGACACATAGACACGCAAGGGGACATGTACGCAGACACACACGCGCACACTCATCTGGACACGTATGCAGACACACACACACACACACACACACACACACACACACACACACATCGGGACACGTACGCAGACAGACACACACTATAAAGAAAAAACACTGCCCTCCAAGTCTATGTAGTTCAGAGCCTATTTGGAGGTTGTAGTGTTTAATAGCCCGATGGAAGAAGCTGCTCCTGAACCTGGACGTTCCAGTTTGCAGTCTCCTTCCCGATGGCAGGAGTGAAATGGGAGCGCGGCCAGGGTGGTGTGGGCCCCCTGACGATGCTGGCTGCCTGCCTGCCTGCCTGCCGTCTAGAGGCGGCGACTCCTGTAAATCCCGTGGGGCCGGTGGGGAGGACAGGGCCCGCGACGGACGGGGCTGCGTCCGCCGCTTTCTGCCGCCGCCGCCGCCCTCAGCTCCTGGGAAAGGTCACGTTCACTTTGCGGCTCATTGTAACCGTGCCTGCCCGAGGCAAGTGCTGAAGCACCAAGTTCAACACCGCCTCCCTGGATGACAAAGGCAGCAGCCTGCCCACCCGGCTGGTTTTCATTCCAAAACGCACGGGTGGATCATCAGGTGAGGGTCCATCCAAACCTTGCATCGGCCGTGCTTTGAATGGGCTGTTGATACGCACCGCAGTGTCATGGGCAACAACTTGGGCAGCCCCCCAAGGCGGGGGGGGGGGGCGTATCAGCAGGGGGGTGCTCATTCCCATGGGACAGTTGAGCCGGGGAGAAGAAGGGTGAGAGAGTGATGCTGCATGTACCCAGTGCGTTCAAGCTCCTCACACTCCCTCACTTGCACCCTATGTTGCCGGTCTCACAACACAAAGTCTTCTTCACTCACTCACTCACTCATTTGAAGCTCCTTGGCGCATCCCCGGTGGTCACAGTCCTCCATGCGTTTTCAGTGTCTCTGAGTAAGATTCCAGCGTCTGCAGTCTCTTGTGCCTCCATTGCAAGGATCAAGAGTGTTGAATTGTCATATTGTCCTGAAGCAGAACCACAAAAATCTCGCTTGCAGCAGCCTAACAAGCCCGTAAAACGCAGTGGGGGAGGCACGGTGGTGCAGCGGTAGAGTTGCTGCCTTACAGCGCTAGGGACCCGGGTTCGATCCCGATTACAGGTGCGGTCTGTACGGAGTTTATACGTTTGCCCCCGTGACCGCGTAGGATCCCTCCGGGCACTCCTGTTTCTTCCCGCACTCCAAAGACGTACAGGTTTTTAGGTTAATTGGCTTTGGTAAAGATTGTAAATAGCGGTAGTGCATGGGGTGATCGCTGGTTGCAGCGGACTCCGTGGGCCAAAGGGCCCGTTTCCGCACTGTATGTCTAAACTCTGAACAGTACTAAAAGTCAAGTCAAAAGAGTTTATTGTCATGTGTCCCTGATGGGACAATGAAATTCTTGCTTTGCTTCAGCACAACAGAACATAGACGGCATTGACTACAAAACAGATCAGTGTGTCCATACACCATTATATACGTTAATACACACATGAATGAATAAATTTATAAAGTGCAAATAACAGATAAAGGGGTATTAATGTTCAAGGTACTCGGTAGATAACAGTAAAAGAAGTCAAATATAAATTTTTTAAAAATCAATAATAGTACAAAACAAAACTAAAGCCTGGTCTTTAGAGTTTACAAATACAGGGCGGGATACGGGACAGTGCTGGCTTGAAGGGCCGAATGGCCTACTCCTGCACCTATTGCCTATTGAAACAGGCCCATTGACCCACCGAATCCTCGCCAACCAGCGATTGCGCCATACACTAACCAATACTAACACTAACCTCTCCAAGACAGACGTGAAGCTCACCGTTTGACCTGTTTTTACAAAATGTTAAATGGCCAGCTCGACATAGATTACAAGACCTACACCAAACCCAAACAAATTAGCAGACGAGGGCATTCGATCCAATTTGAGATACCAGCTACCAAGACAGATGTGTACAGCAATTCATTCTTCCCCCGCACAATTAAAGCATGGAATAGTCTTCACCCCTACCATAGTTACCCATCCAGATGCAACTAAATTTAAGGTAGCTCTTTCATCCCAAAACCCCTTTCTGGCTTAAGTCCTCCCTCCACCACCTCCAGTTTAAATTCCATTTGGAATATTTTGGAGGACCAAGAAACCAAGAACCAAGAACAGAGAGAGAGTTGTGAGTCTGTGGAATTCTCTGCCTCAGAGGGCGGTGGAGGCCGGTTCTCTGGATACTTTCAAGAGAGAGCTAGATAGGGCTCTTAAAAATAACGGAGTCAGGGGATATGGGGAGAAGGCAGGAACGGGGTACTGATTGGGGATGATCAGCCATGATCACATTGAATGGCGGTGCTGGCTCGAAGGGCCGAATGGCCTACTCCTGCACCTATTGTCTATTGTCTAACCTACGCACTTGGGATAATTTACAATTTTACCAAAGCCAATTAACCTGGAAACCTGTACGCCTTTGGACTGCCGGAGAAAACCCATGCGGTCACAGAGAGACAATAGGTGCAGGAGTAGGCCATTCAGCCCTTTGAGCCAGCATCGCCATTCAATGTGATCACGGCTGATCTTCCCCAATCAGTACCCCGTTCCTGCCTTCTCCCCATATCCCCTGACTCCGCTATCTTTAAGAGCCCTATCTAGCTCTCTCTTGAAAGCATCCAGAGAACCTGCCTCCACCGCCCTCTGAGGCAGAGAATTCCACAGACTCACAACTCTCTGTGAGAAAAAGTGTTTCCTCGTCTCCGTTCTAAATGGCTTACCCCTTATTCCTGGAACGTACAAACTCAGTACAGACAGCAGCTGGAGTAAGGAGTAAGGATCGAACCCGGGTCTCTGGTGCTGTGAGGCAGCAGCTGTACCATTGTGGGTGTTCAACTAGCCTGATGGTTGTTGGGAAGAAGCTGTTCCCAAGCCTTCGACGTGTGTTCCCTGTATAGTTTTTCAGTCCTTTTAAATTGCCTTGAGGCAGCCACGCGTGGAGTTCTGTGATATCCCTCAGTTTGATGAAGAGTCAAGTCTTTCCTGATCACTGCAGGAATCAGCTCGAATCCCACGTGTGTACTTTACACAATGTGCCTCAAATGAATTCACACACATCTTTGCCCCACATCTTACTTCCATCCCTTACTCATTTCCCGTCAAGCGGTTAAAAATGGTTAAAACTGATACTAAGTGCTTAAGAAGGAACTGCAGGTGCTGGAAAATCGAAGGTGGACAAAGATTCTGGAGAAACTCAGCGGGTGAGGCAGCATCTCTGGAGCGAAGGGCCTCGACCCGAAACGTTGCCTAATTCCTTCGCTCCATAGATGCTGCCTCACCCGCTGAGTTTCTCCAGCATTTTTGTCCACACGGGCTACTGATTTCTCCGAAGACATGCACAAAAAACTGGAGTAACTCTGCGGGTCAGACCGCATCTCTGGAGAAAAGGAATAGGTGACGTTTCGTCTCGAGATCCTTCTTCAGACAAGTCCCGAAACGTCACCTATTCCTTCTCTCCAGAGATGCTGCCTGACCCGCTGAGTTACTCCAGTTTTATTTGTGTCTTCCTTCGGTTTAAACCGACATCTGCAGCTCCTTCATGCACGTGCCAATCTCCTCCCCCTTACCCCCCCCCCCCCCTCAAAGTTATTCAAGTATTTTTACTTGAAGTTTTACTTCAAAGAGTTTTAACAAGTTTGTGTCGATGGCTAGGGATTTTCTCTCTTGATTGTAACCAAAGATCCTATAGCAAGCAAGATGACCACTCCTAAATGCAATGGGCTGACGTGTAGTACGCAACGGAGTGGAACGTGGGCCTTTTTTTCATCCATTTTAGTAACCCGACCCGACCCGACTCGCAGTGTAATCAGCGTTGCGGGGGAACAGTTTGTGTTAATAAATTATAATTCTGAAAATGAGGAGAAGACTTTTGCCAAAGAACTTTTATTTTTACAAGGATATTTCCGTAACCGGTTTCCGTCTCAGCACTAGTATCTTTGCTCCGCTACGACGGGATCTTTGGTGCGGAGACGGAAGCCGGTTATGGAAATGGGGCCGAACATTACTCGTGAACCCGCCCATGACCGTACTACGTCTTTTTCGTCGAGTGATCTATCTTGCTTGCTATGGGATCTTTGAACGTAACCTTTCTTTGTCTGCTTTTCCGTGAATCATTTTGCATTCTCTGTTCCCAGGAGTACATAAGGCACCAATTAGAGGAGGAGCAGAGACAGTTAGAGATTCTTCAGCAGCAGCTACTGCAAGAACAGGCGCTGCTTCTGGTAATGGTGCAGGCTGCAAGCCCTCATCCTTTCATATCTCATCCTCCCCCCTCCCCTCCCAAGCTGTCTGCTCCTATCCCTCCCATGAGGTCATGCAACATTTTCACAGGAGTAACCAGGGTGTTTTTCTCCGATTCCTTCCCCTCCTTCCTTCACTCTGTTCCCCCGAGAACACCCCTCTCTCCCCCTCCCCCCTCCCCCCCCCCCCCCCCATCCCTCAAAGTTATTCAAGTATTTTAAACCTAAAAGGGGCGGCGCAGTGGCGCAGCGGTAGAGTTGCCGCCTCACAGCGCCAGTGACCCGGGTTCCATCCTGGCTGCGGATGCTGACTGTACAAAGCTTGCACGCTCTCCCCGTGGTCGTGTGGGTTTTCTCCGGGTGCCCCAGTTTCCTCCTCACACACCAAAGACATACAGCTTTATAGGTCAATTGGTAAAATTATAAATTATTCCTAGTGTGTAGGATAGTGTTAGTTTGCGGGGATCGCTGGTCAGTGCGGACTCGAAGGGCCGACGAGCCTGTTTGTGCACTGTATCTCTAAACTGAACTATATTTGTCCAGAATCTGAGATAAATGTGGGACCTTTAGCTGCTGTGATATTTTAAATGTCCAAGTGTAACAAAGATCTTTGGATATATCATAGCATGAGATATAAGCAATAGAGTTTTTAAAGCTAAAATATCTCACAGGAAAAAGCACAGCACTGGCAAATTGTGGATGAGAGCCTCTGTGGCTTAGTTGGGGGAAGCATACAGTGACTGAGATGCCATTTCTTACCTTCCAGTGCCCTGAAGATAGACAAAAACGCTGGAGAAACTCAGCGGGTGAGGCAGCATCTATGGAGCGAAGGAAATAGGTGACGTTTCGGGTCGAGACCCTTGGAACATATAAGATTATTAAGGGTTTGGACGCGCTAGAGGCAGGAAACATGTTCCCGATGTTGGGGGAGTCCAGAACCAGGGGCCATAGTTCAAGAATAAGGGGTAAGCCATTTAGAACGGAGACGAGGAAACACTTTTTCTCACAGAGAGTGGTGAGTCTGTGGAATTCTCTGCCTCAGAGGGCGGTGGAGGCCGGTTCTCTGGTTGCATTCAAGAGAGAGCTAGATAGGGCTCTTGAAGATAGCGGGGTCAGAGGATATGGGTTGAAGGTAGGAACGGGGTAATGATTGGGGATGATCAGCCATGATTACATTGAATGGCGATGCTGGCTCGAAGGGCCGAATGGCCTACTCGTGCACCTATTGTCTATTGACTCTTGTCCATAGATGCTGCCTCACCCACTGAGTTTCTCCAGCATTTTCGTAAGGGTCTCGGCCCAAAACGTCACCTACTCCTTCGCTCCATAGATGCTGCCTCACCCTGTGAGTTCCTCCAGCATTTTTGTCTGCCTTCGATTTTCCCAGCATCTGTAGTTCCTTCTTAAACACCTCCAGTGCCCTGGAATTAGTTTGATCGCTGCAGCACAAAACTTTATCTGTGGGCTCGTTATGTCCTCTCTTGCGCGTGTGTGTAAGAATGATTTTTATTTTTTTATTTTTCTGTCGTTAGGTCCTTTTGTCGACATGCTAAACTGGCAAGGTACACAGGTTTGGACATTGTTTCCCCGCGCCCCCCCCCCCCCCCCCCCAACTCTTCCCACTTCTGCTCTGCCCGTCCCAGGATTACTCTCCCCACTCTTGTCAAACAAATATTGAATGACCCCCTTCAATCCATTTCCATCTCACTAGAAGACCAGCCCTTCAATGTCTGACCTTGTGTGTGAGCGTGCGTTCGAGAGCGTGTTCACGTGTATATCCTTTTGCAGATTGTCCTAGTGATCGATGCTCTTGAACCCATTGTTTTCTCTTCACTTTTTGTTCGGTTATCGGCAACCAATTTGCTTTAAGGCATGGAGTGCGTCTAGTAGGACGAACTTGGTTTTGGAGTGAATCTGACGTCAACATTTGGCCCCCTCAGCGGCAGTGACTAGAGTTAGCAGGTTTAAGGGGCTGTCCCACTGTACAAGCTAATTCAAGAGCTCTCCCGAGTTAAAAAAAAAAGTCAAACTCGTGGTAAGCACGTAGAATGTACGTAGCTGGTACGTCGGAGCTCGGGGCGGCTCATAACGCTAACGGCATGTACTCGGGAAACGCGGTAAGCTCGGGAAGATTTTTCAACATGTTAAAAAATGTCCACGAGAGCCCCGAGTACCTACAAGTGGCTATTAACGTAATTCTCCGAGTTCGAATCAGGGGGATCTCGGGAGAACTCTTGAATTAGCTCATACAGTGGGACAGCCCCTTTAGTGTGGCTTCATCCCCCTGGGCATGAGACCTGGCTTCCACTACAAAATTTGACCCTTGAATTGCCCCTGGGATGTGAAGGGAGGGAACGGACCTGGACATTGAGCAGATTGCCTATCGGCCGTTTGGAATCGGTCAATTTGAGACGGGTGGTAAATGCAAGACTGCGCAAGGGGAAGAATTATCCACAAATAGACGATTTCAGACGAGGGGGAAAAAAATCTGCCTCGGAGGGGAACTAGATTCACTCTAACTCTGGTCTGAATTTAGATCACGCATGTGCCAGCTTTGCGATCTATATTCATTTCTGGAGTTCCACTAGTGCATGCAGTATCTTGCAATGGACATGGGTTGTTTTTTGTTTCCTGAGATTTTGAGCGTTTGCACTCTCTTCCTTCGGGAATGCTTCACCTGGGGATATTTTGTGTGTTTACGCCGCGGTAATTCTCTTGTCCGAAGTAGATGACCGCACCAAGTTGAGCAGAAGGGTCCCGGACAGAAACGTCACCCGTTCCTTCTCTCCAGAGATGCTGCCTGTCACGCCGAATTACTCCAGCATTTCGTGTCTATCTATGGAACTGGAGACGCTGAGCTGAAAGATTCTGAAATTAATACTTTACTGATTTACAATGACAGGACGACCCAGTGAAAGGAAAGAACTCTGACCTCTGGCGGTGGCTCCCCCCCCATTTAAATCATATCCTACGTTTAAAATAGCACAGGAACGGGCCCTTCGATCCACAATCTGTGCCCGTGGAATTCTCTGCCACAGAAGGCCGTGGAGGCCAATCCACTTGATGTTTTCAAGAGAGAGTTAGATTTAACTCTTGTGGCTATCTGAATCAATGTTCATAATGTGCTATGCAGTATGTCTCTGCTGGTCGTAACATGCTCCCTCTTTACTGCCACGTTCATTCTATCTTCAGCCCAATACTACAGTGGTAAGATACATTGGCTTTGATTCGCCATTTCTCATTGTGGAATTCTCTGCCTCAGAGGGCGGTGGAGGCCGGGTCTCTGGATGCTTTCAAGAGAGAGCTAGATAGGGCTCTGAAAGATAGTGGAGTCAGGGGATATGGGGAGAAGGCAGGAACGGGGTACTGATTAGGGATGATCAGCCATGATCACATTGAATGAAGGTGCTGGCTTGAAGGGCCGAATGGCCTCTACTCCTGCACCTATTGTCATTGTCTATTGCACGTTTTCCAATGAAAATGTCTACATAATAACCATATAACAATGACAGCACGGAAACAGGCCATCTCGGCCCTTCTAGTCCGTGCCGAACACTTACTCTCACCTAGTCCCATCTACCTGCACTCAGACCATAACCCTCCATTCCTTTCCCGTCCATATACCTATCCAATTTATTTTTAAACGATAAAATCGAACCTCCCTCCACCATTTCCACTGGAAGCTCATTCCACACAGCTGCCACTCTCTGAGTAAAGAAGTTCCCCCTCATGTTACCCCTAAACTTTTGTCCCTCAATTCTCAAATCATGTCCTCTTGTTTGAATCTTCCCTACCCTCAATGGAAAAAGCTTATCCACGCCAACTCTGTCTATCCCTCTCATTATTTTAAAGAGAGGGATAGACAGAGTTGACGTGGATAAGCATGTTCAGAAGGTAATCTTCTGAAGTGGTGGGACGGTGGCACAGCGGTAGAGTTGCTGCCTTACAGCACCAGAGACCTGGGTTCCATGCTGACCACGGGTGCTATCTGTGCAGAGTTTGAACGTTCTCCCCGCGACCACGTGGGTTCCCTCCGGGTGCTCCGGTCTCCTCCCACGCTCTTGACTGCGGGTGCTGCCTGTGTGTTAAGTTGAAGTGTCAGCATTGTTCAGCACACGGTGTGAGTCACTTTGGACTGAGGCATCGTCCAGAATTGGGGAGTGGATGTGAATATAGAACCAGTGTGACCAGCTAGTGTGGCACAGACTCAGTGGACCGAAAGGGCCTGTTTCCATACTGCATCTTTCAAATAATCAATCAATCAATCGCTCTGCCATTGGCACCTGTGCCTCCAGCTGCGCCATCCTCATCTTGCGTGTTCCTCCCCCACCCATCTCTCTTTGTAGTCATATCTTTTCCTTCTTCTTGCGAATGATACATAAACCAAAGGGATAGTTAGATCTCAAGCAGGGTGTTGAGCAGCCAGGTTATTGTCGTCAATGTCTGAGCTCCATTTGGTGGGTGGTAGAGCGGGCACCCAGCGATGACATGTTGTTCTGCTCCGCATTCACAGGCAGGGTTCTGGCGGATAGTGACACGGCATAGAATTCGGCCCAACTTGCCCACAAATGTCCCTGCCACACTAGTCCCATCTGCCCGCGTTTGGTCCAAATCCCTCTAAACCTGTCCTATCTATGTAGCTGTCTAACTGTTTATTAAACATTGGGATAGTCCCTGGCCCAATCACCTCCTCCGGCAGCTCGTTCCATACACCCGCCACCCTTTATGTGGAAAAAAGCAGCCCCTTGGATTCCTATTAAACCTTTTCCCCATCACCTTGAACCCATGTCCTCTGATCCTAGATTCAGCTAATCTGGGCAAGAGACCTCTGAAGAAGGGTCTCGACCCGAAACGTCACCTATTCCTTCGCTCCATAGATGCAGCCTCACCCGTTGAGTTTCTCCAGCACTTTTGTCTACCTTGGGCAAGAGACTCTGTGCGTCTACCCGATCTATTCCGCTCATGATTTTATGCGCCTCGACAAGATCACCCCTCATCCTCTTTGCTTGATCAGTCTTTTCAGAAGGAAATATTGAAGTGGGAATGGCATGCAAGTCAGACTTGGTGAGCAAAGTGAGATTTTACAGTAGTCTACATGTTTCACGGTCACCATGACTGATTATGAATGATTTCAGTCACATTATTTATTTATTTCTGCGCTTCAATTATCTCCCACATGAGAGATAGAAGCAATGAAGCTATTGGCAATTATAACCTGTCTTATCTGCTGGCATGTAAGCTCCTCTCCCATTACAGTGCATAGACAGCACTGCGGAATCATACCAGCCGGCTCTTTGAAAAGCAGTCTCATTCCTCTAGCCCTTTCCCTGGAGCCCTCCCCCACCCCTTCCCCTTCCACTGCTTATCCAATTCTATTAGGAAAAGTAATTCTTGAATCTGTTTCCCCCTCCCCTGTACTTTAAAAAGAGCAGTACCACATACCATTTCTGTGAGCGCAGCGGTAGAGTTGCTGCCCCACAGCGCCAGAGACCCGGGTTCGATCCTGACCACGGGTGCCGTCTGTACGGACCTGGGTGGGTTTTCTCCGGGTGCTCAGGTTTCCTCCCACACTCCAAAGACACAAATTTCAGGTTATTGGCTTCTGTAAAAAATGTAAATTGTCCCTCGTGTGTAGGATGGTGCCAGTGTACGGGATGATCAGAGCAGACTCGGTGGGCCAAAGGGCCTGTTCCCGCGCTGTATCTCTACAATTCTAACGTCTAAAGGGTGGGTTTGCGGGGAAGCAGGCCAAACACGGCCAGGTGGGACTAGTGTAGATGGGGTACGTTGTTCGGCGTGGACAAGTTGGGCCAGAGGGCCTTTTTCTGTGCTGTATCTCTAAAGTCAGGTTTAGTGGGGAAACCAGCCAAACGCGGGTAGGTGGTACGTGTAGATTTGGAGCATGGGCATGTTGGGCTGAAGGGCCTGTTTCCACTCTATACCTCCCAAGTCTAAAGGATAGGTTTCGAGGGCCAAATGCGGGCAGTGTAGATCGGGCATTTTGGTCGGCACGGGCAAGTGGGCCGAAGGGCCTGTTTACACACCTTATCTCTAAAGACAAAAGTAAACTCCAAAGTCTAAACGACATGTTCTCCTTCCCTAATGGCATAAAATCCAACCGCTCAAAGCCCTCCATTTGCTGTTCGATGTGTCAAGTGCCCGGTCTTTGACACTATGGCAGCTGAAAGCCAGGAGTCAAATCTTTCTTCCCCGGCTAAAAGCCAGTGCGTGAGGGCCTGGGTTGCTCCACTGCTGTGCGAGGTGTTATTTATAGAATAAAACTGACAGCGGCACTGAGGTGGGCTGGCCACCCTCTCGGCTACGCAGTTGTGCCTGTGGAGGAGGAACAGATGTTTACCTTTTAAGTGCGATGAATGGAAAGCAAATGCATCGGCAGTGTGGGAGACTTGTGTAGATGGGGCACGTTGGGCTGTGTGGGAGACTGGCATTCACTTTTCTCGATCTGAATCAGTCCTATGGAGCACAACTCTTCGTCTCTGAGTTAATTTATTTTTAAATGCTTTACTCCCTCCCATCCCAAAGCTGCCTGTTAACGTGTGGAGCTTTAATCAGTCTAGTTTATTGACACGTGTACCGAGGTGCAGTGAGACAGCTTTTGTTGCTCCAGAACCAGGGGCCACGCACACACACACTTTAAGAATAAGGGGTAAGCCATTTAGAACGGAGACAAGGAAACACTTTTTCTCACAGAGAGTGGTGAGTCTGTGGAAATCTCTGCCTCAGAGGGCGGTGGAGGCAGGTTCTCTGGATGCTTTCAAGAGAGAGCTAGATAGGACTCTTAAAGATAGCAGAGTCAGGGGACATGGGGAGAAGGCAGAAACGGGGAGCTGATTGTGGATGATCAGCCGTGGTCACATTGAATCGCAGTGCTGGCTCGAAGGGCCGAATGGCCGACTCCTGCACCTATTGTCTATTGTCGCATGCCAACCAGTCAGCGGAAAGACACACATGATTAAGGGCCTGTCCCACTTTAATGACCTAATTCACGACCTTTTTTACTCGTGGACATTTTCATCGTGTTAAAAAAAAACCCCACGACCTACTTAATGCCATGAGTACCTACGACTAGCATCAGGGCCTGCTACGACCAACCTACCACCTCGTGACGACCGTGCTGCGAGTATGAGTCAAGGGCAAACTCGGCAGAGGTCGTGAAAGTGGGACAGGCCCCTAACAATCAAGCCGTCACATTCTACAGATACAGGATCGTTTAAGAAATGTAGAGAATCACTAAAAGCTATTCCCTAAAGGGCCTGTCCCACTTGGCAATTTATTTTTCGGTGACTGCTGGCACCATTGGCCGTCGTATCAGGTCACCGAAAAATTTGCCGCGGTGATGACGTATTGACGCGCGGTGTTTTCTCAAGTGTCGCATCATTTCTTTTTTCACCGCTGGATTTTGAAATGTTCAAAATCTTTTGGCGACACTGATATGGCTTACAGATGTTTCTTATAGAAACGTACAAAATTCTTAAAGGGGTTGGACAGGCTAGATGCAGGAAGATTGTTCCCGATGTTGGGGAAGTCCAGAACAAGGGGTCACACAGTTTAAGGATAAGGGGGAAGTCTTTTAGGACCGAGCTGAGAAAAACATTTTTCACACAGTGGTGAATCTGTGGAATTCTCTGCCACAGAAGGTAGTTGAGGCCAGTTCATTGGCTATATTTAAGAGGGAGTTAGATGTGGCCCTTGTGGCTAAAGGGATCAGGGGGTATGGAGAGAAGGCAGGTACGGGATACTGAGTTGGATGATCAGCCTTGATCATATTGAATGGCGGTGCAGGCTTGTAGGGCTGAATGCCCTACTCCGGCACCTATTGTCTATGTTTCTGTGATCCAGCAGTCGCCGAAAAGAAATCGGCAAGTGGGACAGGCCCTTTATGTGTAGCAAAGAACTGCAGATGTTGGTTTAAATCAAAGGTAGACACAAAAGCCTGGAGTAACTCAGCGGGACAGGCAGCATCTCTGGAGAGAAGGAATGGGTGACATTTCAAGTCGAGACGCTTCTTCAGACTTATCCCTTAGCTTGTATCTATACACTGTAAATGGCTGGATTGTAATAGTGTATTGTCTTTCTGCTGACTGGATAGTCACCAACAAAAGCTTTTTGCTGTACCTCGGTGCACGTGACAATAAACTGAACTGAGATTTAAAAGAGTGCAGCGATTGCAATGCGGGATCGCAGATCCACGTCTGGAACTAGCACTCACGGTCTCGCCTGGGTTGGGCACCATCTTAGCGCAATAGGAGACGGGACCCTCGAGTTTACAGAAATAAGTTTATTTTGCTTGGAGTATTGTAGTATTAATGGCTGTGCCAGTGAAGCAGTAATCCAAAGAACGTGTGCTTAAGCCGGAGGTTTGACGGTTTATGCCTTCCTTAAAATAAAAATGAATTAGGGGGTAAAATTCTGGACTGAAGGAATCCATCCATTTATCAAGTTCAATGGATTCATTTACCTTTGAATGAGGAAACTTCTCTCCCAGACTTAGTGTTTAATAAAGGGCCTGTCCCCACTTTCATGACCTGTGCCGAGTTTGCCCTTCTCGTACTCGCAGCATGGTCGTCACGCGGTCGTAGCAGGCCGTGATGCTAGTCGTAGGCACTCGTGGCATCAAGTAGGTCAGGGCGTTTTTCTAGCCTGGTGAACAATGTCCACGAGTAAAAAAGGTCAGGAATTAGGTCGTGAAAGTGGGACAGGCCCTTGTGATTGGACCTTAAGACACAGGGGCAGAGTTAGGTCATTCAGCACATCGTGTCCACTCTGCCATTCAATCACGGCTGATCTATTTTTCCCTCCTCAACCCCATTCTCCGGCCTTCTTCCCGTAACCTTTGGCGCCTTTCCTAATCAAGCATCTCCGATTTAAAAATCCCCCATGGGTCTTGGCCTCCACCACCATCTTTTGCAACAAATTCCACATTCACCACACTCTGGCAAAAGAAATCCCTCCGCTCCGCCATTCTAAATGTATGTCCTTTTATTCTGAGGCTGCGCCCTCCAGTCCTAGACTCTCCCACTACTGGAAACAAGGGAAGTGTGCTGTTGCCTTGCCATTAACACGCATGCCCAAACTCCAGGCTTGTAGGTTAATTGGCTTTGGTAAAAATTATAAATTGTTCCTAGCCTATAGGGTAGTGCTAGTGTACGGGGATTTTCGATGGGCCTGTTTCCACTCTATGTCCTTAAACTAAGGGACTAAGGGTCTGAAGAAGGGCCTCGACCCAGAACGTCACCCAGTCATTCTCTCCAGAGATGCTGCCTGTCCCGCTGAGTTACTCCAGATTTTAGTGGCTATCTAAACTAAAGGGCCTGTGCCACTGTATGAGCTAATTCAAGAGTTTTCCTTGATTCGAACTCGGAGAATTACGGTACTAGCCGCTCGTAGGTACTCAGGGCTCTCATGGACATTTTGCAACATGTTGAAGAAACTTCCCGAGCTTACCGCGTTTCCCGAGTACCTGCCGTTAGCGTTACTAGCCGCAAAGAGACGTCCCGAGCTCCGACGTACCCGCTACGTACATTCTACGTACTTACCACGAGTTTGATTTTTTTTTTAAACTCGGGAGAGCTCTTGGGCAAACGCCTATAGTGGGACCGGCCCTTTAAGAGTTTACCCAAGAGCTCACCCGAGTTTAAACAAAAACCTAACACTACTCTAAACGATTCCAATTTATAATGTTTACCGAAGCCGATTAACCTGGGCTAATTTAGAATGTACGTCCTTAGAAAAAAAAACTCGTGGTAAGTACGTAGAATGTATGTAGCGGGTACGTCGGAGCTCGTAACGCTAACGGCAGGTACTCGGGAAATGCGGTAAGCTCGTGAAGTTTTTTCAACATGTTGAAAAATGCCCACGAGAGCCCCGAGTACCTACGAGCGGCCATTACCGTAATTGTCCGAGTTCGAATCAGGGGATACTCGGGAGAACTCTTGAATTACCTCGTATAGTGGGACAGGCCCTTAAGCCACCCTCAGTCTAGCTAAAGAAATTCCGCCTCGTCTCCATTGTAAAGGTTCTCCCTTTTATTCTGAGGCTGTGCCCTCCGGTTCTAGACTCTCCCACAAGAGGAAACAAGGCAAGTGTGCTATCGCCCGGCCGTTAATGCACATGGCCTTGTTTTACTTTTTGAATGGGCTGCTGCTGGAACTTCTGCATCCTTTGGTTGACTGTCTATGAGTTTAAGGTAAAAGCAATAGTGCACGCTGCTAGTGACGCTGACGGGAGAGATGTTGCCGTTCATGTTAGTGCCGTTGTGAGGGGAGGGATGTGTGTGTTAGTTGCAGTAGCAGACCAGGCGACTTTGTGTTGGCATGGCATGAGTTGGCGGGTTCCCGCGTGGCGCGATGGTGGTGCGCGATGGCCGCCGTTCTCACCGCCGCGTCTCCCCCCCCTTTGTCTACTTTGCTGCAGGAGTACAAGAGGAAGCAGCTGGAGGAGCAGCGGCAGTCCGAGCGGCTCCAGAGGCAGCTGCAGCAGGAGCACGCGTTCCTGATGTCCCTGCAGCAGCAACAGCAGCAGCAGCAGCTGCAGAAGCAGCAGCAGCAACAGCAACAACAACAACAGCAGCAGCAGCAGCCGCAGCAGCCGCAAGAGAAGAAGCAGCTCTATTACTACAACAAGAATGTGAATCCCACCGACAAGCCCGCCTGGGCAAAGGAGGTAATGCGTACAACACCACAGCACGGGCCACTGTGTATGTGTCCTTCTGAAGAAGGGTCTCGACTTGAAACTCCTACTGACCCGCTGAGTTACTCCAGCTTATCGTGTTTAATAGACAACATGTGCAGGAGTAGGCCATTCGGCCCTTTGAGCCAGCACCAATCATCCCCAATCAGTACCCCGTTCCTGCCTTCTCCCCATATCCCCTGACTCCGCTATCTTTAAGAGCCCTAGCTCTCTCTTGAAAGCATCCAGAGAACCCGCCTTCTGAGGCAGAGAATTCCACAGACTCACAACTCTCTGTGAGAAAAAGTGTTGCCTCATCTCCGTTCTAAATGGTTACCCCTTATTCCTAGAACGTACAAACTCAGTACGGACAGCTGCTGGAGTAAGGAGCGAATTCCACAGAGAATTCCACAGACTCCGTTCTAAATGGCTTACCTCTTATTCTTAAACTGTGTGGCCCCTGGTTCTGGACTCCCCCAACATCGGGAACACGTTTCCTGCCTCTAGCGTGTCCTTCTTCTTTCGTGTGGCGTGCACAGCCTAAAGTTGTTGGACAACTCGTTCTATTTGATCTTCCGTTTGTGCACGTCGAGTTGATTGCATTAGTCGAAACAGGGCGGACCAGGTGAAGGTTGCAATCTTCCACCCTTCTAATGTGTCCAAACCCGTAACAATCTTATATGTTTCAATAAGATCCCCTCTCATCCTTCTAAACTCCAGAGTGTACAAGCCCAGCCGCTCCATTCTCTCAGCATTTGACAGTCCCGCCATCCCGGGAATTAACCTACGCTGCACTCCCTCAATAGCAAGAATGTCCTTCCTCAAATTAGGGGACCAAAACTCTGCCTGTCTAAAGACCAGCATCAAGGGCCTGGCCCATTTGGGCGCCATTTACGCGTCACGCTGATGGCGCGCAAAGATTTGTACATCCCAAAATCCTGGGGCGCCGCGCACGATCATCGTGCGTCGTGAGGCGTAATATATGTCGCGTAAATGAACCGCAAATGACACCCAAGTGGGACAGGTCCTTTAAGAGAGACACAAACTGCTGGAGTAACTCTGCAGGACAGGCGGCTCCTCTGGAGAGGAGGACTGGGTATGTCTGAAGAAGGGTCTCGACCCGAAATGTCACCTATTCCTTTTCTCCAGAAGGAATATCCTCCTGTCCCGCTGAGTTACCCCAGCATTTTGTGACCATCTCCGGTTCCTACACCTACTGTCTCTTAATATCTGCTACTGGAACAGCAGTTTTCTGTATCTCAATGCCTGGGTTTGCGCACTATCATCCCTCTGCTCCAAACGTCCACCTCCCTTATTGAAATTATCATTTGATCCGTGGCCACATCGATAGTCCCGATTGCTAAGGGCTTGGACACGCTAGAGGTAGGAAACCTGTTCCCGATGTTGGGGGAGTCCAGAACCAGGGGCCACACAGTTTAAGAATAAGGAGTAAGCCATTTAGAACGGGATCCAGGAGTGCAGAAGCATAGTCCCACGAAGGTTGCGTCAAAAAGGCTTTAGGCACGTTGGCCTTCATCAGTCAGAGTATTGAGAATCGACAAGCAGAGGATGTGGGTTGAAGGTCGGGGGAGAAAGATTTACCGTCAGGCAGACGATACAGGAGCATGGCTGCACATGCCACCTGACTTAACCACAGTTTTCACCATCAGGCTTCTGAACTCTAAGAATAAGGATAAGCCATTTAGAACGGAGACGAGGGAACACTTTTTCTCACAGAGAGTGGTGAGTGTGGAATTCTCTGCCTCAGAGGGCGGTGGAGGCCGGTTCTCTGGATGCTTTCAAGAGAGAGCTAGATAGGGCTCTTAAAGATAGCGGAGTCAGGGGATATGGGGAGAAGACAGGAACGGGGTACTGAGTTGGGGATGATCAGCCGTGATCACATTGAATGGCGGTGCTGGCTCGAAGGGCCGAATGGCCTACTCCTGCACCTGTTGTCTATAGTCCTTACCTGGTCGGACATTGGTCAGACTCACTAACATGGTTGACCTTAACTCCCATCTGCAATTGCGTAGTAAGTCGGGCAGTTTATTTTAGTTCAGAGATACAGCGAGGAAACAGGCGCTTTGGCCCACCGAGTCCGCGCCGACCAGCCGTCTATATCCCTACATGCCAATTCACAATTATATCACGCCGATTAACCTATAAACCTGCACGTCTGTGGAGTGTGGGAGGAAGTCAGTCAGAGCTCCCGCGGTCACGAGGTGAACGTGCAAACTCCGCACAGACAGCACCCGTAGTCCGGATCTAACCTGGGTCTCTGGTGATGTGAAACCCCTGTCCCACGGTATGAGTTCATTCCAAGAGTTCTGCCGAGTTTGCCCTGGTTTGAACTCGGAGATTTACGGTCACGGCCGCTCGTCGGTACTCGGGGCTCTCGTGGACACTTCTCAACGTGTTGAAAAATCTTCACGAGTCTTCCCGTGCTTACCTGCCGTTAGCGAGTCTTCCCGAGTACCTGCCGTTAGCGTTACGAGCCGCTAAGAGACGTCCCCGAGCTGACGTACCCGCTACGTTCATTGTCTGTGCTTACCATGAGTTTGATTTTCGGGAAAGCTCGTGGAATGAACTCGTGCCGTGGGACAGGGCTATAAGGCCAACAAGTCTGCCGCTGCGCCACTGTACCGCCCACTAGGCATATTAGTTCAAGGTAAATTAGACATGGACGGAAATGTCAGCCTTGATCACCGCCTACATCCTGTGAATACATTTCTTTTTAAAGTCACGGGAAACATAATTTTCACGGTTTGCAGATTTATACAGACGCAAGGTCTTTGCTCGCTTAAGGCCACTATTAAAAGATTAAAGATCAGTAAAGCTCTGCGGAATTAAGTGTTTCTTTCTCTTGCCCCTCGGGTTAAAATATATGAATAAGACGTCAGAGAATTAAATGTAATAAAAAAGGAACTGCAGATGCTGGTTTGTACCAAAGATAGACGCAAAGCGCTGGAGTGACTCAGTAAGTCAGACAGCATCTGGAGAAAATGAACACTTGACGTTGAGTCGGGACCCTTATTCAGACTGATGTCTCTTGTTGGTTTGAACCTTTACTTCCATGATCTGCTTGCAAAGAATAGCATTGATTTTGCAGCGTAAAAGTAGACCACTAGAGCCTTGGCCACATCGATAGTCCCGATTGTTAAGGGCTTGGACGCCCTAGAGGCAGGAAACATGTTCCCGATGTTGGGGGAGTCCAGAACTAGACTTGGCCTCCACAGCCTTCTCTCACCTCTCCAGATCTATCAGAGACGTCACCTGTCCTTTATCTTCAGAGATGCTGCCTGATCTGCTAAGTTTCTGATCCTCATAAGTTTAAAAGTGATACACAACAGACAATAGGTGCAGGAGGAGGCCATTTGGCCCTTCGAGCCAGCACCGCCATTCAATGTGATCATGGCTGATCATCCCCAATCAGTACCCCCTACCTGCCTTCTCCCCATATCCCCTGACTCTGCTATTTTTAAGAGCCCTATCTAGCTCTCCCTTGAAAGCATCCAGAGAACCGGCCTCCACCGCCCTCTGAGGCAGAGAATTCCACAGACTCACAACTCTCTGTGAGAAAAAGTGTTTCCTCGCCTCCGTTCTAAATGGCTTACTCCTTATTCTTAAACTGTGTGTGGCCCCTGGATCTGGACTCCCCCAATATCGGGAACATGTGTCCTGCCTCTAGTGTGTCCAAGTCCTTAACAATCTTATATGTTTCAATGAGACCCCCTCTCATCCTTCTAACTCCAGATAGGAGAAAAAATTAGGCCATTTGGCCCATTCAATCACGGCTGATCTATCTCTCCCTCCTAACTCCATTCTCCTGCCTTCTCCCCATAACCCCTGATACCCGCACTAATCAAGAATCTATCTATCTCTGCCATAAAAATATCCATTGACTCGGCCTCCACAGCCTTCTGTGGCAAAGAATTCCACAGATTCTTCACCCTCTGGCTGAAGAAACCTCATCTCCTTCCTAAAGGAAGGTCCTTTAATTCTGTTAAAGAAGGAACTGCAGATGCTGGAGAATCGAGGGTTACACAAAAAGCTGGAGAAACTCAGCGGGTGCAGCAGCATCTAAGGAGTGAAGGAGATAGGCGACGTTTCGGGTTGAGACCCTTCTTCCTTTAATTCTGAGGCTGTGACCTCTGGGCCTCGACTCTCCCACTAGTGGAAACATCATCTCCACATCCACTCTATCCAAGCCTTTCACTATTCTGTACGTTTCAATGAGGTCCCCCCCCCCCCCCCCGTTCTTCTAAACTCCAGCACTTTGTGTCCATCTTATGTCAAAGAATTAGTTGGCCGGCCTTAATGCTCTGTCTAGATTGTCTACAAAGCAGGAAAACGGCATCTTTCACGTTGTGCCTGCAATAGTTCAACTGTGGGCTGTGAGATGCATCTTCACCTTCAGCCTACTTGTCGAAACATCGTGACCTTAAATATCCATTCATAATAATCTAACCATAATAATCTCACTATGGCTTGTTTCCTTTATCATTGTTACTTTTTTGCAAATCTTTCATTCATTTGTTCCACATCTCACTGTCTGCATCTCTCGTTTCCCTCTCTCCTGATTCTCAGTCTGAAGAAGGGTCTCGACCCGAAACGTCCTTCTCTCCAGAGAAGCTGCCTGTCCCCCTGAATTACTCCACCTTTTTGTGCCTATCTTCAGTTTAAATCAGCATCTGCAGTTCCTTCCTCCACATAGTTTATCAGCGTTGTATGATAATATCCATACATAATAATCTATTCCCTATTACTGCCCTTCACAATTTAGCATTGAGCATTTGTCATCTCTTACATGACGTATTACATGATCTTACATGATCCAGAACCAGGGGCCACACACAGTTTAAGAATAAGGGGTAAGCCATTTAGAACGGAGACGAGGAAACACTTTTTCTCACAGAGAGTTGTGAGTCTGTGGAATTCTCTGCCTCAGAGGGCGGTGGAGGCCGGTTTGCTGGATGCTTTCAAGAGAAAGCTAGATAGGGCTCTTAAAGATAGCGGAGTCAGGGGATATGGGGAGAAGGCAGGAACGGGGTACTGATTGGGGATGATCAGCCATGATCACAGTGAATGGCGGTGCTAGCTCGAAGGGGCCAAATGGCGTACTCCTGCACCTATTGTCTATTGCCTATTGTATTTGCCTCTGGGTGATTGGGAAATCAGGAATTGTGACACCATTCAGCGCCGTCCGTGTTATCCAAACCAAATTCTCAATCGATCAAATGGCTTGACTGCCTTGACATTTCCATAAAATGGTGTCGGAGCGTGGCAGCTCTTTGAGGTGAATCGACTGCCCAACCGATCCAATCGCCTATCTCTTATAAAGTCACGTGGTGGCACGGTGGCGCATAGGTAGAGTTGGTGCCTAACCAGTGGGGGGTGGGGGGGTGCTGTCTGTACGGAGTTTATACGTTCCACCCCATGACCGCGTGGGTTTTCTCCGAGGTCTCCGTTTTCCTCCCGCACTCCAAAGACGCGCAGGTTTGTAGGTTAATAGGCTCGGTGTAATTGTATCATGTCCCTAGTGGGTGTATCATAGTGTGTGCGGGGATCGCTGGTCGGCGCGGACGTGGTGGGCCAAACGACCTGTTTCCGCGCTGTATCTCAAAAACGGAACAATATTCTTCCCCCTGATATTTTTTCTCTTTGCTCTGCCCGTGGTACTTGTGTTTGGCTTGAGTGTATTTGTTGTCTGATTTATATCACATTGCCTTGACATTTGGACAAATTGGCGACAAAGTGTGGTGACTCTGCCTGCCTATTTGACTGGATGGTCTGATTTGACTGGATAGCAGGCGAAGCAAAAGCTTTTCACTCTACCTCGTCGCAAGCGCATCCGCCAAGATGCAGGACAGAACGCCACAGGAGATCCTTCTTCCCTGTGGCTATCAAACTGTACAACTCCCCCCCCCCCCCCCCCCCATTCTGTCGTGGGGTAGACTGAGACCGACTCCCCCTCCCCAATCTTAGCACACCCCCCCAAGCCTTTCCACTTGTCACTTTAATGTCATGTTTTTTTTGTGTTTGTACGACCAATGTCCCTCCTGGGGTTGGAGATTGCAACCTTCACGTGGTCCGCCCTTTTGCGACGAATGCAATCAACCCGGCGTGCACAATCAAATAAGATCAAATGGAACAAGATGTCCTCCAACTTTAGGCTGTGCACGCCAGATGCAAGAAGAAGAATTTCCCTCCTGGGATAGATAAAGTTCTATCGTGTCGTATTGTCACTGTATGTCATGTTGTCCCTTGCGGGCGGAGCACCACGGCAAATTCCTTGTATGTGAATACTTGGCCAATAAAGGCATTCCTTCAACAATGAACCTAAAACCCGATTGCTCTGTCTGTGAAGGTGGAGGAGCGCTCCAAAATGAACCGGCAGAACTCCCCTGCTGCCAAGCCGAAGATGGGGACCACCATATCCGACCCGTCGCTGCAATCCCTCTCCGAATCGGCCCCAAACAATGCCACCCAAGCTTCTCAGACGCCGCCCATGCACCGTCCCGTGGAGCCGCAGGGAGCCCAGTCAAAGGTGGGTGCGCGCCAGTGAGCAGCTGCTTCCAGAGTACCTCTGGACAACCACTACCTCTGGATAATTGTACGGCCTCAAATAGTTGGCAGACTCTCCCTGCTCTTGTCTGCCGTTGTTGCTCCATCTCTAACACCATACAACAATTACAGCACGGAAACATAGCCATCTCGGCCCTTCTAGTCCGTGCCGAACACTTATGCCCCTGTCCCACTTAGGAGACCTGAACAGAAACCTCTGGAGACTTTGCGCCCCACCCAAGGTTTCCGTGAGGTTCCCGGAGGTTTTTGTCGGTCTCCCTAATGGTCAAAAGTGGTTTCCGCTTCTTCTATATTCCGGCGACTATTTCAAAAAATTGAGAAAACCTCCGGGAACCGCACGGAAACCTCCGGGAACCTGACAAAAACCTCCGGGAACCTGACAAAAACCTCCGGGAACCTGACAAAAACCTCCGGGAACCTGACAAAAACCTCCGGGAACCTGACAAAAACCTCCGGGAACCTGACAAAAACCTCCGGGAACCTGACAAAAACCTCCGGGAACCTGACAAAAACCTCCGGGAACCTGACAAAAAACCTCCGGGAACCTGACAAAAACCTCCGGGAACCTGACAAAAACCTCCGGGAACCTGACAAAAACCTCCGGGAACCTGACAAAAACCTCCTGGAACCGCACGGAAACCTCCTGGAACCGCACGGAAACCTTGGGTGGGGCGCAAAGTCTCCAGAGGTTTCCGTTCAGGTTTCCTAAGTGGGACAGGGGCATAACTCTCACCTAGTCCCATCTACCTGCACTCAGACCATAACCCTCCATTCCTTTCCCGTCCATATACCGATCCAATTTATTTTTAAATGATAAAATCGAACCTGCCTCCACCACTTCCACTGGAAGTTCATTCAACACAGCTACCACTCTCTACCTAAGAAGTTCCCCCTCATGTTACCCCTAAACGTTTGTCCCTTAATTCTCAAATCATGTCTTGTTTGAATCTTTCCTACTCTCAATGGAAAAAGCTTATCCACATCAACTCTGTCTATCCCTCTCCGAATTTTAAAGACCTCGATCAAGTCCCCCCTTAACCTTCTGCGCTCCAAAGAATAAAGACCTATCTTGTTCAACCATTGCAGATGGATGCAAGATGTTGGAGGAACTCAGCGGGACAGGCAGCATCTCTGGACAGAAGGAATGGGTGACGTTTCGGGTCGAGTCCCTTCTTCAGACTCACACTCTCGACCCAAAACCTCTCGACCTATCTAGCTCTCTCTTGCTTTCAAGAGAGAGCTGGATAGGGCTCTAAAAAATAGCGGAGTCAGGGGATATGGGGAGAAAGCAGGAACGGGTTACTGATTGAGCATGATCAGCCATGATCACATTGAATGGCGGTGCTGGCTCGAAGGGCCAAATGGCCTACTCCTGCACCTATTGTCTATTGTCTATTGAAACTTCACCCATTCCCTCTCTCCAGAGATGCTGTCTGTCCCGCTGAGTTACCCCAGCATTTTGTGTCTACAGTTTAAAGCCAGCATCTGCTGTTCCTTCCTACCCACGGGAGACAGAAATGCTGGAGAAACTCAGCGGGTGAGGCAGCATCTATGGAGCGAAGGAATAGGTGAAGTTTTGGGTCGAGACCCTTCTTCAGACTGAGTTTCTCCAGCATTTTTTTGTCTACCTTCGATTTTTCCAGCATCCGCAGTTCTTTCTTAAACAATCCTCCCTACCCAATATCATTGAGGCAGGTTACACATTAGGGTTGTAAACTCAGTAACCAGGTCCCTAATGCGACTGTGCATGTCAAATTGTTTGCATTTCATATTGGAGAGCGATGATTTTTCCACGTAGAAGATCAGCAAAAAATGCCAACTCGACTGGCGTTTTATTGCTGCACCTGAACCTCTTTCATAAAAGGTAGACAAAAGCACTGGAGAAACTCAGCGGGTGCAGCAGCATCTATAGAGCGAAGGAAATGGGCAACGTTTTGGGCCGAAACCCTTCAAGGAAATAGGCAACGTTTCGGGCCGAAACCCTTCAGACCGTTGCCTATTTCCTTCGCATCATAGATGTTGCTGCACCCGCTGAGTTTCTCCGGCACTTTTGTCTACCTTTGATTTTCCAGCATCTGCAGTTCCTTCTTAAACCCTCTTTCATAAACCTCTGAAAAAGGGTCCCGACTGAAATGTCATCCACCCGTTTCCTTCCGCAGATGCCGCCTGACCCGCTGAGTTCCTCCAGCACTTTGTTTTTTTTGCTTTGGATTCCAGCCTCAATGGCAGGGATGTGGGGAGTGTTACAAAGCAGAGGGACCCTGGAGTCCAGGTACATCGTTCCTTGCGATGATGGCGTCACAGGTAGATAGTGTAGTCAAGAAGGCCTTTGGAACATTGGCTTTCATCAGTCAGGGTATGAGTACAGTAGTCGGGGTGTTGTGTTGCAGTCTGTGGAAACAGGCCCAACTTGCCCACACCGCCCAACATGTCCCATCACCACTCGTCCCACTTGCCTGCGGCTTTGGCCCATATCCCCCCCCAAGCCAGCCCTGTCCATGTAACTGACTGATTTGCTTCTTAAATGCACGCTCCAAACTCTCTTTTCAGTTTCAAGTGGCGCACCTTGTTGCACTGAAACCCTCCGTGCAGGTTCCAAGGTCTCAGTCGCTCCAAGACCAGCCGACCAAGAACGTGGCCGCCTTCCCGAGCCAGGAGCCGGCGCCGGCGCCGGTGAAGCGCGGCGAGATGCTGCGCCAGAACTCGGACCCCACCTCCGAGACCCCCGTGCTGCCCCCCCGCACCAACCGGGACGACTCTGGCCCGTGGGTGAAGATGGCAGATGAGGCGCCGCCAAAGGTAATCGTAGTCTAGAGATACAGCGTGGAAACAGGCCCTTCTGCCCATCGAGCCCGCGCCGACCCGCCATCCCCGCACACTAACGCCATCCTACACACACCAGGGACAATTTACACATACCGAGCCAATTAGCCTCCAAACCTGTACGTCTTTGGAGTGTGGGAGGAAACTGAAGATCCCGGATAAAACCAACGCGGGTCACGGGGAGAACATGCAAACTCCGTACAGGCAGCACCCGTAGTCGGGATCGAACCCGGGTCTCTGGCCCTGTAAGCACTGTAAGGCAGCGACTCTACCGCTGCGCCACCGAGCCTTAGCTTGGCCTTCATCAGTCAGGGTATTGAGTACAGATTGTAGACGTCGGGAGGTCATGTTGCAGTTATATAAGGATGTGCTGGCGCTGGAGAGGGTCCAGAAGAGGTTTACAAGAATATTGCCTGGAATGAATGGGTTAATATATAATGAGCTCTTGACGGCACTGGGCCTGTACTCGCTGGAGCTTAGAAGGATGTGGGGGGGGACCTCATTGAAACTCACAGAATGGTGAAAGGCCTGGATAGAGTGGATATGGGAGAGTCTAGGACTAGAGGTCTTAGAAACATAGAAACATAGAAATTAGGTGCAGGAGTAGGCCATTCGGCCCTTCGAGCCTGCACCGCCATTCAATATGATCATGGCTGATCATCCAACTCAGTATCCCGTACCTGCCTTCTCTCCATACCCTCTGATCCCCTTAGCCACAAGGGCCACATCTAACTCCCTCTTAAATATAGCCAATGAACTGGCCTCAACTACCCTCTGTGGCAGAGAATTCCAGAGACCCACCACTTTCTGTGTGAAAAAAGTCCTTCTCATCTCGGTCCAAAAGGATTTCCCCCTTATCCTTAAGCTGTGACCCCTTGTCCTGGACCTCCCCAACATCGGGAACAATCTTCCTGCATCTAGCCTGTCCAACCCCTTAAGAATTTTGTAAGTTTCTATAAGATCACCTCTCAATCTCCTAAATTCTAGAGAGTATAAACCGAGTCCATGCAGTCTTTGTTCATAAGACAGTCCTGACATCCCAGGAATCAGTCTGGTGAACCTTCTCTGCACTCCCTCTACGGCAATAATGTCGTTCCTCAGATTTGGAGACTTCTTGTGGCATGCACAGCCTAAAGTTGTAGGACAACTTGTTCTATTTGATCTTATTAGATTGAGCACGTTAGGTTGATTGCTTTCGTCGAAACAGGGCGGACCACGTGAAGGTTGCAATCTCCCACCCCAGGACCAGAGGTCAACGACTCAGAATTAAAGGATGTTCCTTTAGGAAGGAGATGAGGAGGAATTTCTTTAGTCAGAGGGTGGTGAATCTGTGGAATTCCTTGCCACAATAGCTGTGGCTGTCAATGGATATTATTCAGGCAGGGATAGATAGATTCTTGGGTTACACAGAAAGCTGGAGAAACTCAGGGGGTGCAGCAGCATCTAAGGAGCGAAGGAGATAGGCGATGTTTTGGGTCGAGACCCTTCTTCAGATAGATTCTTGATTAGTACGGATGTCAGGGGTTATGGGGAGAAGGCAGGAGAATGGGGTTAAGAGGGAAAGATATATCAGCCATGATTGAATGGTAGATAGGCTTGAAGGGCCAAGTGGCCTCATTCTGCTCCTATCCCTCATGAACTTTATGATCCTTATAAGACATTGGTGAGGCAACATTTAGAATATTGTGTTCAGTTCTGGGAACCCTGTTACAGGAAAGATGGTGTCAAGTTGGAAAGGGTGCAGAGAAGCTTCACGAGGATGTCGTCAGGAGGGTCTGAGCTATGGGGAGAGGTTGAGCAGGCTGGGACTCTATTCCTTGGAGCGCAAGAGGATGAGGGATGATCTTATAGAGGTATTCAAAATCATGAGAGGAATCAATCGAGTCTCTTGCCCAGAGTGGGGGAATCGAGAACCATAGGTTTAAGGTGAAGGGGGAAAGATTTAATAGGAATATGAGGGTGGTGGATGGATGGAACGAGTTGCCTGAGGAGTAGTTGAGGCAGGGACTATTGCATCGTTTAAGAAACAGTTAGACAGGTGCGTGGATAGGACAGGTTTGGAGGGATATGGGCCGGGCGCGGGCAGGTGGGACTAGTGCAGCTGCGACATGTTCGCCGGTGTGGGCAAGATGGGCCGAAGGGCCTGTGCCCACGCTCTATGTCTCTGAGCTTGTCCAACACAAGAAGAACGCTCAAACAAATTGATAATGCTTCAGCTATCTTAACATATCAGTCTAGCTGAGTGGGTGGACAAAAATGCTAGAGAAACTCAGCGGGTGCGGCAGCATCTATGGAGCGAAGGGCCGGAACCCTTCAAGGAAATAGGCAACGTTTCGGGCCGAAACCCTGAAGGGTTTCGGCCCGAAACGTTGCCTATTTCCTTCGCTCCATAAATGTTGCCGCACCCGCTGAGTTTCTCCAGCATTTTTGTCTACCTTCGATTTTCCAGCATCTGCAGTTCCTTCTTGAACAGTATAGCTGAGTGGATTGAATTGTCTTCCATTCGTAGGGTCGGGTGGATTGGCCCGTAGAGTGGTACAGCATGGGAACAGGCCCTTTGGCCCAACATGCTGACCACGGTGCCCCATCGACACTCGTCCCACCTGCCCTTCTTTGCCTCATCGTCCTCTAGACCTTTCCTGTCCATGACCCTGTCCGAAGGTCTTTTAAACGTTGGTGTTACACTACCAAACATGTCTATGAGTTAGGGCTAAAGAAGACAAAGTGCTGGAGTAAACTCGGCGGGTCGGGCAGCATCTGTGGACAATAGACAATAAACAATAGGTGCAGGAGTAGGCCATTTGGCCCTTCGAGCCAGCACCGCCATTCAATGTGATCATGGCTGATCATCCCCAATCAGTACCCCGTTCCTGCCTTCTCCCCATATCCCCTGACTCCGCTATTTTTAAGAGCCCTATCTAGCTCTCTGGAACGGTGGAATTTAGAGAACAGTGATCCGTGCCTCTAGCTGCTTGCAATTCATTCACTGTGGGCTAATGCAGGCAGGTGGGACTAGTGTAGAACAGGTGTTATAGACCTGCACGGGAAGTAGACGCTCACGCCCGCACGAGTCTCGGGCAGATGGGGCTCGTCAGCCTGGGAAGGTGGTCCATCTAGGAGAGGGAAAACTCTGATTTAAAACCTCCACATCTCCAGTCATGGAAAAGGCTCCAGGAGTAAACCTCAAGAACACCCGGAGTCGGAGCCCCTACGGCAGTTCGTCGTTGTCTACAACCTCGCTCTGGCAGCTCCTGCGATGGCGCTGGTGCCAAACTGTTACGGCCCTGCTGTTCCTTTGGATCGATCAGCGACGTGGAGAGGGGGGACGTGCTGCATGGGCAACAGCCTGTCCTCCATATGACATCGATCGCCCAGGCTTGCATCCGACCAGGATGCATCACCCATGGTCAGTCATGACCGAGGGTGGGGGGGGGGGGGGGGGGGGCTACTGTTCTTGTAGCTAGCTAACATTGCCTTTAATGTAGTAAAATATGACAAAGTGCGTCAAGTCTTTAACAGCCAGAACTTGATAGCAGAAGTGAGCGCAGATGACTAGAACTAGGTTTTAACTATTTTAAAGGAGGAGAGGTGATCTTATAGAGGTGTACAAAATCATGAGAGGAATAAGTAAGTAAGTAATTTATTGGCCAGGTATTCACATACAAGGAATTTGCCTTGGTGCTCCGCCCGCAAGTAACAACATGACATACAGTGACAGTTAGGAATGAATCAGAAGACACTAAACATTAATAATAATAAAACATTAATGATAAAACACCACTGATCAAGCATGTGAACCAACAAAATACCAGATCAAAGGGAGGCTACAGATTTTTGGCTGTTGAGTAGATAAAAACTGTTTTTATGTTCGTGGATAAAAACTGTTTTTATGTCTGGCTGTGGCAACTTTGACAGTCCGGAGTCGCCTTCCAGAGGGAAGTGATTCAAAGAGTTTGTGGCCAGGGTGAGAGGGGTCAGAGATGATCTTGCCCGCTCACTTCCTGGCCCTTGCAGTGTACAGTTCATCAATGGGGGGGAAGGTTGCAGCCAATAACCTTCTCTGCTGATCGGACGATTCGCTGCAGCCTCCGGGTGTCGTGCTTGGTGGCTGAGCCAAACCAGACCATGATGGAGAAGGTGAGGGCAGACTACGATGGCCGTGTAGAATTGGACCATTGTTGCTTGTGGCAGATTGTGCTTCCTCAGCTGCCGCAGGAAGTACATCCTATGTTGTGCCATTTAGATCAGATAGATGCACAGAGTATCTTGCCCAGAGTAGGGGAATCGAGAACCAGATTTGAGGTGAGGGGGGGGAAGAGTTAATAGGAAACGAGAGGTAACTTTTTCACGCAGTGGGTGTATGGAACGAGCTGCCGGAGGAGGAAGTTCAGGCAAGGGCTATTGCAATGTTTAAGAAATATTTAGACAGGTACATGGATAGGACAGGTTTGGAGGGATGTGGACCAAACGCAGGCAGGTGGGCCTAGTGTAGATGGGACATATTGGCCAGTGTGGGCAAGTTGGGCCGAAGGGCCTGTTTCCAAGACTCTCTGACTCTCTGGGTGGTATATGTTAAAGAAGAGATTTCAGCGGCTGGGGTCTGGATGGCTCGCAGGACAACGGCTGATTTAGCCTTTAGCGATATAGCTCGGAGTCCGCGCCGATCAGCGATCACCCCTTACACTACCCCTACCCCTACAGACACCAGGGACAATTCACAATTGTTAGCGGAGCCAATTAACCTACAAACATGTACACCTTTGGAATGTGGGAGGAAACCGGAGCACCCGGAGAAAACCCACGCAGGTCACGGAGAACCTACAAACTCCCCACAGACAGCGCCTGTAGTCACGATCGAACCCGGGTCTCTGGCGCTGTGGGGCAGCAACTTTACCGCTGCGCCACCTGATGGTGGGTTAAAGGACAGAGGAGAGAAGCAGACGCAGGGAATGGCTTACAAATAAAAGATGCAAACTGCTGGAGTAACTCGGCTGGTCAGGCAGCATCTCTGGAGGCCATGGATGGACAATGTTTGGAATCAGGATCCTTTTTCAGACTTTCAGAGAAGCAGACATTTTTTTGGTATCTTTCCTATCCGAACTAACAGCCAAAAAAAAACCTCTGATTATCTCATGGTCTTTTGTACCAATAAATGTAGCAAATTAGCTGTAATTGTACCCAGTTGTAACTAGTTTAGTCATTGATTGCATATAAACTTCTTTGAGCTAGTTCCTGGAGATGAAGACTTACACCCCTGTCCCACGGTACGAGTTCATTCCAAGAGCTCTCCCCGAGTTTGCCCTGATTCGAACTCGGAGATTTACGGTAACGGCCGCTGGTCGGTACTCGGGGCTCTCGTGGACACTTCTCAGCGCGTTGAAAAATCTTCACGAGTGTTCCCGAGCTTACCTGCCGTTAGCGAGTCTTCCCGAGTACCTGCCATTAGCATCACGAGCCGCTAAGAGACGTCCCCGAGCTCCGACGTACCCGCTACGTTCATTCTCCGTACTTACCACGAGTTTTAAAATTCGGGAGAGCTCTTGGAATGAACTTGTACAGTGGGACAGGGCCATTATGCTGCACAAGAATAATTAAAATGTATCCAAACGCACAATTGCCAAAAGCAGTCACATTAAGCATTTAGAGTTATACAGCATGGAAACAGGCCCTTCAACCCAACTTGCCACCTCACCAACATATCCCATCTACTCTAGGGAGACAAAAATGCTGGAGAAACTCAGCGGGTGAGGCAGCATCCATGGAATGAAGGAATAGATGACGTTTCGGGTCGTGAAGAAGAAATCATCTACTCTAGTCTCACCTGCCTGCGTTTGGCCCACATCCCTCTAAAACTGTCCGATCCATGTCCCTGTCTTATTGTTTCTCATACATTGCGATAGTCCCGGCCTCAACTACCTCCTCTGGCAAATCGTTCCACACACCCACCACCCTTACTCCCTTCTCCCCATAACCCCTGATACCCGTACTAGTCAAGAATCGATCTATCTCTCCCATAAAGATATATAACCATATAACAATTACAGCACGGAAACAGGCCATCTCGGACCTTCAAGTCCGTGCCGAACAACTTTTTTCCCTTAGTCCCACCTGCCTGCACTCATACCTTAACCCTCCATACCCTTCTCATCCATATGCCTATCCAATTTATTTTTAAATGATACCAACGAACCTGCCGCCACCACTTCCACTGGAAGCTCATTCCACACCGCTACCACTCTCTGAGTAAAGAAGTTCCCCCTCATGTTACCCCTAAACCTCTGTCCCTTAATTCTAAAGTCATGTCCTCTTGTTTGAATCTTCCCTATTCTCAAAGGGAAAAGCTTGTCCACGTCAACTCTGTCTATCCCTCTCATCATTTTAAAGACCTCTATCAAGTCCCCCCTTAACCTTCTGACCTTAATATCCATTGACTTGGACTCCACAGCCTTCTGTGGCAATGAATTCCACAGATTCACCACCCTCTGACTGAAGAAATTCATCCTCCTCTCCTTCCCAAAGGAACGTCCCTCTGAGGCATTGACATATGCTCCTCGACTCTCCCACTATTGGAAAAATCCTCTCCGCATCCACTCTATCCAGGACTTTCACTGCTTGATAAGTCTCAATGAGGGCCCCCCCACTCCCCATCATCCTTCTAAACTCCCAACGAGTACAGGCCCAGCGCCATCAAACGCTCATCATATGTTAGCCATAACCATATAACAATTACAGCACGGAAACAGGCCATCTCTGCCCTTCTAGTCCGTGCCGAACACTTACTCTCACCTAGTCCCATCTACCTGCACTCAGACCATAACCCTCCATTCCTTCCCCGTCCATATACCTATCCAATTTATTTTTAAATGATAAAATCGAACCTGCCGCCACCACTTCCATTGAAAACATTCCACACAGCTACCACTCTCTGAGTAAAGAAGTTCCCCCTCATGTTACCCCTAAACCTTTGTCCCTTAATTCTCAAATTGTGTCCTCTTGTTTGAATCTTCCCTACTCTCAATGGAAAAAGCTTATCCACGTCAACTCTGTCTATCCCTCTCATCATTTTAAAGACCTCAATCAAGTCCCCCCTTAACCTTCTGCGCTCCAATGAATAAAGACCTAAAGGGCCTGTCCTACAAGCATGCAACTCTATGCGATTAGCGCAACCTAACGTGGTCTCCTGAGCCGTCCGGCGTCGCGGGGCCGGTCCCACTTTGATCGCCGGAGCCGTGCGGAGTTCGTCCCGAGTTCGTCCCGACAACGCGCGGGGCTCCGAAAAACTGACTATGTCCAATAATTCCGCGCGGCAACGGCTTGTCGGCTCGCAGTCGCCTCGACGCATTACACACCGCCCTGACATCGTGCCTCCGTGACCCTCTCTGTAGGTGCCTCCGTGACCCTCTATGTGTGTGGCTCCGTGGCCCACTGTGTGTGTGTGCCTCTGTGCCCCTCTCTGTGTGCCCCTCTCTGTCCTGGCGAACCTAACTTAGACTTCGCTCAAGGTTCGCCTCACTTTGCGCTGCGTTGCGCCACTCACCCGACCTCCGCGCGGCCCCTACTGCCGGTTTGGTTGCGCTTGCCGCATGCAGGCGCATGCTGGTGGGAACGGCCCCGTACAGGGGATCACCCGACCTCCGCGCGGTCCCCTCTTCTAGTTTGATCGCGTTCATCGCATAGAGTTGCATGCTGGTAGGACAGGCCCTTAACTTGCTCAACCTTTCTCTGTAACTTCGGCGCTGGAACCCAGGCAACATTCTAGTAAATCTCCTCTGTACTCTCTCTATTTTGTTGACATAATGACATAGCGCTTATGGGATTCCTGGGATCATTCTCGTGAACCTGCTCCTGACCCTCTGCTGTGCCAGCACATCCTTGCTCAGATACGGGGCCCACTCCAGTAGTGATGGGGGCGTTCCTTTTAATTAATAGTTTTTTATTGGAGGGAAAGAAAAAAAACCCATTCACAGTACATCTGATGTATGGCATTACATTTTCCTCCATTTTGTTTTTTATAAATAATAATAATAATAATATAAACAAAATAACCCTAACCCACCCTCCCTAAACACCCCGTGGCAGCTTATTTTTCACAATCCAAATATATCACAAAATCAAATGCACTTTTTAACAATAATAAAGTAACAAAACAGAATAAAGGCAGATCCCCACTTAATGTCAAGTGCCCTCAGTCAATAGGTAGTTCCTTTAGACCTTCAAAGTATGATAAAAAGGGTTCCCATTTCAAATAAAACTTTTTCACAGACTCCCTCAATGTGAATTTAATCTTTTCTAACCTTAAAACAAAACATGGCGTCTTCCAGCCAAGCAGCGGCAGATGGAGGAGTGTTAGATTTCCAGACCAGCAAGATTCTCCTACGGGCCAAAAGTGATGTAAATGTAATGATATCAGACTGGGTTGTATTTAAACCCAAGGTTTTATCTGTTACACCAAATACAGCTACAAGCGGGCAAGGTCTCACTGTCACCCCAAGGACTTCACTGATGGTTTTAAAAACCACTGCCCAGTAGTTAACAAGTTTGGGGCAAGACCAGAATGCATGAGCTAGATTGGCTGGAGAGAACGAGCACCTGTCACAGCCAGCGTCCGTCCCTGGATATATGTTAGCAAGCCTGGCTTTGCTTAAATGGCAAGGTCCAAGGCAGAGAAAGATAAAGCCACACAAGATCTCACAGCCGTAAATCCAGAGTGGGCCTGTCCTTGAAAACTGCACTGAACTGTGTTTTTTGTTTTTGGCTGAAGGTTCCTCAACGAACGACCTCCATAGCCACAGCACTGAATAGCAGCAGCGCTTTGTTAAACCGCCCAGGACAGGCACCGCGTGCAAGGTAATGCCAACCGCTCGACACTCTGCCAGTTGTATCCCTTCCGGCTGTCATCAGTATTCTCCGTAACGTATGCGCACGGGTTTTAGTGTTGGAGATGCAGCACGGAAACGGGCCCTTCGGCCCACCGAGCCCGCAGCGCCCCACGACCGAAAGGGGAGGAGTTGCACAGTTTAATAGCCACAAGGGGAGAAGGATCTCCTGTGGCGTTCTGCGCTGCATCTTGGTGGAACCAGTCTGTTGCTGAAGGTGCTCCTCAGGTTGACCAGTGTGTCACGGAGGGGGGGAGCTGTGTTGTCCAGGATGTTGCGCCGTTTTGAGGAGCATCCTCCCCTCCGAGACCGACCTCCCGTAGATCCGACTCCAACTCCAACTCCGCCCCCGGGACGGAGCCGGCCTTCCCGACGAGTTTGTCGATCCTGTTTGGCGTCCGCGCCCTTCGCCCGCTGCCCCGGCGCGCGGCAGCGGAGAAGATGGCGCTGGGCACCACCGACGGGTAGAACATCTGCAGCGTCTCACTGCAGATGTTGAAGGAGCGGAGCCTTCTCAACAAGTACAGCCGGCTCTGTCCCTTCTTGTACAGGGCCTCAGCGTTCCTGGACCTGTCCAGTTTACCGTCCAGGTACACTCCAAAGAATCTGTACTCCCTGGTAAACTGCACGGGTCACACCATTGATGGAGACAGGGGTACAGGGGTGTTCCTCTCCTCCTAAAGTCCACCACTAGCCCCTTAGTCTTGTCGGTGTTGAGCTGCAGGTGATTCAGCCCACACCACTCAACAAACTCCAACGAGTAGAAACATAGAAACATAGACAATAGGTGCAGGAGTAGGCCATTCGGCCCTTCGAGCCTGCACCGCCATTCAATATGATCATGGCTGATCATCCAACTCAGTATCCCGTACCTGCCTTCTCTCCATACCCCCTGATCCCCTTAGCCACAAGGGCCACATCTAACTCCCTCTTAAATATAGCCAATGAACTGGCCTCAACTACCCTCTGTGGCAGAGAGTTCCAGAGACCCACCATTCTCTGTGTGAAAAAAGTCCTTCTCATCTCGGTCCTAAAGGATTTCCCCCTTATCCTTAAGCTGTGACCCCTTGTCCTGGACCTCCCCAACATCGGGAACAATCTTCCTGCATCTAGCCTGTCCAACCCCTTAAGAATTTTGCACGTTTCTATAAGATCGCCTCTCAATCTCCTAAATTCTAGAGAGTATAAACCGAGTCTATGCAGTCTTTGTTCATAAGACAGTCCTGGCATCCCACAGGCCCTGTATGACATTCTGTGCCCGTCACGATCGTGAACCGTTCAGTAATTTTGCACAAACTGTGGGATTATTTAATCACTGACTCGAATGATTTAATTTGGCTTCAGCAATCCGGACCTGCGTAGGATTGAGCCGGGTTGGGAAAGAGCGGAGAGCCTTCCACAGATCGGCCCCCACCGAGTACTTGGGACTGGTTCGATGGAGCGCAACAGAATCACAAGTACGTACGCTGGCTTGAAGTCCTGTTTAGTTTATTATCACATGTACAGTGAAAAGCTTGTGTTGAGTGCTAACCAATCAGCGGAAAGACTATACATGATTGTATTCAGGGTGTCAGGGGTTATGGGGAGAAGGCAGAAGAATGGCGTTGAGAGGGAAAGATAGATCAGCCATGATTGAATGGCGGAGTAGACTTGATGGGCGCAATGGCCTGATTCTGCTCCTATCACTTATGAACAATCGAAACATCCACAGTGTACAGATACATGATAAAGGGAATAAGGTGAATGATGTCTGATGCAAGATCAAGTCCAATCATAGATAGTCCGAGGGTCTCCAATGAGGTAGATGGTAGCTCTGGACTGCTCTCTGGTTGTGGTAGGATGGTTCAGTTGCCTGATAACAGTTGAGACGAAACTGTCCCTGAATCTGGAGGTGCCCGTATTCACACTTCTATATCATTTGCCTGATGGGAGAGGGGAGGACAATTGGATTGCTGTGTGTTTTCAGTACCATATTACCAAGATGCTCCAAAAATTGGCATCTTGCTAAGTTCTCCAATTTTCCTCGTCAAAAGACAAAGTCAAAAGAGTTTATTGTCATGTGTCCCTGACAGGACAATGAAATTCTTGCTCTGCTTCAGCACAACAGAACATAGACGGCATTGACTACAGAACAGATCAGTGTGTCCATACACCATTATATACGTAAATACACACATGAATGAATAAATCGATAAGGTGCAAATAACAGATAAATGGGTTATTAATGTTCAGAGTTTTGTCCGAGCCAAGTTTAATAGCCTGATGGCTGTGGGGAAGCCATTACTAATATTAGTAAAAATCCTAAATCCTAAAAAAAACTATTCCCTGAAGGAACAAACTAAATGCCTAAATATAAAACATTTTTCAGAAAATCAAAATCAAATTTTGCTGACACTGCAAATATTGTTCATGGAATAAGAATCATAGATAGACACAAAAAGCTGGAGTAAGTCAGCGGGACAGGCAGCATCTCTGGAGAGCAGGAATGGGTGGTGTTTCGGGTCGAGACCCTTCTTCAGACTCGTGGCGGGGGGGGGAAGAGTGTCTCCATAACCGAGCCTTGAAAGTCCTGGACAAAAAAAAGAATAAGGTATCATCACTGTCAAATTCTAAGCAAATATAAGATCCTACGTTTTGCTAACTTTATTTCCTTACATTTAGCTAAATTGGTCTTCGGATGCCTAAATGGCGCTGATTCCCAGCTGCTGTGCAAAACAATAACAAGACTGCAAAGTGGTGCCAGATCCACCACCCAAGCAGCGTCAAAAGTATCCCCTTCTGCAGAACATCTTTTGCTCAAACTGCCTTTTCAGTAAAAGGGACAGAATTATGGAACTCTCTTGCAGACCACTTGAAATGTATCCCTCCATATAACCATATAACCATATAACAATTACAGCATGGAAACAGGCCTTCAAGCCCGTGCCGAACAACTTTTTTCCCTTAGTCCCACCTGCCTGCACTCATACCATAACCCTCCATACCCTTCTCATCCATATGCCTATCCAATTTATTTTTAAATGATACCAACGAACCTGCCGCCACCACTTCCACTGGAAGCTCATTCCACACCGCTACCACTCTCCGAGTAAAGAAGTTCCCCCTCATGTTACCCCTAAACTTCTGTCCCTTAATTCTAAAGTCATGTCCTCTTGTTTGAATCTTCCCTACCCTCAATGGGAAAAGCTTGTCCACGTCAACTCTGTCCATCCCTCTCATCATTTTAAAGACCTCTATCAAGTCCCCCCTTAACCTTCTGCGCTCCAGAGAATAAAGACCTAACTTATTCAACCTATCTCTGTAACTTAGCTGTTGAAACCCAGGCAACATTCTAGTAAATCTCCTCTGTACCCTCTCTATTTTGTTGATGTCACATTCAAAAGAAACACAAAATTGTGGCTAATTCTTTTTTTTTTTTTTTTTTTTTAACTTTGTTTTATTAGAAGTAATCTATTTACAATAATGTAAACAGCTTTACAAACCTCAACTTAATTACACATTTTTTAAATAACCCATTGACAGTTATCATCTTCTATTTTTTTGGAAATAAAGAAAAGAATAGAATAGTTTTAAATCAATAAGAAAGTGATTAAATAATAATTTGATTATATAGAAAAGAAGAAGAAAATAGAGCAAGGAAAAAAGATTATAGATTAACAACAAGTGAAAAAATATTATATATATATATATATATCAATGAAAATCAACAAAATATATTGTATCTAAAACTATTACAAATAATAATATCAATGAAGACATGCCTATTAATCCTAGTATAAGAATCAATTATTCTCATCAAATCCCGCTGGGTACCCGTCAGGCTGTGACGTCAAGAACAGCTACTTCTCCAGATACTGTATATATGGAGACCATATTTGTTCGAAGGTATTATATTTGTCCAATAGGACAAATCTGATTATTTCTAATTGTAACGTCTCCAACATCTCTGCTGCCCACATTTTAATTGTGGGGGATAATGTTCCCTTCCAAAATTTCAATATGATTTTTTTCCCTATTATCAAACAGTAATCAAAGAAATTTCTTTGATTTCCTGTAAGTACCGAATTTGAATCCAAAATCCCAAGTATTATTAACTTTGGGTCTGGATCCAATCTAATTTTTAGAACCTCAGAAATAACCTTAAAAATTTCTGTCCAGTAGTAATTCAGTTTGGGACATGTAGCAAAACTGTGTATTAAATTTGCTTCTAAGTTCTTACATTTATCACAAATTGAAGAGAGATTGTGAAAGATACTATTTAATTTAGTTTTTGAATAGTGTAATCTGTATAATACTTTGAATTGTATCAATGTATGTCTGGCATTTAACGAACAGTCCTCTGTACCCTCTCTATTTTGTTGATGTCACATTCAAAAGAAACACAAAATTGTGGCTAATTCAACAACAATCTTGTTCTCATATTTAGTTTTTACACTGTGCTCTCTCTGTTTGTCTTTTTCTCTTTTCCATTTTTTATCTCATTTCCATTTTCCTATTTTTAGTAATGTTAATCTGTATTATCATTTTTAACCAAAACCCCACTAGGGGCAAGTGTTGCGAATTAGCTTTGCCTAAAAACACTATGAACATACATCAGATGACTGTTTCAAGTGTATCTATGTTGTTGTATCTGTCCCTATCTAAATAAACCTTAATCAATCAAAGGGAAACGAGAGATATAGACGACGGTGTAGAGAGATAAAGAACAATGAATGAAAGATATGCAAAAAGAACCGTATTGGTCTATGAGGCAAGACCGCAACTGCACAAACTTTTAAAAAATGCAATTTTGAGCCTTTCTTTAAAAATAAACATTAAGATTAATTTTTGAGGAGCGGAGGAGGATTGAAAAAGGAAGAGAGAGATTCAACATATCAAATCTAAAAATGGACACAAAGTGCTGGAAAAATAGACACAGTGCTGGAGTGGCGAGGCAGCATGTCTGGAGAAAAAGGATGGGTGACGTTTCGGGTCGGGTCAAGGATCCCAACCCAAAGTGCCACCTATTCTTTTTCTCCAGAGATGCTGCCTGACCCGCTGAGTTACTCCAGCACTTTGTGTCCATCTTTGGTAGAAACCAGCATCTGTAGTTCCAGGTCCAGGAACAGCTTCTTTCCGGCGGCTGTCACGCTACTCAACAACGTACCTCGGTGACTGCCAATCACCCCCCCCCCCGGACACTTATTGTTATTTATTCAAATCATTTGCTGTGTCGCTCTTCCAGGGAGATGCTAAATGCATTTCGTTGTCTCTGTACTGTACACTGACAATGACAATTAAAATTGAATCTGAATCTAGTTCCCAGTTTCTACAATGTTCTTGGTTCCTGTCTCACAAAAGAGGGCATATAAGATTATTAAGGGTTTGGACACGCTAGAGGCAGGAAACATGTTCCCGATGTTGGGGAGTCCAGAACCAGGGGCCACACACACAGTTTAAGAATAAGGGGTAGGCCATTTAGAACGGAGACGAGGAAACACTTTTTCTCACAGAGCGTGGTGAGTCTGTGGAATTCTCTGCCTCAGAGGGCGGTGGAGGCAGGTTCTTTGGATACTTTCAAGAGAGAGCTAGATAGGTAGCGGAGGTACCTCTTAAAGGTAGCGGAGTCAGGGGATATGGGGAGGAGGCAGGAACGGGGTACTGATTGGGGATGATCAGCCATGATCACATTGAATGGCAGTGCGCCTCGAAGGGCCGAATGGCCTCCTCCTGCACCTATTGTCTAATGACACAAAACCTCTTGGGTATGTCAAGGAACCAAGGATCTGGAGAGGGAGGAACCGAAGGACTGTTGATGAACAGGAGATGAGGAGGAATTTCTGTAGCCAGAAGGTGGTGAATCTGTGGATTCATTGCCACAGACGGCTGTGCAGGCCGAGTCAATGGGTATCTTATAACCATATAACAATGACAGCACGGAAACTGGCCATCTCGGCCCTTCTAGTCCGTGCCGAACACTTACTCTCACCTAGTCCCATCTACCTGCGCTCAGACCATAACCCTCCATTCCTTTCCCGTCCATATACCTATCCAATTTATTTTTAAATGATAAAATCGAACCTGCCTCCACCACTTCCACTGGAAGCTCATTCCACACAGCCACCACTCTCTGACTAAAGAAGTTCCCCCTCATGTTACCCCTAAACCTTTGTCCCTCAATTCTCAAATCGTGTCCTCTTGTTTGAATCTTCCTTACTCTCAATGGAAAAAGCTTATCCACGTCAACCCTGTCTATCCCTCTCATCATTTTAAAGACCTCTATCAAGTCCCCCCTTAACCTTCTGCGCTCCAAAGAATAAAGACCTAACTTGTTCAAGACCTATCTTTAAGGCGGAGACTGACAAGATTCTTGATTAGTAAGGTTGTCAGGGGTTATGGGGACAAGGCAGGAGAATGGGGTTGAGAGGGAAAGATAGATCAGCCGTGATTGAATGGCGGAGTCGACTTCATGGGCCGAATGGCCTAATTCTGCTCCGAACTTATGAACAGGGAGACCTAGTGGTTCCAACTCCATTAGTTTCCTGAAGGCAGCAATAGAGGTGGATAGGGCAGCGCAGAAGGCATTCATCATGGATTGTTTCTATATATCTAATATTAAGTTGGACTGCATTTGGAGCAGTGTTTTAATATTATAAATAGAACAGAGGCATTGGAAAATGGCCAAATAAAACTAAGGAGATGATAGCAAAACATGTTGTGAAAGATTCGAGGACCTGGAGCCGCTTTCAGTAGCAAAGAGAAAGCTAAGAGATGATGATAGAAGTCTTTAAAATTATGTCAAGCTTTGACAGTGTATATGTGGAGAAGTCAATAGAAACATAGAAACATAGAAATTAGGTGCAGGAGTAGGCCATTCGGCCCTTTGAGCCTGCACCGCCATTCAATATGATCATGGCTGATCATCCAACTGAGTATCCCGTACCTGCCTTCTCTCCATACCCTCTGATCCCCTTAGCCACAAGGGCCACATCTAACTCCCTCTTAAATATAGCCAATGAACTAGCCTCAACTACCCTCTGTGGCAGAGAGTTCCAGAGACCCACCACTCTCTGTGTGAAAAAAGTCCTTCTCATCTCGGTCCTAAAGGATTTCCCCCTTATCCTTAAGCTGTGACCCCTTGTCCTGGACTCCCCAACATCGGGAACAATCTTCCTGCATCTAGCCTGTACAACCCCTTAAGAATTTTGTAAGTTTCTATAAGATCCCCCCTCAATCTCCTAAATTCTAGAGCGTATAAACCGAGTCTATGCAGTCTTTGTTCATAAGACAGTCCTGACATCAGTCTGGTGAACCTTCTCTGCACTCTGCACTCCCTCTATGGCAAGAATGTCCTTCCTCAGATTTGGACCTATGCTGGGGTGTAAACTGCCCAAGCGAAATATGAGGTGCTGCTCCTCCAATGTGCGGTGAAACTCACTCTGGCCATGGAGGAGGCCCAGGACAGAAAGGTCGCATTCCGAATGCGGGGGGGGGGGTGGGGGGGGAGGCAGTAAGAAGAAAGGAAGAGGTAGACAGTGGGCTCAGTGAGCCACAGGCTGCCCTTGTCACCGTGTTTATATTGGTTTATTATTAACACACAGCTTTAGTTTAGTTTAGAGATACAGCGCGGAAACACGCCCTTCGGCCCATCAAGTCCGCACTGACCTGCGATCCCCCTCACACTAGCACTATCCCACACGCACTGGAGACAATTTAACATTGATACATCTTTACCAAGCCAATTAACCTACAAAACCTGTACGTCTTTGGAGTGCGGGAGGAAACCGAAGATTTTGGGGGAAACCCACGCAGGTCACGGGGAGAACGTGCAAACTCCGTACAGACAGCACCCGCAGTCAGGGTCGGACCCGGGTCTCTGGAGCTGCAAGGCAGCAGCTCTACCCGCTGCGCCGCCGTGCCGCGCGGCAATTTGCAGCCTTTTTGAAAAGAGGCAATAAAAAAGCATTTGACATTCACATGGTGTTATTTTTTACTCCTTTCTGGAACAAGCTCTTCTGTAACAACGAGTTTGTACGTTCTCCCCGTGACCTGCGTGGGTTTTCTCCAAGAGCTTTGGTTTCCTCCCACACTCCAAAGTAGGTATGTTACAAAACTTACCTTGAGCAGCGCTGCAGTTCTGCCGCTCCCCGTGTGCGTGACTTTGGCGCCTTTCAGAGGGGGGCGGGCTTAAAGTGCCGTTTTTCCACAGACTGGGCAAATCGATCCATGTCGGGCGATTTTGTTGTGGAAGAAAAATCGCTCCGACATTTCATTAATGAAGGTATTTTTAAATTACGCTAGATTATTTATTATCTAGAGTAATTTAAAAATCACCTTCAAAAGCCGTGAGCGCCGACAACGGGAAGGATTTTGCGTAGGGGAGAGAAAAAGGTACACAGTTTATTTTTATATTAAAAGTTGGTTTTTATGGAGGCTTAAATAATATTTTCATGTTGCGAAATGGGGTCCAAAAAAAATGTATGAACCATCAGTATTTTTCCTCCCGACTTCACTGCAAACCGCAACGTTCCAATCCACCGCATTCCACTAAAACCCACTCGGTAGTTGATTTAAATGGCCATTAATTTACAGGCATTAAACACTAAATTCCTTCCATTTGGCCCATAAATTAATGAAAATGAGATTTAACAATTATGTTATATTGTGGATTATTGTGTGAATGTTATTTGGACACTTAGGCAATTTAAAAAAAGTTTATCTTTTCTTAAGAAATGGATAGATGTTTAGATCTACTCATTGAATTTTGTAATTAGCTACAATTAGATAACTAACTAATTATATGCTTTAATTTCAGGTCATCCAAGTAAGATTGTTTCATATTTGTTTCAGAATGCTGCAATCTATAATGACTGAAAATTTCATTGAGTTCTCTTAATTTGTAAGAAAATTATGGGCTTTTAACTATTCTAGATCACAGCTTTTGAGTTAAGTCAATTGAAAGGCAATGGGGAACAAGATGCTAATTTCCGAGTATGAAAATGGCCATAACTTTTTTAATACTGAAGATATGAAAGTGAATTAGGTGTCAAATTAAACCTCTTTTTATGCTTTATCTGATGGGATCAATTGCAGACTTGATTTTTTAAATCTCAAAATTTTGTAACATTGCTATCCAAAGGCGTACGGGTTTGTAGGCTAATTTACTTGGTATGAATGTATAAATGGTCCCTAGTGTAGGGTAGTGTTAGTGTGCGGGGATCGCGGGGCCGAAGGGGCCTGCTTCCGCCCTGTATCTCTAAACTAAAGTTAAAAAAAGCTGAGCTCAGTTGGATGTTCAGCCTGGTATTATTGCGTGAGGGGGTGAGCTGTGCTGTGCTTTTCTCGACCGTGTTTTGATGTGACTTTGTTACCTGTCCCTTCCCAAGCCACAGCGCCCTCTCAGCCCGAAGGGTCGCCCCTCCTCTCGCAGGACGCGAACCGGGGAAAGCCGGAGGAGATACGGACGACCTCACGACCCGGCAGGCCTGCTGTAAGTATGGAATGCCGCCACTGCAAGCTAAAGTCACGGATCGGTTATTTATTCATTCCATTTGTTGTCACATGCTCCGAGGTACAGTGAAAACTGATTTGACTGACAATAGACAATAGGTGCAGGAGGAGGCCATTTGGCCCTTCGAGCCAGCACCGCCATTCAATGTGATCATGGCTGATCATCCCCAATCAGTAACTCGTTCCTGCCTTCTCCCCGTAACTCCTGACTCCGCTATTTTTAAGAGCCCTATCTAGCTCTCTCTTCAAAGCATCCAGAGAACCGGCCTCCACCGCCCTCTGAGGCAGAGAATTCCACACTCACCACTCTCTGTGAGAAAAAGTGTTTCCTCGTCTCCGTTCTAAATGGCCTAATCCTTATTCTTAAACTGTGGCCCCTGGTTCTGCACTCCCCCAACATCGGGGACATGTTTGCTGCCTCTAGGGTGTCCAAGCCCTTAATAATATTATATGTTTCAGTGAGATTCCCTCCCATCCTTCTAAACTCCAGAGTGTACAAGCCCAGCCGCTCCATTCTCTCAGCATATGACAGTCCCGCCATCCCGGGAATGAACCTGGTGAACCTACGCTGCACTCCCTCAATAGCAAGAATGTCCTTCCTCAAATTAGGGGACCAAAACTGTACACAATACTCCAGGCGTGGTCTCACTAGGGCTCTGTACAACTGCAGAAGGACCTCTTTGCTCCTATATTCGATTCCTCGTGTTATAAAGGCCAACATGCCATTCGCTTTCTTCACTGCCTGCTGTACCTGCATGCTTACTCATTCGTCAGAGAACGGGGATTCCCCTCCCCCACTATAGATGAGGCTCGCACCATTGTCTCCTCCATACCCCGCAACACTGCCCTCTCTCCCCATTCCCCCACTCACAACAAGGGCAGAGTCCCCCTGGTCCTCACCTTTCACCCCACCAGCCGGCGCATACAACAGATAGTCCTCCGCCAGTTTCGCCACCTCCAACGTGACCCCTCCACTCGCCACAACTTCCCATCTCCCCCCCTGTCAGCCTTCCGCAAAGACCGCTCCCTCCGCAACTCCCTTGTCAATTCTTCCCTTCCCTCCTGCTCCATCCCTTCCCCGGGCACTTTCCCTTGCAACCGCAAGAGATGCTACACTTGTCCCTTCCCCTCCCCCATCCACTCCTTTCAGGGACCCAAGCAGTCCATCCAAGTCCGACAGAGGTTCACCTGCACCTCCTTCAACCTCATCTACTGCATCCGTTGCCCCAGATGCCAGCTGATCTATATCGGTGAGACCAAGCGGAGGCTTGGCGATCGTTTCTCCGAACACCTCCGCTCGGTCCGCAATAACCAACCCGACCTCCCGGTGGCTCAGCACTTCAACTCCCCCTCCCATTCCGTATCCGACCTCTCGGTCCTGGGCCTCCTCCACGGCCAGAGTGAGCAACACCACAAGTTGGAGGAACAGCACCTCATATTCCGCTTGGGGAGTCTGCATCCTCTGGGCTTAAACATTAAATTTTCTCAATTCTCTTAACCCTGGCTGCCTCCTCCCCTCCCCACCTCTCCCTCAGTCCTTGGGCCCTGGCATTCCTTCTCTCTCTTATCTCTCCCCCACCCAAGTCGCACTAGCTTCTCATTTTCACACTACAAACAGCTTACAATGGCCTGTTTCCTTTATCATCGATACTTTTTTGCATATCTTTCATTCATTGTTCTTTATCTCTCCACATCACCGTCTATATCGCTCGTTTCCCTGATCCCTGACCAGTCTGAAGAAGGGTCTCGACCCGAAACGTCGCCTATCTCCTTCGCTCCTTAGATGCTGCTGCACCCACTGAGTTTCTCCAGCTTTTTGTGTAACCCCCCAGCTTACCTTCATAGACTGATGAACAAGGACCCCCAGATCCCGTTGTACTTCCCCTTTTCCCAACTCGACTGACTTAAAAGCACCCATGGTCTGATAGAGAGATCCCTTCCTGCTTTCCCGTGTTGAGATGTCACCGCTACAGACAAATAACCGAGTTTTTTATTTTTATTTTTATTTATTGAGCATATATATTTTTCAGATGTATACAAAGCTGCGGGTTTTTTTTACCGCAGAGCATTAAAATGGTAGAAGGGAATTAATTGGACAACAGCAAGAGATGAAAAGGCCAGAAGGTGTGAGATAGGCAGTGTAGTTTAGGCCAGGGATACCGCATGGAAACAGGCCCTTCAGCCCACCGAGTCCACGCAGACCAGCGATCACACGCTCACAATAGTTCTATCCTGCACACTAGAGACAATTTACCAAAGCCAATGAACCTGCAAACCTGCACAGCTTTGGAGTGTGGGGGGAAAATGGGGCATCTGGGGAAGGACGTACAAACTCCGTACAGACAGCACCTGTAGTCAGGATGGAACCCGGGTCTGTGGCGCTGTGAGGCAGCGACTCTACCTCCGCGTTTCTCCGGCAGTTTTGTTTTCTGCTTCGGAAGGACAGCTGGTCAAGTCAAGAGAATGTATTGTCATGTGTCCCCCTCTCGGTCATGACTGACCATGGGTGATGCATCCTGGTCGGATGCAAGCCTGGGCGATCGATGTCATATGGAGTTCAGGCTGTTGCCCATGCAGCACGTCCCCCCTCTCCACGTCGCTGATCGATCCTAAGGAACAGCAGGGCCGTTACAGTTTGGCACCAGCGCCATCGCAGGAGCTGCCAGAGCGAGGTTGTAGACAACAGCAAACTGCCGTAGGGGCTCCGACTCAGAATGTTCTTGAGTTTTACTCCTGGAGCCTCTTCCATGACTGGAGATGTGGCGGTTTTCCCTCTCCTAGATGGACTGCCTTCCCAGGCTGACGAGCCCCATCTGCCCGAGACTCGTGGGGGTGTCTCCCTTCCCGTGCAGGTCTATAGCACCTTCCCACTGCCCAGATAGTGAAATTCTTTCAAATTCTAATGAAATTCTTGCTTGCTGCAGGACAACAGAGTATTGTAAGCACAAATACAGAACAGGTCAGTGTGTCTGTATAGCATAGACCATATATATACACATAAATAAACAGATAAAGTGCAATAGGCCGTTATAGTTCAGAGTTTGTTTGATGGCGAGTTTAATGGCCTGATGGCTATGGAGAAGTTGCTGTTCCTGAACCTGGATGTACCAGATTTCAGGCTCTTGTACCTTCTGCCTGATGGCAGCGGAGAGATGAGTGTGTGGCCAGGCTTGGTGTAGGTCCTTGATGATGTTGGCAGCCTTTTTGAGGCAGCGACTGCGATAGATCCCCTCGATGGTGGGGAGGTCAGAGCTGGTGATGGACCGGGCAGTGGTCACAATTTTCAGCAGTCTTTTCCGCTCCTGGACGCTCAAATTGCTGAACCAAGCCACGATGCAACCGGTCAGCACGCTCTCTACTGTGCACCTGTAGAAGTTCGAGAGAGTCTTCCTTGACATACCGACTCTCCGTAATCTTCTCAGGAAGTAGAGGCGCTGATGTGCTTTCTTTATCATTGCATCAGTGTGCTGGAACCAGGAAAGATCTTCGGAAATATGCACGCCCAGGAATTTGAAGTTCTTGACCCTTTCCACTATCGTCCCATTGATATAAACGGGATTGTGGGTCCCTATCCTACCCTTTCAAAGTCCACAATCAGTTCCTTGGTTTTGCTGGTGTTGAGAGCCAGGTTGTTGTGCTGGCACCATTTGGTCAATCGGTCGATCTCACTTCTATACTCTGACTCGTCCCCATCAGTGATACGTCCCACAACAGTGGTGTAGTCGACGAACTTGATGATGGAGTTGGCACTATGACCAGCTACGCAGTCATGAGTATAGAGTGAGTACAGCAGAGGGATGAGCATGCAGCCCCTTGGTCTTTAAGCAGCAAGTTTCCCACAGGCGGGTAAGACGTGCAAAGTTAGTCTTTGTACATTCGATAAAGTGGAGTAGAGTCAGGCCTCTGAGGCCGTGTGGGTCAATAATGATCGACGGTACCTCAGCATGTCACTGATTCACCAGCCAGTCCAGCTCCAGCTCCAGCTCCAGCTCCAGCTCGATGGTGCCACCTACAGTGCTGGACCTGCCACTACAAGCTGCACTTCTTTCAGTTCAGTTTATTGTCCCGTGTACCGAGGTACAGTGAAAAGCTTTTGTTGCGAGCTAACCAGCCAGCGGAAAGACAATACATGATTACAATCGAGCCGTCCACAGTGTACAGATACATGATGAGGGAATAACGTTTAGTGCAAGGTAAAGTCCGATCAAGGATAGTCCGAGGGTCACCAATGAGGTAGATAGTAGTTCAGGACCGCTCTCTGGTTGTGGTAGGATGGTTCAGTTGCCTGATAACAGCCGGGAAGAAACTGCCCCTGAATCTGGAGGTGTGTGTGCGTTTTCACACTTCATTACCTTTTGCCCGATGGGAGAGGGGAGAAGAGGGAGTGGCCGGGGGGGGGGGGGGATTAGACTGGTCCGTGATGATGCTGCTGGCCTTGCTGAGGCAGCGTGAGGTGTAGATGGAGTCGGTGGAAGGGAGGTTGGGTTTGTGTGCGCGACGGTCTGGGCTGCGTCCGCAATTTGCTGCAATATCTTGTGATCTCCGATAAAGTTGCTCCCATCACTGCACAACCTTGAAAGTTTGTCTCCTTCACAGCTCTGGGTCTTGGCTTGGCCTTAAATCATGAGAGGAATAGATTGGGTAGACGCACAGAGTCTCTTGCCCAGAGTAGGGGAATCGAGGACCAGAGGACATAGGTTTAAGGTGAAGGGGAAAAGATTTAATAGGAATCTGAGGGGTAACTTTTTCACATAAAGGGTGGTGGGTGCATGGAACAAGTTTGTTTCCATTCGGCCCATCGAGTCCACACCGCCATTCAATCACGGCTGATCTCTGCATCCTAATTCCAATTTCCTGCCTTCTCCCCATAACCCTTGACACCCGTTCAAAGTCAAAGTCAAAAGAGTTTATTGTCATGTGTCCCTGATGGGACAATGAAATTCTTGCTTTGCTGCAGCACAACAGAACATAGTAGGCATTGACTACAAAACAGATCAGTGTGTCCATATACCGGTATTTACGTAAATACACACATGAATGAATAAACTGATAAAGTCCAAATAACAGATAACGGGTTATTAATGATCAGAGTTTTGTCCGAGCCAGGTTTAATAGCCTGATGGCTGTGGGGAAGTAGCTATTCCTGAATCTGGTTGTTGCAGTCTTCAGGCTCCTGTACCTTCTACCTGAAGGTAGCAGGGAGATGAGTGTGTGGCCAGGGTGGTGTGGGTCCTTGATGATGCTGCCAGCCTTTTTGAGGCAGCGACTGTGATAGATCCCCTTGATGGAAGGAAGGTCAGAGCCGATGATGGACTGGGCAGTGTTTACTACTTTTTGTAGTCTTTTCCGCTCCAGGGCGCTCGAGTTGCCGAACCAAGCCACGATGCAACCGGTCAGCAAGCTCTCTACTGTGCACTTGTAGAAGTTAGAGAGAGTCCTCCTTGACAGACCGACTCTCCGTAATCTTCTCAGGAAGTAGAGGCGCTGATGAGCTTTCTTAATAATTGCATCTGTGTTCTCGGACCAGGAAAGATCTTCATAGATGTGCACGCCCAGGAATTTGAAGCTCTTGACCCTTTCAACCATCGACCCGTTGATATAAACAGGACTGTGGGTCCCCATCCTACTCCTTCCAGAGTCCACAATCAGTTGATCAATTCTAATCAAGAATTTGTCTATCTCTGATTGCTGCAGTGTCTCCGGTAAAACACGTCCACAGGGTTGATGTAGAAGCAGTTGCTGGATTTAAACTCACTAACGATAGAGGAACTATCCACTGACTTAGCCTCCACAGTTCCACAGATTAACTACCCTCTGACTAAGAAGTTCCTCCTCACCTTTCTTACTAAAGCTGCCTGAGGAGCTGGTGAGGCCAGGCTATCCCAACGTTTAAGAAACAGTTAGACAGGTACATGGATAGAACAGGGGTTTGAAGGGATATGGACCAAACGCAGGCAGGTGGGACCTGTGTAGCTGGGACATGTTGGCCGGTGTGGGCAAGTTGGATCGGAGGGTCTGTATCATTCTATGACTCTGACCTGCTGAAGCAGGTACAAGTGTTTCATCTTGCTGTACTTTGTAAATTTACCTCTTATGGCAAAAAATAACCCGACAGACTGCAGGCTGCCTTGCAGAGTAAATATCAGACATGATGTTGTTCAAAATTTGCATTGAATGTCAGGGCATTATGCTTTGTATTCTACCCAAGCCTTCTCAACGGCATTATTCATGCAACCAAGAGTAGTGACTAACTGAAGTCATATGAACAAGTAATCATCTGCCAACTGTCTGCCCAAGATAACAAAATAATGTTTGACATTCACGTCAAGCCCAGTAGTTTAGTTTAGAGATACAGCACGGAAACAGGCCCTTCGGCCCATCGAGTCCACACCACACCGACTGGCGATCGATCCCCGCACACTAACACTATCCTTTTTTTAATTTTAAATATTTTTATTTGAAGCACGTATACAAATAATAGTAAACGACAATTTAATTACAGATTTCTTACATACCTTCAGTTTTAAAAAAAATATTTTTTTTAAAGAATAAAGAAAAAGATGAGAGAAACTAATAGAGATAAAATAAGGAGATGCAAAAAGAATTTAGAAGATTGAGGGGGGAATCTTATAGAAACTTACAACATTCTTCAGGGTTTACACAAAATGCTGGAGAAACTCAGCGGGTGCAGCAGTGTCTATGGAGCGAAGGAGATAGGCGACGTTTCGGGCCGAAACCCTTCTTCAGACTGGATTTTCTTAAGGGGTTGGACAGGCTAGATGCAGGAAGATTGTTCCCGATGTTGGGGAAGTCCAGGACAAGGGGTCACAGTTTAAGGATAAGGGGGAAGTCTTTTAGGACCTAGATGAGATTTTTCTTTTTCCCACAGAGAGTGATGAATCTGTGGAATTCTCTGCCACAGAAAGTAGTTGAGGCCAGTTCATTGGTTATATTTAAGAGGGAGTTAGATGTGGCCCTTGTGGCTAAAGGGATCAGGGGGTATGGAGAGAAGGCAGGTACGGGATACTGAGTTGGATGATCAGCCATGATCATATTGAATGGCGGTGCAGGCTCGAAGGGCCGAATGGCCTCTACTCCTGCACCTATTGTTTATGTTTCTATAAGATTGTGGAGATAGATCAGGAAATATTGAGTATAACTAACTATTCATCCAATCCCAAACTCAGGTTTCAACCCTGATTCTGGGCTAACCCAATTCACTTTTTGAAAAATTCAATAAATGGAGATAATATTTTTACAAATAATTCTGGTTTGTCAATTAAGACAAGTCTTATTTTTTTGCCAAATGTAAGGTCTCAGTCACTTACACTAACGCCACCCTACACACACTAGGGACAATTTTTACATTTATACCTAAGCCAATCAACCTACAAACCTGCACGTCTTTGGAGTGGGGGGGGAAACCGAACGTCTCGGAGCCAAACCCACGGGGAGAACGTGCAAACTCCGTACAGACAGCACCCCACAGTCGGGGTTGAAGCCCGGTTGCAAGCGCTGTACAGGCAGCTGCTCTATCAATTTTGAATATAAGCTCGACAACAGTGCTGGAGAAACTCAGCGGGTGCAGCAGCATCTATGGAGCGAAGGAAATAGGCAACGTTTTGGGCCGAAACCCTTTAAGGAAATAGGCAACGTTTTGGGTCGAAACCCTTCGAGGAAATAGGCAACGTTTCGGGCCGAAACCCTTTAAGGAAATAGGCAACGTTTCGGGCCGAAACCCTTTAAGGAAATAGGCAACGTTTCGGGCCGAAACCCTTTAAGGAAATAGGCAACGTTTCGGGCCGAAACCCTTTAAGGAAATAGGCAACGTTTTGGGCCGAAACCCTTCGAGGAAATAGGCAACGTTTTGGGTCGAAACCCTTTAACCCGTAGGCAACGTTGCCTATTTCCTTCGCTCCATAGATGCTGCTGCACCCGCTGAGTTTCTCCAGCACTTTTTGTCTACCTTCGATTTTTCAGCATCTGCGGTTCCTTCTTAAACACTTTGAATGTAAGCTATTGAATTGTGGAATGATTGAAGACAACCTGTGTCAACTGTAAGCGCCATGGACCTGCAATTTTTCTTCCCAGATTGTCAAGTCTCTTTAGAGTTACTTTGATGGAAATGTCATTATACGTGTTTAGCACGGCAATGTTGTATATGAATGTTTGCTGATATTTAATTGTCTGCCTTCTTCCCTTCTGCCTGCCAAAACTTTGCAAACCTGCAGAGCTATAAGAGGGCAATAGGTGAGGTTAGTGCCATTCTATATTCCAACATCAAGTAGTTGATGTACAATGTACACTGGACCCCAGTTGTATCTCGCTTAGCACTTGGGTTTGGAAATAAATGTAAATGTCTCTCTTCCCCTCCCTCTCCCCTCTCTCCCCTCTCTCCCCTCTCCCCTCTCCCCTCTCTCTCTCCCCCCCTTTCCCTCTCCCCCCTCTCTCCCTCGCCCCTCTCCCCCCTCTCTCTCTCTCTCCTTCCCACTACTTCCCTCTCCCCCCCTCTCTCTCTCTCCCCTTCTACCCCCCCTCCCTCCTCCCCTCTCTCTCTCCCCCCCTCTCTCTCCCCTCTCCTTTCTACCCCCCCAACCCTCCTCCCCTCTCACTCCTCTCCTCTCTCTCTCTATCTCTCTCTCTCCTGCTCCCTCTCCCCCTCTCTCCCCTCTCTCCCTCTCCTTCCCTCCCCCTCTCTCTCCTCCCACCCCCCCTCTCCCCTCTCCCTTCCCCTTCTCCCCCTCTCTCTCTCTCTCTCCCCCTCTCCTCTCCCGCACACACACACAGTTATCAGGTCCACTGAAGCAGTAAGTGCGTTGCAGGAGCTACGGGTAACAGTGGAACACTTGATGCTCGGACCAATATTCAATAAAGACATTGCGGTTATTGAAGTGAAAGTTGGCATCAGGCTGCACAATGACATGGGCTCAAGGTGAAGGGGAGAAAGATTTCATCGCGACCTGAGGGATAACTATTTTACACAAAGGGTGGTGGGAGTATGGAACGAGCTGCCGGAGGTAAAGGGACATTTAAGAACCATTTAGACAGGTGCATAGATTGGACAGGTTTAGAGGGATATGGGCCTACATGCAGGCAAGTCGGACTCGGGAAGATGGGGCATGTTGGTGGTCGCTGTGGACATTTTTGTCTACCTTCCATTTTCCGGCATTTGCCGTTCCTTCTTAAACATGTTTACAGTTTCGTTTATCATCACGTGTATCGAGGAAAAGCGAAAAGCTTGTTGTTGCGTGCTATCGAGTCATCGGACGGAGAACACGTGATTGCAGTTGAGCCATTTACAGTGTATAAGGGAATAACGTTTAGTGCAAGGTCAAGCCAGCAAAGTCAGATCAAGGATAGTCCGAGGGTCACCAATGAGGTGGATAGTAGTTCAGGACCGCTCTCTGGTTGTGGTAGGATGCCGCTGAGTTACCTCAGCATTTTCTGTCTATCTTCAGTGTAAACCAGCATCTGCAGTTAGACAATAGACAATAGGTGTTTAAGAAGGAACTGCAGATGCTGGAAAGTTGCAGATAGACAAAAGTGCTGGAGAAACTCAGTGGGCGCGGCAGCATCTAGCCCTCAGGCTCCTCCTCTTCCTTTCTCCTTTATTCTCCCCGCCCCCACCCTACATCAGTCTGAAGAAGGGTTTTGGTCCGAAACTTTGCCTATGTCCTTTGCTCCATAGATGCTGCTGCACCCGCTGAGTTTCTCCAGCACTTTTGTCTACCTTCAATAGACAGTAGGTGCAGGAGTAGGCCATTCGGCCCTTCGAGCCAGCACTGCCATTCAATGTGATCATGGCTGATCATCCCCAATCAGTTCCTTCCTACACATTATATATATATATTAATGCTACACTGACATGTGATTTTTATTATGATCCTTATTTTAATTGTTCAACAGTGTGTCAAAATCATTCCTCTTTTGTTAAGAGTCCATTTTGAGCACTGCCTCTTGAGTAATGATCAGAATGGATGATCTCCATTTTGTTTTTGCCTGGGCAGTTTCATGAGTTGAAATGTTGTCTGTGTTGGCTGCCCGTGTGCTCCATTGGGGGGCGTGCGTCGCTCCCGACGGCCGGTTGTGACGAGTCTTCTGCGTTTTTTCCCTCAAGGACATGCTGAACCTGGCGAAGGACGGGCGCCCCGACGAGCTGCCCAAGCCGCCGGTCAAAGTGATGGACTACTCGTCCTCCAGCGAGGAGTCGGGCAGCACCGACGACGACGAGGAGGAAGGGGAAAACGAGCGTCAGGACGAGAACCTCTCCAGCTCCGACGGGTCGCGATCAGGGTGCGTAACCGAGCGGGCGCGTGCCGTGAGCAATCAGTCACGGTAGGCAGTCAGTATCTTTGGCCTGTCGTTAAAACCGCGCTTGCGCAGATCGTTCTCTCCCCGGTCAGCTGTCAGTTGCTTTTTTTTCTTTTTTTTTCTTTTTTTCCAGAGTATGTGCTCATTCTTTATTGAAGATTAACAGCCAACTCAATTGAATGATTATATTTATAGACTTGCGTTTAAATATACAACATCTATTCGGATTCCGATTCATAGAGATAAAATTCATAGAGGAAACAGCAAACACGATAATGATAAATACAACTGATGATATAATTAACGATGAATAAATCTGAACTAGTGTAGAAATACAACAACTGAATGAGGTGGAGAGGAGAGTTAGAACAGCTGTCGGTGCTTCTGGGAATGGGATGGGAAAGAATTGATTAGTCTAGGGTCTGGGGGTGGAAGATTGCAACCTTCACGTGGCCCGCCCTGCTTCGACTAATGCGATCAACTCGACGTGCACAAACAGAAGATCAAAGAGAACGAGTTGCCCAACAACTTTACGCCATAGGAAAGAAGAAGAAGTCAGGGGTCTGATAGCAGTGGGGTAGAAGCTGTTCTTAAGTTCAGATGTCCAGGTTCTGCTTCTTCTCCCGGATGGAAGAAAAGAGGAAAGGGGAATGGCCAGGGTAGCAGGTATCATTCATGACACTGCCAGCCTTCTCGATGCTACACGTCGTGAAGGAGGTAGTGGGTTTGTCTACTTCAACCCCACTGACTCCCATAGCTAACTTGGCTACACGTCTTCCCGCCCTGCTTCCTGCTCCCAATTCAGTCGGCTTGTAAAAGAAACCTGCGCTGCGCAGCTTATGCACGCAGTCCACGGTGTAAAGGCCTTGATGGAGCGTTGCCACTGACGGCTTGAAGCAGCGTCGACAACACCTCCGCGTGTCAAATGTACTGCGGATGAAAGGCACGGGAGAATTATGTCCACCTAAGAGATCGATCTTTTAGGTAGGCATAATTCTCCCGTGGCAATAGACAATAGACAATAGGTGCAGGAGTAGGCCATTCGGCCCTTCGAGCCAGCACCGCCATTCAATGTGATCACGGCTGATCATCCCCAATCAGTACCCTGTTCCTGCCTTCTCCTCATATCCCCTCACTCCACTATCTTCAAGAGCCCCATCTAGCTCTCTCTTGAAAGCATTCAGAGAACCGGCCTCCACCGACCGCCCTCTTGAGGCAGGGAATTCCACAGACTCTGTGAGAAAAAATGTTTCCTCGTCTCCGTTCTAAAATGGCTCACTCCTTATTCTGTTACTCCTTAGGCCTTTACTATTTATATTTAATAGTTACCGTTCTATAATTTTATTCAGGGCAGGCACTGCCTACCATGCCTACCCTGACGGCACGTGCCTGGTACCGAGGGTGCAAGAGATTAAAGATACTCGCTCGGTACGAGGGCCTCCACTCAAAACGTCACCCGTCCCTTCTCTCCAGAGATGCTGCCCGTCCCGCTGAGTTACTCCAGCTTTTTGTGTCTCTCATCTTCAGTGAACTGCTTGGTTTGGCATCAAACCCAGTGAGGTCACACAGCAGGCCTCGCCTCGACCACCCTCGTGACCCGCCCCCGCAAACTTCCAAAACAGTCCCAGCTTCCTGTCCTGGGCCTCCTCCATTCCCATCGTTTCGCCCAACACCTCCGCTCAGCCCGCCTTAACCAACCTGATCTCCCGGTGGCTCAGCACTTCAACTCCCCCTCCCGTTCCCAATCCCAATCCGACCTTTCTGTCCTCGGCCTCCTCCATTGCCAGAGTGAGTCCCACCGCAAATTGGAGGAGCAGCACCTCATATTCCGCTTGGGCAGTTTACACCCCATCGGTATGAACATTGACTTCTCTAATTTCAGGTAGTCCCTGCTTTCTCCTTCCCTTCCCAGCTCTCCCTCAGCCCACTGGCTCCTCCTCTTCCTTTGTTCTTCCCGCCCCCCCCCCACCACCCTCACAGCAGTCTGAAGAAGGGTTTCAGCCCAAAACGTTGGCTATTTCCTTCACTCCATAGATGCTGCTGCACCCACTGAGTTTCTCCAGCACACTTGTCTACCTTCGATTTTCCAGCATCTGTAGTTCCTTTTTAAACAGTAGAGCAGTCAATCTGGGTTGACACAAAGTGCCGGAGTAACTCAGCGGGTCAAGCAGCATCTCTGGAGAAAAAGGATGGGTGACATAATAAACCTGTCCTATCCATGTACCTGTCTAAATGTCTCTTAAAACGTTGGAATAGTCCCTGCCTCAACTACCTCCTCCGGCAGCTCGTTCCATACACCCACCACCCTCTCAGTGAAAAAGCTACCTATTAAATCTTTTCCCCTTCACCTTGAACCTGTGTCCTCTGGTCCTCGATACCCCTACTCTGGGCAAGAGACTCTGTGCGTCTGTCTACCCGATCTATTCCTCTCATGATTTTGTACATCTCTATAAGATCGCCCCTCATCCCCCCTGCGCTCCAGGGAATAGAGACCCAGCCCGCTTAACCTCTCCCTGCAGCTCAGTCCCCCGAGTCCTGGCTGTAGTTTAGTTTGGAGATACAGCGCAGGAACAGGCCCTTCAGCCCACCGAGTCCGTGCCGACCACAATGCCCGCACGTTCACACCGTCCTACCCACACTAGGGACAATTTATATTTACGCCAAGCCAATTAAACTACAAACCTGCACGTCCTTGGAGCGTGGGCGGAAGCCGAAGATCTCGGAGAAAACCCACGCAGGTCCCGGGGAGAACGTGCACAAACTCCGTGCAGGCAAGCACCGGTAGTAGCAATGTTACAACATTTTGAGATTTAAAAAATCAAGTCTGCAATTTATCCCATCAGATAAAGCATAAAAAGAAGTTTAATTTGACACCTAATTCACTTTCATATCTTCAGTATTAAGAAAGTTATGACCATTTTCATACTCGGAAATTAGCATCTTGTTCCCCATGTCCTTCCAATTGATTTAACTCAAAAGCTGTGATCTAGAACCGTTAAAAGCCCATAACTTTCTTAAAAATTAAGAGAACTCAATGAAATTTTCAGTTATTATAGATTGAAGCATTCTGAAACAAATATGAAACAATCTTACTTGGATGACCTGAAATTAAAGCATGTATTTAGTTAGTTATCTAATTGTAGTTAGTTATCTAATGAGTAGATCTAAACATCTATCCATTTCTTAAGAAAAGATAAACTTTTTTTGAAATGCCTAAGTGTCCAAATAACATTCACACAATAATCCACAATATAACATAATTTTTAAATCTCATTTTCATGAATTTCTAGACCAAATGGAAGGAATTTAGTGTTTAATGCCTGTAAATTAATGGCCATTTAAATCAACTACCGAGTGGGTTTTAGTGGAATGCGGTGGATTGGAACGTTGCGGTTTGCGGTGAAGTCGGGAGGAAAAATACTGTTGGTTCATACATTTTTTTTGGACCCCATTTCGCAACATGAAAATATGATTAAAGCCTCCATAAAAACCAACTTTTAATATAAAAATAAACTGTGTGCCTTTTTTTCTCCCCTACGCAAAATCCTTCCCGTTGTCGGCGCTCACGGCTTTTGAAGGTGATTTTTAAATTACTCTAGTTAATAAATAATCTAGCGTAATTTAAAAATACCTTCATGAATGAAATGTCGGAGCGATTTTTCTTCCGCAACAAAATCGCCCGACATGGATCGATTTTCCCTGTCTGTAGAAAAACGGCACTTTAAGCCCCCCCCCCCCCTCTGAAAGGCGCCAAAGTCGCGCGCACGGGGAGCGGCAGAACTGCAGCGCTGCTCAAGGCAAGTTTTGTAACATACCTACCGGTAGTCGGGATGGAAGCCGGGTCTGTGGCGCGGTGAGGCGGGCACCGTGCCACCCACGCATTATGTTGTCAACTTTCATTCTTTAGGCAAAACCGCGCCAACGATGGTGACACGGACAGCGTCAGCACAATGGTGGTTCACGATGATGAAGAGCCGGCGGTGGTTGACACCTCCAACAGCAGCTACGGAGACGGGACCATGATTGTCCAGAGGGTAGGTTTGTTGCTGCGTAGCTTTAGTATTACAGATACAGCGCGGAATCAAGGCCCCCTCGGCCCACCGGGTCCTTGCTTATCAACATGAATACAGTTCCATTTTCCACAGATTCTTCACTTGATGTTTTATGGTGTGTGTCTGTATCTGTGTGAGAGTTTGCATCTTACTGATCACCTTGCAATGCTGACATTTTCCCCAAAAATAGCATAAACAGGGCAGGATCCGCTTCCAACACCTTGGCCTTTTTCCCCTGCATTTTGTGGAGCATGAGGAAGGTCGTAAGGTCATAAGTGATAGAAACAGAACCAGAAGCAGGCCATTCGGCCCATCGAGCCTACTCCATCATTCAATCATGGCTGATCTATCTCTCCCTGCTCCTCTTGCGTGTGGCGTGCACGGCCTAAAGTTGTGGGACAACTTCTTCTATTTGATCTTATTAGATTGTGCACGCCGGGTTGATTGCATTCGTCGAAACAGGGCGGACCCCGTGAAGGTTGCAATCTCCCACCCCATCTATCTCTCCCTCCTGACCCCATTCTCCTGCCTTCTCCCCTCAGCCCCTGATAGGACGGAACTACAGACGCTGGTTTACACCAAAGAAACACACAAAACGCTGGAGTAACTCAGCGGGACATCTCTGGCAGCATCTCTCCAGAGTAGTAATGGATGACGTTTCGGGTTGGGACCCTTCTAAGCTCAAAGCTCAGTCTGAAGAAGGGTCTCGACCTGAAACGTCACCCATTCTTTCTCTCTCTCTCTCTCTCTCTCTCTCTCTCTCTCTCTCTCGAAAGATGCTGCCTGTCCCGCTGAGCCACTCCGACGTTTAATGTCTCCCTGTGGGGAAATCCAACGTCTTGACACATTTGTGGATGTGTTAAGAGTCAAAGCGTTAATTGTTGCGTGTGCCAACATTCGGCGGCACGGTGACGCAGCGGTAGATTTGCTGCCCGTAACGGCAGAGGCCCGGACTCCATCCTGACCAGGGGACGGTTTTCCTTCCCGTTCGTCCCGGAGACCTGCGTGGGTTTTCTCCGGGATCTCCAGTTTCTTCCCCCCCCCCCCCCCCCCACACAGGTTTGCAGGTGAATTGGCTTGATGTAAGCCAACACGATGACGGGGGACCCCTTCCACCCCAGCTGCTACGGTCAGGCAAACGCCTCCTGTGTTGCCACGCTGTGAGAACGGAGAGGATGAGAAGCAGTTTCTTGCCAGAGGCCATTAGGACTGTAAGCTCTTATCTCTCCAGGAGACTATCTCTCCACCTTCCGGTTTCTCGGCGTCCTCATCTCCGCTGACATCTCCTGGACAGACAACATCACAGCGGTCATCAAGAAGGCTCAGCAGCGGCTGCACTTCCTGAGGGTCCTCAGGAAGCACAACCTGGACTCCAACCTGCTGCTGACCTTCTACCGCTCGTCCATTGAGAGAGAGCCTGTTGACATACTGCATTACAGCATGGTACGGCAGCTGCACCATGGCACGCAGGGAGAGGCTTCAGAGGGTAGTCAGGGCAGCACAGAAGATCATCGGCTGCCCTCTCCCCTCTCTGATGGACATTTACACCTCCTGCTGCCTCAGTAGGACGAAGAACATCATCAAGGACAGCTCCCATCCTGCATTTGGCCTGTTCGACCTGCTACCCTCAGGGAGGCGCTATAGGTGCATCAGCACAAGGACAAATAGACTCAAGAACAGTTTCTTTCCAAAATCCATTATCTCCCTGAACTCACATATGCACTGACTTCACAGCCTAACCCCCGGACTTTCATCGATCCACCGACTGTCATTTGTACTGTAACTGTAATTTCCAATATGTGCAATAACCCATACTGGATATAGGATTCCTATTTATCCATTCTATTTATCCATTGTCTTTTTATAGATATGTATATAGCGCTGCAGTAACTGTGCACCTTAACCCCCCCCCCCCTTTTTTTGTTTTGTTTTGCACTGAGTAGGAGCAGCTTTTAATCTCATTTGTATAGTGACAATAAAAGGCATTTGGATTCTGATTCTGATTCTGAACTTTACTGGATCTCTCTACTGTTGTGTGGTGTCTTTTTAGAATTGCTGTTTTGTTTCCTTTTTCTTCCCTCCCTCCCGCAAATATAGAAACATAGAAATTAGGTGCAGGAGTAGGCCATTCGGCCCTTCGAGCCTGCACCGCCATTCAATATGATCATGGCTGATCATCCAACTCAGTATCCCGTACCTGCCTTCTCTCCATACCCTCTGATCCCTTTAGCCACAAGGGCCACATCTAACTCCCTCTTAAATATAGCCAATGAACTGGCCTCAACTACCCTCTGTGGCAGAGAGTTCCAGAGACCCACCACTCTCTGTGTGAAAAAATTCCTTCTCATCTCGGTCCTAAAGGATTTCCCCCTTATCCTTAAGCTGTGACCCCTTGTCCTGGACCTCCCCAACATCGGGACAATCTTCCTGCATCTAGCCTGTCCAACCTCTTAAGAATTTTGTAAGTTTCTATAAGATCCCCTCTCAATCTCCTAAATTCTAGAGAGTATAAACCGAGTCTATGCAGTCTTTCTTCATAAGACAGTCCTGACATCCCAGGAATCAGTCTGGTGAACCTTCGCTACACTCCCTCTATGGCAATAATGTCCTTCCTCAAATTCCTCAAATATGTAAATATGTGATTCTGTTCCATTCTGTTTTGTAGTTTGTTTGTGTGTGTGTGTGTGTGTGTGTGTGTTTTGCACAAGTCCGCGAGCATTGTCACTTTTCACTTCACTGCACATCCCGTATGTGTATGTGACGAATAAACCTGACTTGACTTCTAAATGTAAAATTGTCCCAGGTGGGTGTAGGATGGTGTTAGTGTGCGGGGATCGCTGGTCGGCCCGGACCTGGTGGGCCGAAGGGCCTGTTTCAGCGCTGTATCTCTAAATTAAACTATATAGAGTGACAAGATTCCCACTTGCAGCCGTTTATAACAGGCCCGTGAACACAATGCAGCCAGATTACAATGAATCACATTCCCTGGGATGGCGGGACTGTCATATGAGGAAAGATCACAAAGACTAGGCTTGTGTTCACTAGAGTTTAGAAGGATTCTCTGGATACTTTCAAGAGAGAGCTAGATAGGGCTCTTAAAGATAGGGAAGTCAGGGGATATGGGGAAAAGGCAGGAATGGGGTACTGATTGGGGATGATCAGCCATGAATGGCGGTGCTGGCTCGAAGGGCTGAATGGCCTACTCCTGTACCTATTGTCTATTGTCTAGAGTAACTCAGCGGGTCAGGCAGCATCTCTGGAGAAAAGGAATTCCTTTTCTCCAGAGATACCTTCCTGACCCGCCGAGTCGCTCCGGCATTCTGTGTGTATCTTCCGTGGAGACCGGCATCTGCCGTTCCTTCCAACACAGTTAACCTAGTCAGATGGTGACGTGTTTAATGCAGAGACTGCGGTCCTGAATTTAAAGAAAGGAGACTTTTACGGAGCTAGTTATTTTTCTCCTGTGTTTCAACGTGTCGGCATAATGCTCTGGCAAGCGCATTTCACAGACGTTATTTGATTTAATTTGATTTTTATTACTTGTCATTCGAACCTCAGAGAGGCTCGAACGAAACTCCGTTTCTACAAGCCATACAAACAGAACAATTCATAAAAAAACACACAAAGAATTCAATTCACACAAACATCCATCACAGTGAATCTCCTCCTCACTGTGATGGGAAGTCAAAGTCTTCTCTCTCCCCCGCACCCGAGGTCGAAGACCCAGGCGGGCGGAGTTAAGTCCCACGGCAATTGAGGCCGCGCCGGGCGATGTACGGCCCAAAAGTCACAACGTTGGAGCCCCCGGCGGGCGCTGGAATGTCCCGCGGCCATTAGAGCCACGCCGGGCAATGTACGGCCCCGCTCCGGGTCGCTCCAACCCCGCGACGGAGAAGCTGTGTTGCGGGAGCTCCGGAGAGCGGTCCCCCACCCGGACCCGCGAGCTCCCGATATCCCGACAGTCCACCGGTCCGCAGCTGGAGCTCCGGAGTCGGGCCGCAGCTGCGAGCCACCACCGCTCCCCACGCTCCGAGGCCGGCCAGCCCCACGACGGTGAGTCCCGCAGCTCCGCAGGCCCCGTGACTGGAGCCCCCCGGTCGTCCCGGTCGGAGGCCGCTGGCTCCACGGCGCTAGGCCCCAACGACAACGGAGACCTGACAGGGAAAAGGTCGGGCCTCCCGTGCAGGGAAGAGATTTAAAAGTTTCCCCCCCCCCACCCCCCACATATACACAATTAGAGACAATACAAAAAAAAACACACGAACAACTACATTTAACTAGACAAAAAAATTTTTAAAAGGCTGTAGGGGGCGCTGCGACGTGAGTCGCACCCGCCCACAGGTAGACGCAAAAAACTGGACTAACTGGAGTGGGACAGGTAGCATCTCTGGAGAGAAGGAAAGGGTGACGTCTCGGGTCGAGACCCTTCTTCAGACCCGAAACGTCACCCATTCCTTTTCTCCAGAGATGCTGCCCATCCCGCTGAGTTGGTGGGACTGTCATATGAGGAAAGATTGAAAAGACTAGTCTTGTATTCACTGGTAGTTTAGAAGGATGAGGGGGGGGATCTTATAGAAACTTATAAAATTATAAAAGGACTGGACAAGCTAGAGGCAGGAAAAATGTTCCCAATGTTGGGCGAGTCCAGAACCAGGGGCCACACAGTCTTAGAATAAAGGGGAGGCCATTTAAGACTGAGGTAAGAAAAAACGTTTTCACCCAGAGAGTTGTGGATTTGTGGAATTCCCTGCCACAGAGGGCAGGCAGTGGAGGCCAAGTCACTGGATGGATTTAGGAGAGAGTTAGATCGGGGCTAGTGGAGTCTAGGGATATGGGGAGAAGGTCTATTGATTTGGGACGATCAGCCGTGATCACAATGAATGGCGGTGCTGGCTCGAAGGGCCGAATGGACTCCTCCTGCACCTATTGTCCATGTTTCTATGGGTTACTCCAGCTTTTTTGTGTCTTATCTTTGGTGGAGACCAGCATCTGCGGGTCCTTTGCTGAATGTATTACATCAGGTTGTTCCTGTTGCACCAGAGGGAGACATTACAAGCAGATGCAAGCCGGTACTTCATCAGCAATAGAGGGTGACAAAAATGCTGGAGAAACTCAGCGTTGCCTATTTCCTTCGCTCCATAGATGCTGCTGCACCCGCTGAGTTTCTCCAGCATTTTTTGTCTGCCTTCGATTTTCCAGCATCTGCAGCTCCTTCTTAAACATATCAATCGGCAACCTTGCCCCTCTCTCCGCAGACCCCCGAGGAGGAACGAGGCGTCCTTCATGCGGACAGCAACGGCTTCACCGGTCACGTCAACCTGCCGGACCTCGTGCGACAGAGTCACTCCCCGACCGATACCAAAGGCCCCAAATCGCAGCAGGATGACAGCATAGCAGAGGTGAGTACGGCTGCATTCTGAAGACGGGTCTCGGCCCGAAACATCACCCGTAGAAACATAGAAACATAGTAAATAGGTGCAGGAGGAGGCCATTCGGCCCGTCCAGCCAGCGCCGCCATTCATTGTGATCATGGCTGATCGTCCCCAATCAATAACCCGTGCCGGCCTTCTGTGCACAAGGGCCACATCTAACTCCCTCTTAAATATAGCCAATGAACTGGCCTCAACTACCTTCTGTGGCAGAGAATTCCACAGATTCACCACTCTCTGTGTGAAAAATGATTTTCTCCCCATGTCCCTTGACTCCACTAGCCCCTAGAGCTCTATCTAACTCTCTCTTAAATCCATCCAGTGATTTGGCCTCCACTGCCCTCTGTGGCAGGGAGTTCCACAAATTCACAACTCTCTGGGTGAAAACGTTTTTTCTCACCTCAGTCTTAAATGGCCTCCCCTTTATTCTAAGACTGTGTGGCCCCTGGTTCTGGACTCGCCCAACATTGGGAACATTTTTCCTGCATCTAGCTTGTCCAGTCCTTTTATAATTTTGTATGTTTCTATAAGATCCCCCCCTCATCCTTCTAAACTCCAGTGAATACAAGCCGAGTCTTCTCAATCTTTCCTCATATGACAGTCCCGCCATCCCAGGGATCAATCTGGTGAACCTACGCTGCACTGCCTCAACCACAAGGATGTCCTTCCTCAAATTAGGAGACCAAAACTGTACCCACTCCTTCTCTGCAGAGATGCTGCGTGTGCCGCTGAGTTACTCCACCATTTTGAGTCTACCTTCGATCTAAACCAGCATCTGCACTTCCTATGCATCTTCCTTGTGCCTGCGTTGCTGCCAGCCCCTCTCTGCCAGCAACAATCACAGTGGAGAAACAAGGAACTGCAGGCGCTGGTGCACAAACAAAGATGACAAAGCGCTGGAGTAACTCAGCGGGTCAGGCAGCAACCCACGGAGAACGTGGATCGGTGACGCTTCGGGTCGGGATCCTTCTTCACACTAATTGTACTCAGGAGAAGCTTGAAAAGAGAGGTCCCTCCCGGAGGGTGGGGTGGCTCTTCTGTGCCCTATCCCCATCTCTCTCTCTCTCCATCTCTCTCTCTCTCCCTGCATATATCTCTCTCTGTCTCTCTCTCTCTGTCTCTCCGTCTCTCTTTCTCTCTCTCTCTCTCTCTCTCTCTCTCTCCTCTCTCCTTCTCTCTCTTTCTCTCTCTCTCTCCCTCTATCTCTCTCTCTCTTTTTTTTTTCTTTTCAAAAACATCAAAACATAATCAAAATCGCACTATAACGAACAAATCATTGTAGTACAACAGTACATTCATTATTTATAATAGTCTCATCCCCACACGGTGACCAGCGTTTTTCTCTCTCTCTTTTTTTTTTTTTTTTTTTTTTTCATCATTTCAAAAACTTTATTCAACACAAATCATAAAATACAACACATCAAAACACAATCAAAAATCACACTATAATGAACAGATCATTGTAGTACAGCAGTACATTCATTTATAATCGCCTCAACCCCACGCGGCGACCAGCGCTGACGGAAGGCCTCCAGAGTCCCCGTGAACACCGCGTGTTCCCTCTCCAGGGACACACGTGCACGGACGTAGGCCCGAAAGAGGGGCAGGCAGCCGACTCTCGCCTGACCGTCGACCGCCCGCTGCCTGGACCCACGAATGGCCATCTTGGCCAGGCCAAGGAGCAAACCGACAGGTAAGTCCCCCCCCCACACTCGGCTCTCCCCACTCCCCGCCTTGTGTCCAAACACCAGGATTGTGGGGCTAAAATGCAGCCAGAACTTGAGGAACAGCCCCTTCAGATATTGGTACAGGGGCAGTAACCTCACACACTCCATATACACATGGAATACGGTCTCCTCCTCTCCGCAGAAAATACATGCGGCAGACGAGCCCGTGAACCGACTCAAAAGTTTATTACAAACCACCGCTCCATGCAGCACTCTCCACCCCAGGTCCCCAATATAAAGGGGTACAACTCCCTTATAGAAGGACCCCCACTGGGGCCCCCCGCCGCCTTCGGATGGTAACACCGTCCTCCATGGTGAGTCAGGACGGGAGACGAAGGCACGGTGGTTCAGAATGTGCAGGAGCATCCTGTACAGTGCGCGTCTCCTTGCATCACAAAATGGCATGCTGGTCATCTCAGAAAGGCAGCTCAGATTATGCGGAGCCGGAGGCCGAGAAATATCCCGAAGCCTAGGCCCGATGAGCAGATCTGACGGAGCAGGGGTAAGCTCTATCTGAACCACTCTAGGCTCGCGCCTCTCCTCGACAACCACCATGACAGGATGAGGACCAGCCACACCCGCAGCCACAACATCCCCCTCTCCTCGTGGAACAACACTCTGGCTGAACACCACCAAATTCCTCACTCTTAACACATCCCTATAGAAAACAGGCAAGCCCCTTAGAGCGGGTCGACTGACACCCGCCACCGGGAGCCGCGAGACCCCCCTTAGGCAACGACCCTGACGAAAAAAATACGTGGCCAGAGCGTGCCATCTGGGAGGGTTCTCTACATACATGTATCTCCGCAGAGTCCTGAGACGGAGAGCCGCCACCTGGGTGCGCACGCACACCAAGGACTGGCCGCCCTCCTCTAACGGAAGACTCAGGACCGCCGCGGAAATCCAATGCTTCCTATTTCCCCAAAAGAAATCCACCAGCTTCTTCTGTATAGCAGTTACAAATATAGAGGGCGGGACAAGAGTAGCCAGCCGGTACCATAACATAGAGGCCACCAGCTGGTTTATGACCAGCACCCTCCCCCGAAAGGAGAGAACTCCAAGCAGGCCTGACCAGCGCCCCAGCCGAGCAACCACCTTCGTCTCCAACTCTTGCCAGTTTGCCGGCCAAACATCCTCAGTGGGACTCAGGTACACCCCCAGATAGAGGAGGTGCATGGTACTCCACGCATACAATGCCATCTCCTCCGGCAGGGAGTCTACCCGCCACTGACCCACCAAAAGTCCAGAGCACTTACTCCAGTTAATCCTAGCAGAAGATGCAGCCGAGAATATCTCCTGGCAGTCACGCATCCTCCGCAGGTCACCAGGATCAGTGAACATAAGAAGTACGTCATCGGCATACGCCGATAGAATCACCTCAACCCGCGGCCCAGGTAGGGCCAGGCCTGTCAACCTCCTCCGAAGAAGACACAGGAACGGCTCCACACAGACCGAATACAACTGGCCCGACATAGGGCACCCCTGGCGGACCCCCCTCCCAAAATGAAAAGGAGATAGCACCGCGCCATTAACCTTTACAAGACACTCCGCAGCAGCGTACAAAAGCCGGACCCGGGCCACGAAGTGTGGTCCAAACCCAAACGCTTGCAACGTCCCAAATAGGTATTCATGCTCTACCCTATCAAAAGCCTTCTCCTGATCAAGAGACAGAAAAGCAGCTGACTCACCAGTACCCTGGACTAAATGAATCAGGTCCCTAACCAGGTGGATGTTATCCTGGATGGACCGGCCAGGGACTGTATAAGATTGATCAGGATGAATCACTTGATGCAGCACGGAGCCCAGGCGATTTGCCATTGCCCGTGCAAAAATTTTATATTCTGTGCAAAGGAGAGAGACTGGACGCCAGTTCTTCAACAAACGGAGTTCGCCCTTCTTAGGCAGCAAGACAACAACCGTCCTACGCCACGAGAGAGGCATCACTCCAGTCGCCAGGCTCTCCCCCAGAACCAACATATAGTCACCCCCTAGGATGTCCCAGAATGCTCTAACAAACTCCACCGTCAACCCATCCAGCCCGGGGGACTTACCCCTCCTGAGCTGAATCAAGGCGCGAGTCAACTCCTCCAAAGATAAGGGGCCATCAAGAAGATCAGCCTCCCCCCTATCTACGGTCGGTAGACCCTCCCACAGATCTTGCTGAGCCTCCACACTGAATCCTTCCGCAGAGAACAGGAACCCATAAAAGGACCTAACCAAGGCATTAATCCTCTCTGGATCAGTGACAGAGGAGCCGTCATCTGCAAGCAACTCCACGAGCTGTTTTCGAGCTCCCCGCCCCTTCTCCAAAGAGAAAAAGAAAGGCGACGCTCGGTCCAGCTCGTGCAGCATCTGGACCCGAGACCTCACATAAGCGCCTCGAGATCGCTCAAGCAGCAGACTCCTCAAAACCTCCTTCTTCCTCTGAAACTCTCCCCATTCGCTGGAGTCTTCACCAAACTGACCCAGGCGAGACTCAGCGTCCTGTATCTCCCTCTCCAGCTTCTCGACCGCTGAGTCCCGCCTCCCAGTCGACCCCCATGTATATTCCTTACAAAAGAGACGGATGTGAGCTTTACCCACATCCCACCACTGCCTAAGGGAAGAGAAGCACCTCTGCCTCTCTCTCCACTTCACCCAAAACCGAGTGAATGACTCCCGGAAACACCGATCCTCCAGCAGCCTGTTGTTAAAGTGCCAGTACGCGGACCCAGCCCGAGCGCACGCTGGATTGAAATCCACACGCACCAGACAATGGTCCGAGCACGGCACCAGCCGCATTGAGGCCGCTGAGACACGGGAAACAAACGCTCGGGAAATATAAAACCGATCAATGCGGGAACCACCGCCCTCAGACCTCCGCGAAAAAGCAGTGGAATCAGGGTGAAGGTCCCTCCAAACATCAACCAACTCAAAGGAGTCAATCAAGCCTCTCAGCTTCTTCGCTACAGCAGGCGCACACTGAGTACCAGAACGGTCCCGCACCTCAAGTGTGCAATTAAAGTCCCCACCAAGGAAGACACACTCTCCCCTATCAATAGTGCCCAACAGAGCATTCACCTCCCGAAGCAGGCCGGCCTGCATCGTGCCGGAGCTAGGGGCATACACGTTAATGAAATGCAACGGCATGCCATCCAGGCTCACGGCCAGATGGAGCAAACGTCCTGGCACCACTTCCTGCACTTTTAAAATGCTTGGCAGAAAATTTGGGGCCAACAGAAAAGCCACCCCACTCGAATTTGAGCTGAGATGGCTCATATAAACCCTCCCTTCCCACTCCAGTTGCCAGGTAGGTTCATCACTAGCAACGGTATGTGTCTCTTGCAGATAACAAACTGCAAATCTCCCCTCCCTTAGGGCTGATAAGAGCTGAAATCTTCGAAAACTCGCTCTACTCCCATTTAAATTTAATGTAGCTACTGTGAATGTGTAGACACATTAGATTGTGACCCTCACACTCCCTGTAGTCACAGGAGGTCCTTTTCTGAGGACCTTCAACAAACCCCAAAACTGCCCCAAATCCGAGTCAGAAAGACCACTATCCTTGTTACTAAGGATAGCCTCGAGACTCTCCTGCACATCTAGAACATCCTCCCACCGCCTTGTAGCGGCAAACCATAATGTTTTGGGAGCACGACTTATTTTTAAGAACTCTCGCACCTCAACAATAAGCTTCGCCTCAGACACGGCCTTGGAGTCTGGGCTCTCAGCCAACCCGCTCGCACCTGAATCAACAACCTCAGAAAGACCAGAACTGTCTGACAAATCACTCTCTGTGCCCCCCCCACTGGCCGCATCGCTGTCCTCCTCCACAGCCATGACACGACCACCCGGATCAATGCTGGGGGTGGGTCCCAACACCCCTGCCTGAGACTCGCAGCCCTCTGAATGGCTGGGCTCCTGCACGCTACCATCACCCTCCTCCTCTGGGCCTGGGGAAGCAACAACAAGAGGCATCCCCAGGGCCTGTGGAACACTGGCACCCTCGGAGTCTGAAAGAGGATCACGTCCCATAACAGCCCTGACCTCCACATCATCCAGAGTGCCCTCTCCACAGGCATCACCCAGAGAATCACCACCTGCCATTAACCTCACCCCAGACAACTCATCCGGTGAGGCATCCCGCCCCCCAGCACCTCTACTGGCACTGATATGGAGCACAGACTTGAACGACAACACCCCCGAAACTCCCCCCTCAGCCTGACTCTGCGCATCCCCCGTCACAGAGGGCACACTACCAGAGGAGCCAACCACGTCACCTAACGTGCTAGCACCCTCAGTAGGCCTCTGAAACGAGGGGACCTCATCCGACCCAGAGGGTACACCCCCAAGGGAGCTAACCACAGCACCCGCCGAGATAACTCCCTCAGAGGGCCCCTGAGATGAAGGGACAGACTCCCGCCCAGTGGACCTACCTCCACCGGAATCAACTTCAGCACCCAGTCCGGTGACACCCGCTGTAGATCCATGAAGAGAAGGCCCAGCCACCGACCCAGAAGACACCGGGTCAAGACCACTTTCAGCCACCTCAGTGGTGGAAAGCCCGGAGAAAGACATCCCCTTCGCTCTGGACCCACGCCCTTCCTCCTCTTCACCAGGCAGATGCCTCCTTTTAGTCCCACTCGCATGCGGAGGTGCGGTAACCTCCATAAGGGAAGGGTCATCCGCCTCCACATTACCCCCAACCACTTTGCCACCCACACGTTTAGGCTTCTTGACCCCCTTCCGAGCCACCACAACTCCCCCCTGGGCCCCAGCAGGTGCAGTCTGCACCACACTGGAGCTAAACTCACCCGATTGCACTTTCTTCGCTCGGGCGGCCCTATCCCTCTCCTTCTTCTTATTGTGCTTCCCCTGCTTCTCCCAAAACCCCCCCTCAATACTCCCCTCCTCCTGCGCCCCACCTCCATCCACCGCCACAGGCGCAAGACGTAGGGGACGTGGGGGGCTTGGGCTCTCACTGCCCAGGGTCCCCAAAGCGGAACCTCTGGACCCAGAAGGCTTAGCACTGCCGCCCCGGGTCACCAAGGCAGAACTGGCAACCTCAGCCGGGTCAGCAGTACCACCCCGCGCCGCTGAGGTTTGACAAGCCACCCCAGATGGGCCAGCAGTGCTTTCCTGGGCCACTGCACTAGAACCTCTAGCAGTGCCCCCGCGAAAAAGACACTCCCTACGGAGATGTCCAAATTCGCCGCACGCATGACACCGTGCCTTGCCCCAACTCCAACGCACGGTTCTGGGTACACCCTTATGCACCACCTCAAAACTCCCCTCGGCACCATCCCCCTCACCCACCTTCATGAACACCCTCCTCTTGAAACTGAAGACCCCTTTTTCCTCCGGGTCCCCCCCGGGATGCAAGAGACGAAAACATTTAGACCGCACCTCCCCGAACTTGGACAGGTGTGGAATAAGCACTGCATCCGAAAAATAAGTGGGGCAGCTCCGCAGGAGAACCGGTCTCACCCTGGATACCCACGGATCCACCTGTACGTGGACCCCCCCCACTGAGATCCCCTCCTCCAACGCTCGGGCCACACACTCCCGGGTCTTAAGTATCATCTCCACCTTTCCCCTTTCGAGCTCAGAAGAGACAATAGCCCCCCTCCCAAGAAGTTCATTCATGGCCTTCGTAATTACCCCCCTCGACATCATAGGCCCAGTTTGAACAGAAATACCAAAACTGTCCCCATCCAAGTCAACATGAGGCTCAAGCTCAGATGGCCTCGCACCCGCCACTGATGCCGTCGCTGCGTAGGTCCGGACCTTCGGCCGCGCCCCTTCCATCGCCATCCTCACAGAGGCACAAACCAGCTCCAAGCCCCTCAGCAGCACAGCTCCAAGTTAAGTCCCAGAGACAGTCACAGTCAAAGACAGGCAGCAGAAAACAGAAACCTCCAGCTGAAGCAGGAAAGTCCCCAGGTTCGACCACAGCCAAGAGCAGCTTACGGGAAACTCGATCCCAGTCGCGCTGGACGCAAAAGTACCTTCTTCACATTAAGCCAGGCAGCCGCACTGAGCAAAATGACTTTAGGGCAGAGAAGCGGTGCCAAAAACGACAAAGACACCGCACAACTTCAACCCACTGAGATCACAGGCACTCTTGGCAATCCGCCAACGCCAACCGCACCCTCAACAATGTGGAGAAACTCAGGAATCTTCACACAGATGGAGGCTCCCCAGACCAGAGAAAAGCTTCAACAGCTCAACAATAAGTTGAACTATGAAGCCCCCCTGGGTCTGTGCCCTCTCCAACGGCAAAATCCTGGAAAGGCTGCTCCAATCCTTCTCAACTGCAGAGCTGAGAAGAAAACACGACCTCTCTCTCTCTCTCTCTCTATCTCTCTCTTTCTCTCCATCTCTACCTGCTGGGAAGGCGGATGAAGGCTGCAGCAGAAAAGGGTCTCCGGTCGTCTTGGACTCCATGCCACTGGATCCTGACCCAGATCTGTCAAGGACCGTGGGGTGGCTGCCTGTGCACCAGTCTCCCCACGTTAAACAAAGTCCCGCACTGGCATCCTCCATGAGAGGACAGTCATACTCGTTTTGTGTAACTGCCGATGATGAAGATCTCTATATATCTTCAGTCAGTCAGACTACCTTTGGAAAATTAATGAACGACCGCTTCACATTGAAGACCCTTTGCCCAGGTCGGGCAAAGTGTTCTTCAACTTCTTCTACTTTTGCAGCCTAACCTGCCGCGTACTTCGAGTATTTTTTTGTTTTCATTTTTTGGATTTCCAGCAAAGACAGGCTAATCCATTCCCTGAGGCGTGTACACATGAACTGCTAGCTAAAGCTGAGTGAGCAAGACTTGTGGTTCAGCGTTTCCAGACTCCTCCAACTAGCGGTGACTGCCAGAGACACTCTGCAAGAAAGCAGCGAAGGTTCACCAGACTGATTCCTGGGATGTCAGGACTGTCTTATGAACAAAGACTGGATAGACTCGGCTTGCACTCGCTAGAATTTAGAAGATTGAGAGGGGATCTTATAGAAACTTACAAAATTCTTAAGTGGTTGGACAGGCTGGATGCAGGAAGATTGTTCCCGATGTTGGGGAGGTCCAACAAGGGGTCACAGTTTAAAGATAAGGGGGAAGTCTTTTAGGATCGAGATGAGACAAACATTTTTCACACAGAGAGTGGTGAATCTGTGGAATTCTCTACCACAGAAGGTAGTTGAGGCCAGTTCATTGGCTATATTTAAGAGGGAGTTAGATGTGGCCCTTGTGGCTAAAGGGATCAGGGGGTATGGAGAGAAGGCAGGTACAGGATACTGAGTTGGATGATCAGCCATGATCATATTGAATGGCGGTGCTGGCTCGAAGGGCCGAATGGCCTACTCCAGCACCTATTTTCTATGTTTCTATGGAGTAGAGTGCAGAACGATAGTCTGGCCAATTAGTGTGAAGAGCTTCCTCATCTCATGGTGACAGAAAGCGATTGTTAGCGTTCTCAAAGGGATAGCACAAACCATGAAGGGCTGAGCGGCCTTTTCCTATGCTATTGCTTTTGTGGTTGGTATGCGTCAATGACTGTTTTTTCTTCAATAATATGTCTCGTTTCAGTTTCAGTCAAGAGGCCTGGTGAAATCCCCTGGAAAGTCGTCCTTTACGACCTTTGTTGACCTCGGCATGTATCAGATGGGTGCTGGAGGGGAGACCATACAAATCGCTGGTGAGTCCAGACATTTACTTAACCCAGCATTTTCCCCAAATGAATGAAAGGAAAAGGTGACGTTTCGGGTCGAGACCCTTCCTCAGGAAGGAAAAGGTGACGTTTCGGGTCGAGACCCTTCCTCAGGAAGGAAAAGGTGACGTTTTAGGTCGAGACCCTTCCTCAGGAAGGAATAGGTGCCGTTTTGGGTGGAGACCCTTCCTGAGGACGCAAAGCGTCACCTATTCCTTCGCTCCATAGATGCCACCTCACCCGCTGAGTTTCTCCAGCATTTGTGTCTACCCTGGGACATCTTCATCATATCGATAAACGCAGTAAAACTGTACGTACAGACACAATAGTGCCATCTGGTTGAGATTAATAGGAACAAAGATTTATAATCGATTATTATTGATTGCCGTAGCCCACAGACACTTTGTGTAGCAAATCATCAGAGGAATAGATTGGGTAGACGCACCGAGTCTCTTGCCCGGAGTAGGGTTAATCGAGGACCAGAGGACATAGGTTTAATATATTTTTGTTCAATTCTGGGCACCAAGCTATCGGAAAGATGTCAAGCTGGAAAGGGTGCAGAGAGGATTTACGAGGATGTTGCCAGGTCTTGTGGGCCTGAGCTGCAGGGAGAAGTTGAGCAGGCTAGGAGTTTATTCCTTAGAGTGCAGGAGGTTGAGGAGAGATGTACTGTTTAAGAAAGAACTGCAGATGCTGGAAAAATCGAAGGCAGACAAAATTGCTGGAGAAACTCAGCGGGTGAGGCAGCATCTATGTGGGGGTGGGGGGGGGGGGGTGGGAAGAAGAAAGGATGAGGCGGGGGACAGCAAGATCTTGAGGGGAATACATCGGATAGTCTCTTGCCCAGAGTAGGGGAATCGAGAACCACAGGACATAGGTTTAAGGTGAGTGGCAAAAGATTTAACAGGAACCTGAGGGGTAACTATTACACAAAGGGTGGTGGGTTTATAGAACAAAGAGGTAGTTGAGGCAGGTACTACATTTGGGCAGTTCAAGGATAGGAAAGGTTTAGAGGGATATGGGCCAAACGTAGGCAGGTGGGACTAGTGTAGATGGGGCATAGTGGTTGGTTGATATGGACAAGTAGTTTCTGCTTTATGACTTCCGTCCTTACTCATGCCATCCAAATAGTACACCGGTCACTGAGAGTTGGCGTGCAGGTACAGCAGGCAGTGCGGAAAGCTAATGGAATGTCGGCCTTCATAACAAGAGGATTTCAGTACAGGAGTAGAGAGGTTCTTCTGCAGTTGTACGGGGCTCTGCTAAGACCACATCTGGAGTATTGTGTACAGTTTTGGTCTCCTAATTTGAGGAAGGACATTCTTGCTTTTGAGGAAGTGCAGCGTAGGTTAATTCCCGGGATGGCGGGACGGTCATATGCTGAGAGAATGGAGCGGCTGGGCTTGTGATTGAGGCAGTGCAGCGTAGGTTCACGAGATTGATCCCTGGGATGGAGGGACTGTCATATGAGGAAAGATTGAAAAGACTAGGCTTGTATTCAGTGGAGTTTAGTAGGATGATGGGAGATCTTATAGAAACATATAAAATTATAAAAGGACTGGGCAAGCTAGATTCAGGAAAAATGTTCCCAATGTTGGGCAAGTCCAGAACCAGGGGCCACACAGTCTTAGAATAAAGGGGAGGTGATTTAAGGGGGAGGTGATTTAAGGCTGAGGTGATAAAAAACTTTTTCACCCAGAGAGTTGTGAATTTGTGGAATTCCCTGCCACTGAGGGCAGTGGAGGCCAAATCACTGGATGGATTTAAGAGAGAGTTAGATAGAGGTCTAGGGGCTAGTGGAGTCAAGGGATATGGGGAGAAGGCAGGCACGGGTTATTGATTGGGGACGATCAGCCATGATCACAATGAATGGTGGTGCTGGCTCGAAGGGCCGAATGGCCTCCTCCTGCACCTATTTTCTATGTTTCTATGTAAATTCCTCTCCTCTGTGGTGGCTGTTAAATCACCCTCATTACACATGAGTGCCAATTGCAGGGATTTATTCTGAAATTAATCCAAGGCATTCCTGGTTCAGCTGGGTGGCGCAGCGGTAGACTTGCTGCCTCACAGCGCCAGAGACCCGGGTTCCATCCTGACTACTGGTGCCGTCCATACGGAGTTTGTACGTCCACCCCGTGACCTGCGTGGGTTTCCTCCGGGATCTCCGGTTTCCTCCCACACTCCAGGTTTGTAGGTTAATTGGCTTTGGTAAAATTGTAAACTGCCCCCAGTGCGTGTAAGGTAACGCTAGTGTGCGAGGATCGCTGGTCGGCGCGGACTCGGTGGGCCGAGGGGCCTGTTTCCGCACACCGAACTGAACTCAAAGTCAAGAATCCATATGTGGATAAATGTGAGGTTATCCACTTTGGTGGCAAAAATAGGAAAACAGACTATTATCTAAATGGAGGCCGATTAGGAAAAGGGGAGATGCAGCGCGACCTGGGTGACATGGTACACCAGTCATTGAAAGTAGGCATGCAGGTGCAGCAGGCAGTGAAGAAAGCCAATGGTATGTTAGCTTTCATAGCAAAAGGATTTGAGTATAGGAGCAGGGAGGTTCTACTGCAGTTGTATAGGGTCTTGGTGAGGCCACACCTGGAGTATTGCGTACAGTTCTGGTCTCCAAATCTGAGGAAGGACATTATTGCCATAGAGGGAGTGCAGAGAAGGTTCACCAGACTGATTCCTGGGATTTCAGGACTGTCTTATGAACAAAGACTGCATAGACTCAGTTTATACTCTCTAGAATTTAGGAGATTGAGAGGGGATCTTATAGAAACTTACAAGATTCTTAAGGGGTTGGACAGGCTAGATGCAGGAAGATTGTTCCCGATGTTGGGGAGGTCCAGGACAAGGGGTCACAGCTTAAGGATAAGGGGGAAATCCTTTAGGACCGAGATGAGAAGGATTTTTTTCACACAGAGAGTGGTGAGTCTCTGGAACTCTCTGCCACAGAGGGTAGTTGAGGCCAGTTGATTGGCTATATTTAAGAGGGAGTTAGATGTGGCCCTTGTGGCTAAGGGGATCAGAGGGTATGGAGAGAAGGCAGGTACGGGATACTGAGTTGGATGATCAGCCATGATCATATTGAATGGCGGTGCAGGCTCGAAGGGCTGAATGGCCTACTCCTGCACCTAATTTCTATGTCTATGTTTCTATGTCTGCTCTCAGCCCGTGTTACATGTTCGATGGTGTGTTTCGTGGTTGGAACGCCTTGTTGGGGGTTTTGACGTGCTGCTGAGATTGTCTGTTTGTGGTTTGTGCAACAACGCAGGCGCTTGCTTTCTCCCCTTGAAAAAGCAACACGGCTCCAAAGCTGATCCAGTATGTCCTCCGGTAATTGATGCCAGCTTTAGCGGGGAGCCCAGCTGCCAACCGCATGGCAGTAGCTTAGATTCACAAGCATCATGACAGAGAAAATAACTGAATAAGCCCATTGTCTGGGCATTTAAAGTGAGCGTATATCGCCTCCTACAGGAGGTAAAAGGGAAACGAGAGCTGCAGATTGCCTTAAAGGACATTAACTTTGGACTTCAATCTCCAGAGCTCCACAAATCCCCAGGTGATACAGTGTGGAAACAGGCCCAACTTGCCCGGACCAGCCAACATGTCCCATCTACACAAGTCCCACCTGCCTGCTTTTGGCCCATATCCCTCCAAACCTGTCCAATCCATGCGCCTGTCTGAATGTTTCTTAAACGCTGCGAAAGTCCCAGCCTGAACTACCTCCTCTGGCAGCTCGTTCCGTACACCCACTACCCTCTTGTGAAGCAGTTCCCCCATAGGTTACTGTTAAATCTTTTCCCCCCTCTCCTTAAACCTATGTCCTATGGTTCTCGATTCCCCGACTCTGGGTAAGAGATGATTATTCACGCTTTCTTCATTAATTACTGTGAGAGGGGAAGAATTAGGCCATTTGGCCCATCAATATTCCGCCATTCAATGATGGCCGATCTATCTCTCCCTCCCAACCACATTCTCCTGCCATCTCCCCATAACCCCTAACTATCTATCTATCTCTGCCTTCAAAATATCCATTCAGAAATATACTAATTCTTGATTAGCGCGGGTGTCGGGGGTTATGGGGAAACATAGAAACATAGAAACATAGAAATTAGGTGCAGGAGTAGGCCATTCGGCACTTCGAGCCTGCACCGCCATTCAATATGATCATGGCTGATCATCCAACTCAGTATCCCGTACCTGCCTTCTCTCCATACCCTCTGATCCCCTTAGCCACAAGGGCCACATCTAACTCCCTCTTAAATATAGCCAATGAACTGGCCTCAACTACCCTCTGTGGCAGAGAGTTCCAGAGACCCACCACTCTCTGTGTGAAAAAATTCCTTCTCATCTCGGTCCTAAAAGATTTCCCCCTTATCCTTAAGCTGTGACCCCTTCTCCTGGACCTCCCCAACATCGGGAACAATCTTCCTGCATCTAGCCTGTCCAACCCCTTAAGAATCTTGTAAGTTTCTATAAGATCCCCTCTCAATCTCCTAAATTCTAGAGAGTATAAACCGAGTCTATGCAGTCTTTGTTCATAAGACAGTCCTGACATCCCAGGAATCAGTCTGGTGAACCTTCTCGTGAAGGCAGGAGAATGGGGTTGGGAGGGAGAGAGAGATCAGCCGGGATTGAATGGCGGAGGAGACGTGATGGGCCGAATGGCCTCATTCTGCTCCTGTCACTTGTGCCCTTATGATGGTGGTTAACCCTGGGTTTTTTTTCTCCTCCTAGGATTGAGTATCAGTGACGTGAGTCGACTAAACCAGCAGAAAAACGAGGACAGGAAATGCTCAGTGGTGAATGTGAACCCAGCCAACACTCGTCCGCACAGCGATACGCCAGAGATTCGCAAATACAAGAAGCGTTTCAACTCCGAAATACTCTGTGCCGCCTTGTGGGGTCAGTAATGGACAATAGGTGCGGGTGGAGGCCATTCGGCCCTTCCAGCCAGCACCGCCACTCAATGTGATCACGGCTGATCGTCCTCAATCAGTACCCCGTTCCTACCTTCTCCCCTGACTCCGCTATCTTCAAGATCCCTATCTGGCTCTCTCTTGAAAGCATCCAGAGAACCGGCCTCCATCGCCCTCTGAGGCAGAGAATTCCACAGATTCACAACTCTCTGTGTGATGAAGTGTTTCCTCGTCTCCGTTCTAAATGGCTTACCCCTTATTCTTAAACTGTGTGGCCCCTGGTTCCCAACATCGGGAACATGTTTCCTGCCTCTAGCGTGTCCAAATCCTTAATAATCTTATATGTTTCAATGAGATCCCCTCTCATCCTTCTAAACTCCAGAGTATACAAGCCCAGCCTCTCCATTCTCTCAGCATATGACAGTCCCGCCATCCCGGGACTTAACCCGGTGAACCTACGCTGCACTCCCTCAATAGCAAGAATGTCCTTCCTCAAATTAGTGTTAACTGAAAACCCCCGACAAATTAATGGAAGTGTTAAAGAAGGAACTGCAGATGCTGGAGAATCGAGGGTTACACAAAAAGCTGGAGAAACTCAGCGGGTGCAGCAGCATCTAAGGAGCGAAGGAGATAGGCGACGTTTCGGGTCGAGACCCTTCTTCAGACAAATTAATGGAAGTGTTGACTCTTAAATGTCCCAGCAGCTTCTGGATTGCTCCCATTTCAGATAGGTGCGTCGTAGAGTGGAAACAGGCCCTTCGGCCCAACTTGTCCACTCAAGCCAACACTAGTCCCACCTGCCGCCTTTTGGACCATACCCCTCCAAACCTGCCCTATCCATATACCTATCTAACTGTTTCTTAAACTTTGGCATAGTCCCAGCCTCAAACTACCGCCTCTGGAAGCTCGTTCCATACATACACCCACCACCCTCTGTGTGAGAAAGCTCCCCCTCAGGTTCCTATTAAATCATCCCCCCCCCCCCCCCCCCCTCACCTTACACCTATGTCCTCTGTTCCTCAATTTACCGACTCTGGGCACGAGACTCTGTATCTACGCGATCTATTCCTCTCATGATTTTGTACACCTCTATAAATCACCCCTCATCTTCCTGCGCTCTAAGGAATAGAGTCCCAGTCTGCTCAACTCAACCTTTCCCGATAGCTCCTTTTAGTTTAGAGTCAGGGGCAGTTTCTTCCCAGCTGTTATCAGGCTCACTGCCTCTGATCCAGGCAACATCCTCGTCAATCCTCTCTGTCCACTGTGGACGGCTCGATTGTAATCGCGTGTTGTCTTTCCGCTGGCTGGTTAGCTCGCGTCAAAAAGATTTTCCCTGTACCTCGGTCCACGGGACAATAAACTAAACTCAAACTCAGTTTATGTGTAGTTTAGTTTAGGAGAGATACAGCGCAGAAACAGGCCCTTCGGCCCACCAAGTCAAGTGACAGCAGCAAGCACACCGCACACCAGCACGATCCTACACACTGGGGACAATTTACAATTTGTACCAAAACCGATTAACCTACAAACCTGCGGGAGTGCGGAAGGAATGTGAAGCACCTGGAAAGAAACACAAGCAGTCACGGAGAAAACATGCAAACTCCGTACAGACAGCACCCGTAGTCGGGATCAAACCCTGGCGCTGTGAGGCAGCAACTCTACCGCTGCTCACCTGTGCCGCCTGCTAATTTCTCCAAACTCAGAACTATCAGGTTAAAAATCCATACACCCACTACCATTTATGTAAAAAAGATATCCCTCGGGTTCCTATTAAGTCTTTCTCCCCCCCCCCCCCCCCCCCCCTTCAACCCCCCCCACCCCCTTCACCCCCTCACCTTAAACCTGTGTCCTCTGGTCCTCGATTCCTCTACGCTGGACAAGAGACTCTGTGCGTCTACCCAATCTATTCCTCTCATGATTTTGTACACCTCTATAAGATCCCCCTCCCCCTCATCCTCCTGCGCTCCAAGGAATAGAGACCCAGCCTGCTCAACTCAGTCTTTCCCCATAGCTCGCAGCCTCTAGTACTGGCAACATCCTCATAAATCGTCTCTGCACCCTTTTCCAGCTTGACAACATATTTCCCGTGATATGGGTCCCACAACCCGGCTAGCTCAGTGGGTAGAGCATGAGACCCGTAACCTCTGGGTCCTGGGTTCGAGCCCCACGTAGGACGGCACGGTGGCGCAGCGGTAGAGTTGCTGCCTTGCTGCGCCGGGTTCCATCCCAACCATTTATTATGTTGGGATTTATTAATTATCTAAATGGAGGCCGATTAGGAAAAGGGGAGATGCAGCGCGACCTGGGTGTCATGGTACACCAGTCATTGAAAGTAGGCATGCAGGTGCAGCAGGCAGTGAAGAAAGCCAATGGTATGTTAGCTTTCATAGCAAAAGGATTTGAGTATAGGAGCAGGGAGGTTCTACTTCAGTTGTATAGGGTCTTGGTGAGGCCACACCTGGAGTATTGCGTACAGTTCTGGTCTCCAAATCTGAGGAAGGACATTATTGCCATAGAGGGAGTGCAGAGAAGGTTCACCAGACTGATTCCTGGGATGTCAGGACTGTCTTATGAACAAAGACTGCATAGACTCGATTTATACTCTCTAGAATTTAGGAGATTGGGAGGGGATCTTATAGAAACTTACAAAATTCTTAAGGGGTTGGACAGGCTAGATGCAGGGAGATTGTTCCCGATGTTGGGGAGGTCCAGGACAAGGGGTCACAGCTTAAGGATAAGGGGGAAATCCTTTAGGACCGAGATGAGAAGGAATTTTTTCACACAGAGAGTGGTGGGTCTCTGGAACTCTCTGCCACAGAGGGTAGTTGAGGCCAGTTCATTGGCTATATTTAAGAGGGAGTTAGATGTGGCCCTTGTGGCTAAGGGGAATAGAGGGTATGGAGAGAAGGCAGGTACGGGATACTGAGTTGGATGATCAGCCGTGATCATATTGAATGGCGGTGCAGGCTCGAAGGGCCGAATGGCCTACTCCTGCACCTAATTTCTATGTTTCTAACCCAGGGTGCTGTCTGTACGGAGTTTGCACGTCCTTCCCGTTTTCCCACATCTCCGAGATCTTCGGTTTCATCCCACAGTCCAAAGACGTACAAATCTGTAAATGAATTGGCTTGTTATAAATGTCAAATTGTCCCCAGTGTGTGTGGGGTAGCGCCATCCTCTGGGGATTGCTGGTGGTGCAGTTCGTTGGGCCGAAGGGTCTGTATCCGTGCTGTATCCATAAACAAAACTAGACTAAAATGGGTGCCCCGAACACAACACCATACTCTAAATGGCTGCAGCAGCATCTATGGGGAGAAAGAAAAGGGCAACGTTTCAGGCCGGAACCCGAAACGTTGCCAATTTCCTTCGCTCCATAGATGCTGCTGCACCCGCTGAGTTTCCCCAGCACTTTTGTCTACCTTTGATTTTCCAGCATCTGCGGTTCCTTCTTAAACACAATACTCTAAATGCGGTCTTGTGTACATGACCAGGTCGGGTCGGAGGGAGTTCCCCCGCCACAGGTACCATGTAATCTCGTGCTACCTGCTTCATGGTCGGATAGTCGTCGACTAAACCGTCTCCCCCATCTGGTTTGCCAGCTGAGGAGGGGGGCTGTGGACCCCCAGCAAGACCAAAAAACAAGACCTGTCAAAGGGCGGATGTGCTCCTAGCGAGCCAACGGCATAGAAACATAGAAAATAGGTGCAGGAGTAGGCCATTCGGCCCTTCAAGCCTGTACCGCCATTCAATATGATCATGGCTGATCATCCAACTCAGTATCCCGTACCTGCCTTCTCTCCATACCCCCTGATCCCTTTAGCCACATGGGCCACATCTAACTCCCTCTTAAATATAGCCAATGAACTGGCCTCAACTACCTTCTGTGGCAGAGAATTCCACAGCTTCACCACTCTGCGTGAAAAATGATTTTCTCATCTCGGTCCTAAAGACTTCCCCCTTATCCTTAAACTGTGACCCCTTGTTCTGGACTTCCCCAACATCGGGGACAATCTTCCTGCATCTAGCCTGTCCAACCCCGGAAGAATTTTGTAAGTCTCTATGAGATCCCCCCTCAATCTTCTAAATTCCAGCGAGTACAAGCCGAGTCTATCCAGTCTTTCTTCATATGGAAGTCCTGCCGTCCCAGGAATCAGTCTGGTGAACCTTCTCTGTACTCCCTCTATGGCAAGAATGTCTTTCCTCAGATTAGGAGACCAAAACTGTACGCAATACTCCAGGTGTGGCCTCACCAAGACCCTGTACAACTGAAATAGAACCTCCCTGCTCTTGTACTCAAATCCTTTTGCTATGAATGCTAACATACCATTCGCTTTCTTCACTGCCTGCTGCACCTGCATGCCTACTTTCAATGACTGGTGTACCATGACACCCAGGTCTCGTTGCATCTCCCCTTTTCCTAATTGGCCACCATCCACACTTCAGTAGAAGTTGCGATCACTGTCGGACACAGCATTGTAAAGAATGATGATAAAGCACACACACACACCAAAATCCTAAACTTCCAGCGGCGGAAGTCCGCAGGAACTGGAGGACAGAGATGTGTGGTGCGTCCGTCACCGTTCCCGTCGGAAACCAGCGCCACTGTGTCGCTAATGTTTTCTTTTTTTTTAAATATACTCTTTTACTGGCATTCCACAGCAAACACATTTGCATAAAACGGGTTCCAGGCATAAAGCTGTATGTATACATCACCCACTTATGTTTGTCTTGAATTGCCTCTTTTTTGAGATTTGTACAAAACAAATATAGAAACAAGAACACAGTATAAAAGTACCAACACGTAGGGAGTCTGAAGAAGGGTCTCGGCCCGAAACGTCGCCCATCTCCTTTGCTCCTTAGATGCTGCTGCACCCGCTGAGTTTCTCCAGCTTTTTGTGTAACCCTCGATTCTCCAGCATCTGCAGTTCCTTCTTCAACACGTAGGGAGTGATCCTTTCTTTACCATATAATCAAAAATTTGTAAAAAAATAAAGTCTGGCCTGTGAGGCGTTAAAGCCCTCAGTTCATTCCAAGAGCTCTCCCTGAGTTTGCCCTGTTTCGAACACGGAGATTTACGGTAATGGCCACTGGTCGGTACTCGGGGCTCCCGTGGGCATTTTTCAACATGCTGAAAAATCTTCACGGGCCTTCCCGAGCTTACCTGCCGTTAGCGTTACGAGCCGCTAAGAGATGTCCCCGAGCTCCGGCGAACCCGCTGCGTTCATTCTCTGTGCTGATTTTTTTTTAACTCGGGAGAGCTCTTGGAATGAACTCGTACCGTGGGACAGGGCTATCACAGTTTTCCAAGCGTGACGCAAATAAATCCCGTTTAAAGTAAACATATGCTGTTATTTTCCCCATTTGATAAATGTCCATCCATGTCGCTAATGTTTTCAACGATGATGATGATGTATAACTGCGACATGACTGATGGGGGGCGCATTACTTTTGTTGTGGTGAGCCTTGATCAACCTTGCATCCTGTCCTGTGTCAAAAGGTGTGAATCTGCTGGTGGGAACAGAGAATGGACTCATGCTCCTGGACCGCAGCGGGCAAGGCAAAGTCTACAGCCTCATCAGCCGCCGGCGTTTCCAGCAGATGGACGTCCTGGAGGGACTCAACCTCCTCATCACCATCTCAGGTGAACCTTTTTGCCCCTCGAGAACCGAGGCCAATGATCCTGGCATCCAAGTGTTGGATGGCACTGGGCCTGGGCTCGCTGGAGTTTAGGACGAAGGGGGTGGGGGGATCCTCATTGAAACCGTCCGAACAGTGAAAGAGTGGTTGTGGAAAATAAATGGGGAAAATAGGGGAAAATAAAAGGACTGGAAGGGCCGAGAAGGCCTGTTTCCGTGCTGTAATTGTTATATGGTTATATTAGAATGTTTCCACTAGGGGGAGAGTCTAGGACGAGAGGTCAGAGCCTCAGAATTGGAGGGCGTTCCGATGGGGAGGAATTTCTTTAGTCAGAGGGTGGTGAATCTGTGGAGTACTTTGCCACAGACGGCTGTGGAGGCCAGGTCAGTGGATATTCTTTAAGGCAGCGATAGACAGATTCTTGATTAGTGCGGGTGTCAGGGGTTACGTGGGGAAGGCAGGAGAATGGGGTTAGGAGGGAGAGATAGACCGGCCATGATTGATTGCCGGAGTAGACTCGATGGGCCGAATGGCCTAATTCTGCTCCTATCGCTTATTAACTGGTTATCGTTCGGTGCAGGCTTGTTAGAATGCCCAGAGTAGGGGGATTGGGAAGCAGAGGACTTTGGTTTCAGATGAGGGGGGAAAGATTTAACAGGAACCTCAGGGGTAACCGTTTTACGCAAAGCGTGGTGGGTGTATGGAATGAGCTGACCATGGCGTTAACTGCAAGGCATGGGTCACATTCCTTCACCTTTAAACCTATGTCCTGTGGTGCTCGATTCACCTACGCTGTGTGTCTGTCTACCCGATCTATTCCTCTCATGATTTTGTCCACCTCTATAAGATCACCCCTCATCCTCCTGCGCTCCCAAGGAATAGAGACCCAGCCCCGCTCAACCTCTCCCTATAGCCCAGGCCCTTGAGTCCTGGCACTCCCCACTCTCTCCCCCCTTCCCACCTCTCTCTCCCCTCCTCTCTCCCCCCTCCTCTCTCTCCCCTCCCCCTCTCCCCTCCCTCTCGCCCTCTTCCCTCCCCATCCACCTCCCTTCCCCCCGCACTCCCCACTCTCTCCCCCCTTCCCACCTCTCTCTCCCCTCCACTCTCTCCCCCTCTCCCCTCCACCTCTCCGCTCCCCCTCTCCCCCTCTCCCTCCCCCACCTCCGTTCCCCCCTCCTCTCTCTCCCCCTCCCCGCCCTCCAGCTTTCCCCATCTCCCATCTCCCCTCCTCCTCCCTCCCCTCTGCCCCACTCCTCCCTCCCTCACTCCCCCCCCTCCACCCCCTGTGTGTGTGTGTGTGTGGGGGGTGGTTTGTGTGCGTGTGTGGGACGCGCGTTGAGGGGACGGGACCCAACGTGCCCCCCTTGGTCTAGTCAAAACTACACAGAACGTGACCGTTGGCCAAATTATGCAGCAAATGACATATGAACGTCAATCTCTCTCATTTCAAGTAATTCCCGGAATTCCCCTCCGCTCCCCTCCCCCACCCCTGGTATCCTGCTAGTTCCACTGTTTGCATTCCTGTACCACTTAGCTTACACCCCTTCCTTCCCCAGCCAACAATGGGCCATGGTCATCTGTTGCCAGGCCTGTATTGTTCTGGCCTTTCCCTACACACCCCTCTACGGAATGAATGGAATACTTTCTTGTCACATGTGACAAGTGACAGTAAAAATTCTTTGCTTGGTATACAAATAGTGGGCACATAAAGGGCGCTCACAAAGTGTCAAAGCATCCGCGCGCCAGATCCCCCTCTGTTCTCAGCCCTCCCTCATGGTTGTCCCCCCACGCGGGGTCCTCCGTCGTTCCCCTTCACCCCCCCCCCCCCCTCATCGACAGCCTCACCGACCTCTCCACTGCCAGGTCCTCTCCCAACGCGAGCAGGGCTCCGTCAACCGGGGGCTCCGACTCAAGTCGACCGCGGGCTCTGACCCACGAGACTCCGGCCCCCGGCTTCCCCGCGACGTCCCATCAGCCGCAGGCTCCGACCCATGGACTCTGCCAGCTCCGCCAGCCGCGGGCTGTGACCCGCGAGGCTCCCGCGTGCCATCTCCGCGGCCTGCCGGGAGTCTGCTCCCAGTCCGATGAAGGGTAGCGACCTATTCCTTTACTGCAGAGATGCTGCCTGGCCCGCCGTTTTGTCTCCTGCTCCTTGCTGCGTCCGCATTGTGAGGAGCAGCTCAGCGAGATGATAGATTAATACAGTGTGGAAACAGGCCCTTCTGCCCAACTCGCCCACACGGGCCAACAGTGTCCCAGCTACACTTGTCCCACTTGCCTGCGCTTGGTCCACAAACCCTCCAAACCTGTCCTACCCAGGTACCTGTCCAACTGTTTCTTAAACGATGGGATAGTCCCAGCCTCAACTACCTCCTCTAGCAGCTTGTTCCATACACCCACCACCTTTTGTGTGGAAAAAGTTACCACTCAGATTCCTATTAAATCTTTTCCCCTTCATCTTAAACCTATGATAATGTATGATACTCTAGTTGGTATACTGACTATATGAATGGCTGGTTGATGGTTGACATGGACTGGTTGAGCCAATGAACTTGTATCCGTGCTGTATGTTTCAATTCCATTCAAAAACTACCAGCTCTCCTGTGCATTTGGGCGATATCCTTACAAACCTGTCCTATCCATGTACCTGTCTAACTGTTTCTTAAACGTTGGGATAGTCCCAGCCTCAACTACCTCCTCTGGCAGCTTGTTCCATACACCCACCACCCTCTGTGTGGATAAAGTTACCCCTCGGATTACTATTAAATCTTTTTCCCCCTTCACCTTGAACCTATGTCCTCGATTCCCCTAGTCTTTTACCCAGAGTCTAGGTTTCAGGAGAGAACAGGCCTTTCCCTACACACCCCTCTACGGAATGAATGGAATACTTTCTTGTCACATTTGACAAGTCACGGTGAAATTCTTTGCTTATATACCCACGGTAATGCAAATAATGGCCACATAAAGGGCACTCATAAAGTTATAAAGAAAGCACATCAGCGCCTCTACTTCCTGAGAAGATTACGGAGAGTCGGTCTGTCAAGGAGGACTTCTACAGGTGCACAGTAGAGAGCATGCTGACCGGTTGCATCGTGGCTTGGTTCGGCAACTCGAGCGTCCAGGAGCGGAAAAGACTATAAAAAGTAGTAAACACTGCCCAGTCCATCATTGGCTCTGACCTTCCCTTCCATCGAGGGGATCTATCGCTGTCATTGCCTCAAAAAGGCTGGCAGCATCATCAAGGACCCACACCACCCTGGCCACACACTCATCTCCCCGCTACCTTCAGGTAGAAGGTACAGGAGCCTGAAGACTGCAACGTCCAGGTCAGAAATAGCTACTTCCCCCACAGCC